>OY740782.1:118027505-118510945 GCA_963514005.1 Raja brachyura
CAATAGGTGCAGGAGTAGGCCATTTGGCCCTTCGAGCCAGAACTGCCAATCAATGTGATCATGGCTGATCATCCCTAATCAGTACCCCGTTCCTGCCTTCTCCCCATATCCCCTGACTCCGCTATCTTTAAGAGCCCTATCTAGCTCTCTCTTGAAAGCATTGAGAGAACCGGTCTCCACCACCCTCTGAGGCAGAGAATTCCACAGACTCACAACTCTTGGTGTGAAGAAGTGTTTCCTCGTCTCCGTTCTAAATGGCTTACCCATTATTCTTAAACTGTGGCCCCTGGTTCTGGACTCCCCCAACATCGGGAACATGTTTCCTGCCTCTAGCGTGTAACGTTGACATGGAGAGGGCAGATGGAACTGTGCATGAAGTAAATGGCTTTTTATGGCAGCCATTTTGGTTATCCTGGTAGAAGAATTTTATTCCCAGATATAATCCAATCTGAGTTCAAGTTCTCAATTCCCATGTTGGCCCCATAGCAGAAGCGTCCACGTCGTGGGGCTGGAAACAGGAAGTATCCTGAGCTGATTCTGCTACCATCATCATCTATTGCGACAAGTGATGCCTTCCACTGATTGTCGCCGGAAGCTTGCATCCTTTTCAGGACGGGCGACGACAGCGAGGTCAACATTTGTAACAAGATGAACCCGAAAAGAAGAAGATTCCCATGTTGGAGTTTGAAGTGATGGACGTGTGAAATTAGTGGAGTCATAGGGTCAGACAGAACAGAAACAGACGCATCAGCCCAACCTGCCCATGCTGAGCAAAATGCCCCATCTACGCTAGTCCCACTTGTCTGCGTTTGGCCCACTTCCCACTAAACTTCAACCTTTCCTATCCATAAAACATCAGATTATTGAAGAATTCCTATCAACAACATTACAGTACAGAATGTTGCAACTGCACATTTGGCACACTACATATTTTGCAGAGCAAAAAAGGAGTGTGTGTAGACTTCCGGTGGCGCCATGTTCTAGGAGAGAACAGCGTCAGATCAGCTCTTAAAAAATCTGGAAAAAAAACGGGGTTAGAGGAGGTTGCTAACACTACTTACCGCAGGAGATCGATTTTAAACGGCTCCGGGTGCGATTGTAAGCTGCGTGACGTCATCAGGCGCGCGACTTTAGCGACTCCGGTAAGAAATTTAAAATGAATCCCTCCTCCCCCACACAGCCGAAGAAAAGTTCCAGAAGGGAGGCAGGCCCCACCAAAGCTTCAGGCTCGGGACAGGCTGCCTCCCAAGAAGAGATTTCACAAAGAAAAGCTGAAATGGAAGATTTTAAAAAGTCTTTACTGGCAGATATGAAGAAAATGCTGAAGGAAACACAAACAGAAATGAAGAAAGATTATAAAGAAACTAAGGATGAAATGAAGGCCTTAAAAATGGATATTCGAAATATCAAAGATGAATTAACAAGAGAAGTTAAAGAAATGGTAAAAACCATGATGTCGGATTGGAAAACAGAAATTGAGGAGGACATACACAATCAACTGATCGAGGCAACTGATAAGATTGCTGGGATGGAGCGATTGATGGAAGAGATGATGGATGCGAAAATAGAGGCGAGGTTAAGCCCTATGTCAACTGTACTGGATCAACAAAATGATACGATTAAAGAATTAACTGATGCTGCTCTAACAACTGCGAGAGAGAATGAGAAGATAAACGAAGAGAACAAACGCCTCTCTGAACTATTACGTTAAATTAATGAGAAATGTATTGATTTGGAGGGGCGCCAAAGACGTAAGAATTTGCGCATAGTAGGTCTGTCTGAGGGACGCGAAGGAAACTATGACCCACGTAAATTCTTTGCAAAACTCCTAAAGGACATTTTGGATTTGGATGAAGAACCCCTGTTGGGCCGTGCCCACAGGGCTTTAAGACCGGTCCCTAGGAGGGGTGCGCCACCAAGACAAGTAATTGTAAAGGTGGTTTATGACAGTGTCTTTGAGGATATGATGAAGATAATCATAAGAAAAAGAAATCTGAAATACGAAGGAGATAACATCAGTATCTTCAGAGACTACCCGGCCGAAGTGGCTAAAAGAAGAGCTCTATTTACAGAAACAAGACGCATCTTGAGAGACATAAAAGGAATAAAGGAGATCAGATATGGTTTGGTGTACCCGGCAATACTTAGAGTTACCTACGAGAATAAGGATCTTCGTTTCACCAAACATACAGCGGCACTGGAATTTGCTCGGAAAATACTGAAGGAGGCAGAAGAAAGAGAAGAAGGAGAAGAAGGAGACGCTGTGGAAGAAGGAGTAGACCCAACTGGGTAGTGGATGAATGAACTTTATGGACCTGTGGCTGTGAATCATTTACTGAGAAAAAGGCGGAATAATGGACATCGATTTGTAGTTTTATAATGTTTACTAATTAATTAATAAATACTAATTTGTAATTTTTAATTATTAATTATTAATTACTAATTAGTTTGATTTCCCTTACTCCCCTCATATAGTATTACTAATTATGATAATAATTATAGCTGAGATTAACAACTAAAAATTAGTAATATGAATAATAGAAAAATTTATTAAGAAAATAAAGTTAGCACCCCCACCCCAATATACACAGTATTTCAAATAAGAGCTGGAATATTTAACATCTTTTTTTTTAATACGGAAGTCGTTAGATTAGTAGCCATGTTAGTGTGGCTTTCACTTGCACTCACTACACATTATATAAGTGTAGTTTCTTTTTTTTCTGATCACCTTTTTTTCACCCTTTACTTTTTTTATATTCACATTTGTTATTATTTTTGTTATTTTTTGCATAACACATACTTGATATTATATTATATATTATATAATTATGACTTTTATCTATTTTATATAATCAGATTAAATGAATATGGTTTAACGGAATTGGAAATTCGCATCGGACTGAAGTTGGGGTGTAGTGTCGGGCTGGAGGAGCCAAGAAGGCTACTCCAAAAAAAGCCACCCTAACAATAAAATGCAGGATATGAATGTAAGGAATGGAGATGATGGAATCACTTTCTGTAGCTGGAATGTTAAAGGAATCAATGAACCAATTAAAAGGGGAAAGGTACTAGCTCAGTTGAATAGATTGAAATCTGGAGTTATGTTTCTTCAAGAGACACATCTTAAAAAAGATGCTCAATATAGATTAACCGCGAAATGGATTTCAAAAGTATATCACTCTTCGTTTATACACAAATCTAGAGGAGTTGCAATAATTATTCGTAAAGGTATACCTTTTAAACTTAATTCATTAATAGAGGATAAGGAGGGTAGATATTTAATAATTACAGGGGAACTACATTCAAAAAAAGTAATTCTTATGAATATATATGCACCTAATTTTGATAATCCACTATTTTTTAAGAAAATATTTAATAGTATTCCTATATCCACCCAATATAATTTAATAATTGGAGGTGATTTTAATTGTACTTTAGATAATTATCTGGATAGATCTTCTACAAAAATTAAGGCTCTCTCTAAATCAAGCAAGCTTATAAACTCCTTTAGTAAGACATTGAATGTTAAAGATATTTGGAGATTGGATAATCCTACCGGACGGGAATATTCATTTTTCTCGCCGGTATTTGGAACATATTCGAGGATTGATTATTTCTTAGTAGACTCAAAACTACTCCCCTTTACATATGATGCAAAGTATCATAATATTATTATCTCAGATCATGCCCCTTTAACATTTAAGATAAAATTAAAAGATATGGTTAATAAAACTAATATTTGGAGATTCAATACACAGATATTAAAGGATAAAGACTGCTGTAACTATGTGGAGAAACAGATTAAATTATTTTTTGAAACTAACGATAAACCTGAGACTTCCTCATTACTATTATGGGACACATTTAAAGCATTTATGCGTGGTGCAATAATATCAGCACAAGCTCATTTTAATAAAGAAAATCGAAAGATGGAGCAAAAGTTAGAAAAAGAGATAAACCAATTAGATAGTGAAAATATAATACACCCTTCAAAAGAGTTGAGTAATAAAATTGCAATATTAAAATATAGATTAAATAAAATTTATGCTGACCAAGTGATAAAATTATACCAACAAACTAAACAAGTTCATTTTGAATTCGGTGATAAACCTCAAAAATTATTAGCACGACAACTCAGAAGATTAGATGATGAAAAAACTATACATAGTATTAGATCGGCGCAGGGAAATACGTTGACTATACCAAAAGACATTAATGATACATTTTTACAATATTATCAAAATCTTTATTCATCTAAATTAACAGGGCAAACAGATGAAATGGAAACATTTCTAGAAAAATGTCATTTTAATAAGTTAAATTTTGAGAGTAGGCAATTATTAAATGCTGAAATATCTGTAATAGATATCGAAGAATCAATTGGATCGTTAAAAAATGGTAAAACAGCGGGCCCCGATGGCCTGAATGCAGAATTTTATAAAAAATTTCACGATCTACTTTCACCTAGATTACAAACAGTGTACAGACACACCTATGAGTTAGGAAAATTACCAGACTCTTTAAATGAATCTACAATTACATTAATTCCTAAATTAGATAAGGACCTGGAAGACCCTGGATCATACCGAGCGATTGCCCTTTTAAATACTGATCAAAAAATACTAACTAAAGTACTCTCTCGGAGGCTAAGTTTAGTGATTTCCAAAATAATACATTATGATCAAACAGGTTTTATTCCAAAACGTTACTCATCACATAATCTTAGACGCTTGTTTAACATTATTTACTCGAGAAGAAGGAGAGATATAGAATTAGCAGTTATATCGTTGGATGCTGAAAAAGCATTCGACCAGGTGGAATGGTCATATTTATTTAATATAATGGAAAAATATCAACTGGGGGACGGATTTTGTAAATGGGTAAGAATATTATATTCTAACCCTACTGCAAGAATTTTAACCAATCAAATATTATCACCTAAATTTAATCTTTTTAGGGGATGCAGACAGGGATGTCCGTTATCCCCTTTATTATTTGCCTTGGTGATAGAACCTCTGGCTGAAAGAATCAGATCAGAACCCGAAATATATGGGTACAACACTGACATAACAAATAATAAGATATCTTTATATGCAGATGATATTCTGATTTATATTACTAAGCCGGAACGTAGTATTCCAAAGCTATTCAATGTTATAAATGAATTTAGTGTATTTTCAGGATATAGGATTAATTGGAGTAAAAGTGACATAATGCCTATAACTGGTATAAATGTAAATATATTACAAAAATACCCATTAAAAATAGTTACAGATAAATTTAAATATTTAGGAATTAATGTGTCTAAATCCTATAAATTATTAATTAAAGCTAATTATTATCAATTATTAGAGAAACTTAAAAAAAACATTTTATATTGGAAAACACTTCCTATATCTATGATCGGTAGAATTAATGCTATAAAGATGATTTTTTTACCACAATTGTTATATTTATTTCAGGCAATTCCTTTTTTTCTTCCAAAAAGTTTTCTAAAAAAAATTGATACCATAGTTAATAATTTTGTCTGGGATTACAAAAGCCATAGAATAGGTAAAAAACACTTATGTAAGTCGAAGATAAATGGAGGGCTGGCACTTCCAAATTTTTTATATTACTATTGGGCAGTCCAGATTAAGAATATGAATTTTTGGTGGGTAAATATGGATGTTGAACCAATGTGGCTAAAAATGGAAAAGGAAGACTGTTTACCTTTCACTATAGAGTCGATTATTTTCGCACCAAAGGAAGTACAAAAAAAGACTTATAGGGACAACATTATCATTCATAATATTAGGCGTATTTGGAAACAGATAGTTAAGACACTACATCTGGATAATCTTTCTTTTAGGTTATCAATTAGGAATAATCCACTGTTTAAACCCTCAATCTTAGATGCGGGGTTTAGACTGTGGGAGGATTTAGGAATTAAAAGAATAGAACACCTTTATAGAAATGGAAAATTATTATTATTTGAAGAGTTACAAGATATTTTTGGATTACCTTCACAACATCATTTTAGGTATTTACAAATTAGAGATTTTATTAAATGTAACACATACGACTATAAAAATAAAGGACCAGGCTTATTAGATGAAGTGTTTAATTTACATCCAAATACGGATAAGCTTATAGCTTATATCTACAATATTATTTTAGATAAAGAGAACCCAACAACTGAAACATATCGTCAAGCATGGGAAAATGAAATTGGATTACCTATAACGAAAGAAACTTGGGAAGAAAGCTTACAAAGAATACATTGGTGTTCTTTGAATGCCAGACATACATTGATACAATTTAAAGTTATATATAGATTACACTACTCGAAAACCAAATTAAAAAGTATTTTTCCTAACCTTTCCTCTATTTGTGATAAATGTAAGAATTTTGAAGCAAATTTAATACATAGTTTTGTAACATGTCCACGGTTGAATTTTTATTGGATTGAAATTTTTAAAGTTATTTCGGAAGTCCTTAAGGTTAAACTTGACCCAGACCCAAAATTAATAATATTTGGAATCCCGGAGCCAAATTTGGTACTCACAATTAATCAAAGAAATTTTTTTGATTATTGTTTAATAATTGGGAAAAAAATGATACTTAAATTTTGGAAGGGAACATTATCCCCAACAATTAAAATGTGGAAAGCAGAGATGTTGGAGACGTTGAATTTGGAAAGAATTAGATTTGTCCTTTTGGACAAGTATAATTCTTTTGAATTGATATGGTCTCCATATATACAGTATTTAGAGAAGTAGCTATTCTTGGAATCACGGCTTCGACGGGCACCCTATGGATCCGATGCGAATAACTTACCTATAATTGATAATATTGTGTATTTATTAGAGATATTTCTGAATGAAATAGTATCTCGTACAATGTCTTTAGTTTTTGTTTATATATATATATATATATATATGTAATATTATTGTTTTTCAAATTATCTTTTTAATTTTTAATTGATATATGTGCGAAAAAAAAAATTTTTTATTCCCTTTTATTTTTCCTTTTTTCTTTATTCTTTTATATATCTTTTTCTTTATTTCCATAAAAATAGAAGATATTATGTATTGATATGCTATTTGTAGTAATACTGAATTAAGGTGTTAGTTTATAAAGTAAGCTATATATTGTAAACTATTTACTTCAAATAAAAAAAATATTACAACAAAAAAGGAGTGTGTCGTGAACGTTTGAAAATGCATTGTGTTATAAATGCAATACCAACTGTAATGCCATAAAAGATTCCTTTAAAGTAAGCATGAAACTGGTTGAATGATCGGCAACATATTTTACAATGCTCTCAGATTACTTTTCCATGTGTTACAATAGACAGCTGATCCATCAGTAGCTTATTTTGGACATAGAATTAGTCAACTTTTGCCTTTATACTTCTTGAATTATTAGTGTAAATCGCAGAATGATTAATTTAATGATGATTTATCAATCCCCCATGGCCACACCAACCCGCCACCCTTTCCCTCCCCTGCCTCTATGGAATAAATCCATGCATAGACACACACACACACATACACTCACATACGTACACACACACATAAACATTGACACACACATACATGCACGAATGAACGCATGCAAACACCAACAAATGCATACACACACATACACACATAGACACACCCGATCAAATATACCACATGCACGCACAAACGCGCACACACACACACACACACACACACACACATATACACACAGCCACACAGACACACATACATGCGCAGACATAGACACACACACACACACAAATATATCATATGCATGCACGAATGCGCACGCACACACTTTCACACACGCCTAGAGATGTATACACACATGCATGCACGCATGTACATACACACACACACACACACACACACACACACACACACATACACACACACACACACACACACACACACACACACACACACACAGGCAGCAATCTCTACGTGCAATTTGTAAAGCAACATATCGAAAGGGTTAACAACTCCCAACATATTACGATTAGAAACATGCAGATAAACTCACTGATGATGACGAACAGAATGTGATATTGAGGCCAGCTGTGGTCATTCCCCAGATGGCACTGATGAAAATGATAAGCTAAATGCCACAAGCATCCCGATTGCATTATCAGCTGAGACTGTGTAAAATGTCAGCGTCTCGCTGCTCTCCGTGAATAACTACGTTGGACTATGTGTAATGAAGGAAGATATTTGTCATGATTGAAATGTGCTGCCATAGATCTTCCAGAGGTTGCTTCTGTGAAATTCATCTTTGTCTGTTGTAGCTGAAATCGAGATGACCTTGTGGCAGCTTCCCTTACCTGGAGCTTGTGTTGGTGAAGCAAATGGCAAATATATAGAACGGACCCAAAGCTTGTCCAAAGCTAGCTTATATTAAATCATATATCAGTCTCGACCCAAAATGTCACCCGTTCCTTCTCTCCAGAGATGCTGCCTGTCCCGCTGAGTTACTCCTGCATTTTGTGTCTACCTAGCATATCTTAAAGATAGACACAAAATGCTGGAGTAACTCAACGGGACAGGCATCATCTCTGGAGAGAAGGAATGGGTACCTTATATTAGTTTAGTTTAGTTTAGAGATACAGCGCAGAAACAGGCCCTTCGGCCTATCAAGTCCGCACAGGCCAGCGATCCCCGCACATTGACATTATTTCACACACACATTGGTAAATTTATACCAATTCAATTAACCTACACACCTGTACGTGTTTGGAATGTGGGAGGAAACTGGAAATCCCAGAGAAAACCCATGCAGGTCACGGGGAGAACGTATAAACTCCGTACAGGCAGCACCTGTGGCCAGGATCGAACCCGTGTCTCTGGTGCTGTGAGGCAGCAACTCTACCGTCACTCCACCGTGCCGTCCATATTGTTAATATGGAGAGGCTACAAGGCGTTGTGTGGGGTGGGGCAGGGAAGGTGGTGGGTGATGGGGTCGATCCAGGGGCTGAGTGAAGGGAACAATGTTGCTAACCACTCAAAAACAGATGTATAGGCTGCAATAACTATCTTACCTAGTGCGGTCAAGATGAAAAGATACCAGAAAAAAGATAATGATTGAAAACTGAAATGCAAGACGTAAGATGCTGAAAATAACGGATCGATGTGCCATTGACAAAGCAAACACTGCTTCTTATGTAGACAGCAATCTTGCAGCACTTGATTGACTCCTTTTTATTTGAGCTCACTTGAAACCTTGTGAATTACTTTCTGATTAAAATTGAACTGACGTCACTTCAACAAGGGTACACAAAAGGCTGGAGAAACTCAGCGGGTGCAGCAGCATCTAAGTAGCGAAGGAGATAGGCGACGTTTCAGGTCGTGACCCTTCTTCGACCCAAAACGCCGCCTACCTCCTTCGCTCCTTAGATACTGTTGCACCCGCTGAGTTTCTCCAGCCTTTTGTGTATCCTCGATTTTCCAGCATCTGCAGTTCCTCCTTTATCACTTCAACAAGGGCTTTGTGGCACAAAACAAGACTTTGTAGTTTAGTTTAGAGATACAGTGTGGAAACAGCTCCTTCGGCACACCAAGTCCGCACTGACCAGCGATCACCCCGTACGTCAGCACTATCCTATACTCTCGGGACAATTTACAGAAGCCTAGCAACCTACAATCCTGCATGTCTTTGGAGTGTGGGAGGAAATCGGAGCACTCGGAGAAAACCCACGCAGTCACAGGGAGAACGTGCAAACAGCGGCCAAGTTAGGATCGAACCCGGGTCTCTGGTGCTGCAAGGCAGCAACTCCACCGCTGCACCACCGTGGCCTCCGCAGCCAGAGTATTTTGCCTCATCACATACAATATATATTCTTTGTATTAATCCACCTGTGTAGGGGTAGCACTGTGATGCAGCTAACAGAGCCTAGCGTCTTGCAGTTCCAGCGACCAGGGTTTGATCCTGACCTCCGGTGCTGTCAGTGTGGGGTTTGCATGGTCTCCCTGTGACTGTGTAGGTTTCCTCCCACTGGTGCACTGGTTTCCTCTTACATCTCAAAGATGTGTGGATTGGAAGGTTAACTGGCCACCATAAATAGCCCCAAATGTGCACGTGAGTGGTGGAATCTGAGGGGGATTGATGAGAACGTGGTCTTGGGTTATTATTTAGAAACAAGAAACTGCAAATGTTGGTTAATACACCAGAGGACACAAAGTGCTGGAGTAACTCAGCGGGTCAGGCAGCATCTCTGGAGAACATGGATAGGTGACGTTTCTGAAGAAGGATCGTGACCGAGTGGTGATGCAGTGGCGCAGCGATAGAGTTACTTCCTTATAAAGCTAGAGATCCGGGTTTGATCCTGACTACGGGTGCTGTCTATACAGAGTTTGTATGTTCTCCCTGTGACCAAGTCGGTTTTCTCTGGGTGCTCTATTTTCCTCCCACACTCCAAAGGTTTGTAGGTTAATTGGCTTCGGTAATATTTTAAATTGTTTCTACCGTGTAGGATAATGCGAGTGTACGGGGTGATCGCTGGTCGGCACGGACTCGGTGTGTCGAATGGCCTGTTTCTGTGTTGTATCTCTATAGTCTAAGTCTAAAGATGCTGCCTGATCTGCTGAGTTACTCGAGCACTTTGTGCTTAATGGTTTATTATTGTGATGTAGACCGAGAGACAGCGCACAATCCAGGCAGATCATACCATTCATGAGTACATCAGTGAGTATAGAGGATAGTCCATTTACTCAATTAGTTAAGGTTCGAGACATAGAAAATAGGTCATAGAATATGATCATCGCTGATTATCCTGTTCCTGTTTTCTCCCCATTTGCCTTGATTCCGTTAACCCCAAGACCTAAATCTAAAGGCGCTGTCCCATTGCGGCAACCTAATTCGCGAGTTCAGACGAGTTTGCCCTCAACTCATACTCACAGCATGTAGGTATGTTACAAAACTTACCTTGAGCAGCGCTGCAGTTCTGCCGCTCCCCGTGTGCGCGACTTTGGCGCCTTTCAGAGGGGGGCGGGCTTAAAGTGCCGTTGTTCCACACGCAGGGAAAATCGATCCATATCGGGCGATTTCGCTGCGGAAGAAAAATCGCTCCAACATTTCATGAATGAAGGTATTTTTAAATTACTATAAATTATTTATTGACTAGAGTAATTTAAAAATCACCTTCAAAAGCCGTGAGCGCTGACAACCAGAAGGATTTTGCGTAGGGGAGAAAAAAAGATAAATAGTTTATTTTTATATTAAAAGTTGGTTTTTCGGGAGGTTTTAATAACATTTTCATGTTGCGAAATGGGGTCCAAAAAAATGTATGAACAAACAGTATTTTTCCTCCCGACTTCACCGCTAACCGCAACGTTCCAATCCACCGCGTTCCACTAAAACCCACTCGCTAGTTGATTTAAATGGCCATTAATTTACAGGAATCAAACACTAAATTCCTTCCATTTGGCCCAGAAATTCATGAAAATGAGATTTAAAAATTATGTTATATTGTGGATTATTGTGTGAATGTTATTTGGACACTTAGGCAATTTAAAAAAAGTTGATATTTTCTTAAGAAATGGATAGATGTTTAGATCTACTCATTGAATTTTGTAATTAGCTACAATTAGATAACTAACTAATTTAGCTAATTTAACTAACTGCTTTAATTTCAGGTCATCCAAGTAAGATTGTTTCATATTTGTTTCAGAATCCTTCAATCTATAATAACTGAAAATTTTAATGAGGTCTCTTAATTTTTAAGAAAGTTATGGGCTTTTAACTGTTCCAGATCACAGCTTTTGAGTTCAGTCAATTGAAAGGCAATGGGGAACAAGATGCTAATGTCCGGGTATGAAAATGACCATAACTTTCCTAATACTGAAGATATGAAAGTGAATTAGCTGTCAAATTAAACTTCTTTTTATGCTTTATCTGATGGGATAAATTGCAGGCTTGATTTTTAAAATCTCAAAATTTTGTAACATTGCTACAGCATGGTCGACATGAGGTCCTCGGAGGTCTTTGTAACTCTCCTTCATGCTCGAGAGTAGTCCTTGCATACTCGAGGCCTCAGCTAGGTCGTGGCATATTTTTCAACATGCTGAAAAATGCCCGCGAGTAAAAAAAGGTCGCCATGGAAAAGATCGTGGGTTTAGTCGAGGTAGGTCTTAGTAGGTTGGCATGTTATTCGTAGGCAATCAAAGGTAATCTAAGGTAGTCGAAGGTAAAGCTCGTTGAGGAAAAAAAAGGTAAGTAAACCGGCCGGTAATGTTAAATGCCCACTAAACTTTATTAAACGTTGGCTGGCTTCTTAAACGTGTCTCCACTCCTTCTCCCCCCCTTCTCCCCCCCTTCTCCCCCTCCCTTCTCTCCCCCTTCTCCCCCCCTTCTCCCCCTCCCTTCTCTCCCCTTCCCTCACCTTCTCTCCCCTTTTTTTTTTTTTTTTTTTTTTTTTCATTTCAAAAACTTTATTCAACACAAATCATAAAATACAACACATCAAAACACAATCAAAAATCACACTATAATGAACAGATCATTGTAGTACAGCAGTACATTCATTTATAATCGCCTCAACCCCACGCGGCGACCAGCGCTCCTTCTCTCCCCTTCTCTCCCTTTCTCTCCCCCTCTCTCCCCCCCCCCCCTCCCCTCCGCGCTCTCTAAAGGACGTACAGAACTGTGCCAGCCATCTTTACCTTCCTTTTCATTGCGGGTGTGAATTTCAGACAACGCTCCCTGCTTTCTCTGGCCCCTGCTTTTGCAATGTGTTGGTGTGTGTGTTGGCAGACGGTCAATCCGGCTCGCGGTTTCATCGCTGACGGTCGATCCAGCTCGAGGTTTTTCAGGTGAGTGCCCTTGAGCTTGAAGGTCGAAAATATCGCTGAAAAGTCGCGTTAGTGGAACAGGCCCTTAACTCTCTCTTGAAAACATCCACTGAATTGGCCTCCACTGCCTTCTGTGGCAGAGAATTCTACAGATTCACAACTCTCTGGCTGAAAATGTTTTTAATCTCAGTCCTATATTCTCGTTCCTCAATAATAATTTATAATTATAATTTTGCAGGCTGAAGTACCACTCCAGAAGGTTGAGCAACATGTTATTGAGACTTTGCTTCATATGTCATTGAGCTCCCAGGAAGGTTGGCTCATCAGAAAGTTGGTTCATTACCATCTCCTCAAAGGCTCCTTTTCTGACCCCAGAAGGTTACCCTGGAGATATATGTTACAAATATATATGTGAGTGTGGCATGGTGGCGCAGCGGTAGAGCTACTGCTTTACAGTGCCAGAGACCCAGGTTCGATCCTGACTACGGATGCTGTCTGTACGGAGTTTGCACGTTCTGGCCGTGACCTGAATGGGTTTTCTCCCAGATCTCCGGTTTCCTCACACATTCCTAAGACGTACAGGTTTGTAGGTTAATTGTCTTGGTAAAATTGTCCCTAGTATGTGTAGGATCATATTAGTGTGCAGAACTGAAGGGCCTGTTTCCGTGCTGTACCTCTAAACTAAACTAAAGTGAAGAAATATGTTGAAATATACAGATACATACATACATACATACATACGTAGAAATATATGAAGGCTCATTCCAGTGTTTGGTGACCTTTTATTCTGACTGATCTCAAGTTATTTGAATGAAGCTGTTGTCCGTAGACTGTGTCAAACACTTTCTATTCTCTCCAGGGTTTAAATCAGACGGACTGATACCCGGATCAAATGCAATAACATGAAATTTATGAATATTTTAATGATCGTTATTATATTCAATGCATATTGAACATAATGACAAAATGAATTAGGGATTAATTTGGTTTCATCTTTGGATTGTTTACTCCGATTTTTCTCCTCTACAATCCCATGTCTCTGCCGAAGAAATCCATGCATAGCAGGTCAATCCATGGACACTGATTAATTTTCACTTGGCTTGGGGGCAAGGATGGGGGAGGGAGATGTGAAGAGCTATTATTCATGCAGGTGCAATACAATTTGAGCGGTCACGGTGGCGCAGCGGTAGAGTTGCTGCCTTACAGCAAATGCAGCGCCAGAGACCCTGGTTCGATCCCGACTACTGGTGCTGTCTGTACAGAGTTTGTACGGCCTGCGTGGGTTTTCTCCGAGATCTTCGCTTTCCTCCCACACTCCAAAGACATACAGGTTTGTAAGTTAATTGGCTTGGTAAATGTAAAAAATGTCCCTAGTGTGTGTAGGATAGTGTTAATGTGCGGGGATCGCTGGTCGATTGCAGACCTGGTAGGCCGACGGGCCTGTTTCCGCGCTGTATCTCTAAACTAAACGAGACAGAACTAAACTAGAAGGTGAACTGTGTGCACCACTGGCCTAGAGGTCAGGGCACATCAGGATATGTGGCCTCAGCTGCGCTTCTGTGGCCTAATTTCCCCTATCTTTCAAAAATTATCTCCTTCCACCTTATATACTTCTGATGATCCATCCTCCACAATCCCTGGGGCAGAGGATTCCAGAGATTCACAACCCTCAGCATAGAAATTTCTACACACCTCCATTTTAAATGACCGGCCCCTTATCCTGCACTTGAGTCGCTTATTTGAGACTGTCGCACGAGTGAAATCATCTTAGCATTTGCCCAGTTATGCCCTCTCTGAACCTTATATGTCTCTGTAACGTCACTCCATGATCTTCTGAACTGCACAGAACACGGAACCAAACAACTCAGTAAGATGAGAATGCATGGGATTATCGGAAAGAAGATAGGGGAGCAGCTTGCTAACAGAAACCAGAGCAGGCGTTTTCAATATTCTTCTTTTGAGTTTAGAGATGGAGTGTAGAAACAGGCCCGTGGACTCCATGCTGATCGTTGATCACCCGTACACTATTTTTATGTAATCCTACTTTCTTATCCTATATATTAAGGGGAATTTACAGAAACGATTTTACCTACAAATTAGCCTCAGCAAAATTTCCACTTGTGTGTGGAGATTGGATCCAAGAGTGGGATAACATTGAACTAGTGTGAAATGATCAATGGTTGCTCTCTGTGTGGAATTTGCATGTTCTTCCCGTGACAACGTGGGTTTTCCCTGGGTGCTCTGATTTCCTCCCACACTCCAATGTCCTAGAGGTTTGTAGGTTACTTGGCTTTGATAAGTTGTAAAAATTGTCCTCAGTGTGTGTAAGTTAGTGTACGGGGTGATCGCTGGTCAGTATGGACTCGGTGGGCCGAAGGGTCTGTTTCCGCATTGTATCTGTATCTCTGAAGTCTGAGCTAGAATTATGAGTCTTGGCGAACTACTTAATTGAAGTGGTGGTGAGGAGGACATTCTTCTCTCAGAGGCTCGTGATTTATTGGAATTTATTATTTCAAAGACATGTGAAGGGTGAGTCATTTACCTCAAGGCTGATAACTACATGTATTTGATCAATGTGAAGTCATAGGTTATGGGGAAAAAATAGGAAAGTGGAGCTGAGATTAAGGTCAGATCAGCCAAGATTTTATTGAACAATGGAGCAGGATTGAAGACGATTATTACTTTAGATTCTTGTTCTTATTCTCTTGCCCTTCACGCTGCACTTCTAGCAGGAGGCACTGGAGAGTCAGACAAGGCAATGCAAACTCACTCCCCTTGCCCTAACTTGCTCCCTTCTTCTGGTGTTCTCACCAATTTATGTTAGCCTCATGCCTCGTTTAAAATTACCTTTGTTCAACTCTCTGTGCTCTCTAACCATATCTGCCACCATTGCCCCACTACTTCTGGTCTCTTGCACATCCTCAACTTATTTTGATCCACCATGAAAATCCTCTGCCATGCTGTAAAATTCCCCCCGCTCTCCCGCTCTCTCTCTCTCTCTCTCTCTCTCCTCCTTTAAGAGGCTCATTGGCAAGTATTTACTTATCATTCTTATTATCTCCGATGCATCGCAGTACCTGATAAGTCTATTAAAATAAGGAGCTCTATCAGGCTTAAGACCTGATATAAGTATCTAACATTATTAGTGGCATAGATAGGCCGGGGGCATTCGGACATTTTCCCCCAGGGTGGAAATATCATGGATTAACGGACATTGCTTTAAGCTGAGAGGGGCAATGTTTAAAGGAGATGTGCAAAACAAGATTTTTACAGAGGATGGTGAGTGCCTGGAACACGATGCCAGGGTTGGTGGTGGAGGTAGATACAATAATGGCATTACAGAAGCATTTATTAGGCACACGGAAATGCTGAAATGGTGCGATATGGATCATTTGCAGGCAGAGGAGATTAGCTTAATTTGGCATCATATTCGGCATGGACATTGTGGGCTGAGGGACTTGTATTTGTGCTGTACTGTTGTACGTTTTATGTTTTGAAGGAGAAACATTCATGCAAGCTGTTTTTGCTACTGCCTTGCCGTATACCATGTCCCTTTATCTTCCGAGCTGTGGGGATAAGGCTTACCAAGAAATTCACAACCTGATCGGCAGTGTTAAAATGCATTACATTCGTAGAGTCAGCACTTGCCTCTGACACTTATTCCATTGAATTCATTGACCGTTAATTGGTGCTAAATTTCAGGGCAACTATCTTTAACTAGTAGGAGTCAATTGCCTCTGACAATATGCAAAAATCGTTCCTGTGCATGAAAAGGTCACATTTTTCACATTTTTCCCCTCAGCGACTACAGCAAATAACCCCCAAAAATATGTAAATACGCAAAAGCTCAATAAACCTTTACATTTGTCGATAAACCGGGCAAACATTTCAATGTTCAGAAGGTTAAGGCATTGTTACAGTTTAGTTAACAGTCTTGCATTTGGTACTGCCATTTTTAAGACTGTTAAGCACTAGATTAGACTAGATGATAGATTTTCAATCCCAGGTGTTGGCCTTCTTCATTGTGGTCAGTCAATCAGAAGAGAATTAGACGTAAGGGATATCAGTGGATCGATTACGAGCCACTTCAAGGTGGGAACATGATCCCTTCGCAATAACTGTGGAACAACTTATAGCTCAACAGCCCTGAATTGTATGGATAGTTAGGATGGCAAGTGAACAATTAACATTTTCCATTGGTTATTCATAATAGTCAAGGTATATTACTCAGCCTCCTGTAAACCCTGGAAAGGTTAAGCTATCAGAGAGTCATACAGCATGGAAAGAGGCCCCTCTGTCCAACTTGTCCACACAAACCACCATGTCCCATCTACACTAGTCCCACCTGCCTGCATTTGGCCATATCCTAAACCTATCCTATCATGTACCTGTCCAAATGTTTCTTAAACGTTGTGATGGCACTTGCCTCAACTACCTCTTCCAGCAGCTCATTCCAATACACCCACCACCCTTTGTGGTAGTAATAACCCCTCAGGTTTCTATGAAATCTTTCCCCCCCCCTCACCTTAAACCTATGTCCTCTGGTCTATATCACCCTGGAGCAAGTATATGTATATGTTTCATTTCTGTTAACATACAAATTTCCTCTCAACATAGAAGTAAACACTAGGAATTGCAGATGCAGCAATATTGAGCAAAACGCTAAGTGCTGGAGTAACTCAGGTAGCATCTGTCTAGGGAATAGTTAGACGATGTTGCTAATCAGGATCTTTCTTTAGACTGGTTGTAATAGGGGGGAGAAAACTGGAAAAAAGAGGTGGGGGTGGGCCAAAGCCTGGCAAGTGATGGTTGGGCACAGGTGAGGTGGGTTTAGAAGACGCCCATTGAGTCTGTAGGTTCACAGAGCAATATCAATCCCCACTACTTTTCCTTAGATCCAATTCTCCCCATATTCCCTACAACTCCCTCCAGTTTCTACCACCTGGACCAAGTTACAGTGGACAACCAACCAACCAACCACCCTCTCCCATCAACAGATGTGGGTGTAATTTATGTAATTTATAATGTATACATTTATAATTTATGAAATATTATAATTTTATACATTTTATTATTTTATAAAATGATGGAGGTGTTAATAGTCAAAATCATGTCTCCCATGTTATATGTATAAAACCAGGTTTAAGATGTGAGGAAGACATTTTAATGGGGATTAAAGGACAAAGTCTTTTACACAGAGAATGTTGATATCTGGAATGTGTTGCCAGAGTAAATGGTGGACACTGATATCTATATTACTAAAAGTCTGATCTTGACCGCTTCCTGTTGTTCTGTATATTGATTTTAGAAAAATCACAGTATAGCTGTGATTTTTGGCCATCTTACTCAGAGTCCCCCTCCGGTGCGCAGGACAAGGGGCTTTTCCCATCGATTAAAAATAAAAGAGTTATCAGTGTTTAAAAAATGTTGAGATTCTCTCTCTTGAAGGCCACGTCCCTTCCGGAGGGACTATAAAACCCGGAAGTGTTGAGTGTGTCAGTCAGTCTCTGCAAAATGGGGGAGCGAGAGAGTAACATTTCTCAGTCTGAGCTGTGAATAATTCTGAACATATGTCTACTAAACTGTGAGTGGTTTTACTGACCTGTCAGTGCCCTTAATGTGGTTTAAAAATATAGTTTGGAAATGCTCAATCTGTGTTGCCTTTGGTTTGGAAATGCTAATGCTGTTTTGCCTTTGGTTTGGAAATGCTAAAGCTGTGTTGCCTTTGGTTTGGAAATGCTAAAACTGTGTTGCCTTTGGTTTGGAAATGCTAAAGCTGTGTTGCCTTTGGTTTGGAAATGCTAAAGCTGTGTTGCCTTTGGTTTGGAAATGCTAAAGCTGTGTTGCCTACTTAAAGTTGCCTTGCCTAATTAAAGTTGCCTTGCCTAATCAAAATTGCCTTGCCTTCTATATAATTTAAAGTCTAATCTTGACCACGTCCTGTTTACGTTTTATATTGATTTTAGAAAAAACGCTACCATGTATGGCTGCGATTTTTTGGCCATCTTACTCAGAGTCCCCCTCTGCTCATCAGGTGCCGAGGATTTTTCCCATCAATGAAAAATAAAAGAGTTATTAGTGTTTAAAAATAATTGAGATTCTCTCGCCTGTCAATCACGCCATGAAGGCCATGCCCCTTCTGGTGGGTGGAGGGGGGGGGGGGGGGAAACCATAAACCCAGTAGTGTGGGAGTCGTTTAGCCTCTGCAAGATGGAGGAGGGAGAGGTCACAACTTGCTGTCTTTAGTGGCCTTGTACCCTGATTGAAATGGTGTGAAACTGCACTTGAATTTGGTGGCCTTGCACCCTGCTTGAAGTGGTAAGAAACTGCACTTGAATTTGATGGCCTTGCACCCTGCTTGAAGTGGTAAGAAATTGCACTTGAATTTGGTGGCCTTGCACCCTGCTTGAAATGGAATTTCAACGAATAGCCGTGAGTCAACTGCCAGCCCACCAGCCGTGAGTGAGTGAGCTGCCAGCACAACAGGCTTGAGTGACTGAGCCACCAGCCCAAGAATCTATTCGGCCCACAATGTGCATACTAGCCCTCTGGAAACCAGTCCCTTCAGCCCACAACACCTATACTAGCGCTCCAGAAAGCTCCCCCCCCCCCCCCCCCAACTGACCATCAATATTAGAATTGGTGGAGAGATGGAATATTGCGTTGGGGGACCAACCCTCCCGTGTGATGCTGGCACCCAACGGGTCCCATTTAGTCTAGTAATTACTATGTCTAAGAGGCATTTAGGCAGGATGTTTAAATAGGCAAAGCATAGACGGATACTGTGCTAATGTCATCAAATGGAATTTGTGTAGATGGGCAAATATCTTGACATGAATATATTGGGCTGAAGGGCCCTTTTCAATGCCGTACAACTCTATGACATTCAAAGGAAGCCACTTTGCTACAGTGCAAACATGGAAACTCTATACATACAGCACCAGAAGTCAGAGTAACTCTACAGGGTAGGCAGCATCACTAGTGGGCATGAACAGGTAACGTGTCAGATGTAGTGTTCCAAACTCTTCAGAGTTGCTCCAGCACTTTGGATTTTACGTAAGATTGCAACATCTGTAATTCCCAGATGTCAGGATAGATCAGAAGTCACTGGAGCTTGGAGGCAGCAGCTCTACTAGCTGTGGTGCAGTGTCACAGGGGCAGTGTTGCTGTCTTACAGCTCTAGAGACCCAGGTTCAATCCTGTTCACAGGTGCTGTCTGTACGGAGTTTGTACGTTCTCCCTGTGACCGCGTGGGTTTTTTCTGGGTGCCCTGACTTCCTCCCACACTCCAAAGGCGTACAGGTTTGTAGGTTAATTGACTTAGGTAAAATTGTACATTGTCCCTAGTGTGTAGGATAGTGCTGGTGTACGAGGTGATCGCTGGTCGGCACGGACTCGCCTGTTTCCGTGCTGTATCTCTGAAGTCTAAAGTCTAAGGTAAAGAAAGTTATGCTGAGACAACCTTAGAGTGGCCCATGAAAGTTAGACAGATTTTACCCCACATTATCACAAACAGTGCCAATCATTAGTTTAGATCTAAATGTTGAGCATTACTTGATGAACCACATGTGTGTAGGTCAAGGGGATGTTACAATCCACTACAAAGTGAAATGACAATAGTCAACCTTGTAGTAGTAGCGGAATAGCTGTTTAAATTGTATGTAATGAAGTTGAAACTTGTCGAGGGAGGCAGAGTGAAGTACTATCTGTTGCAGTTTGCCATTCATTTTCACTGAGAATTGATTATCAGGCTGGGCGTTGAATGAGTGACTAATCAGACACTATCCTTTTTGTGTTACTGCCCTTGACAAAGTTCTGTAATCTTGTCTCATCTAATGTAAAAATAGTGCAGCTTGAATCTCCTCTAGACCAATTTCTGCTATGGTTCTGCCATCATTAATCACTCTACAGCTCTGGGGATCTGTCTCAGCAGACAGTTCAATCCTGTGTGGTGAGTCTTTGCTCTTAGCCCCATTTTGTGCTCTTCAATACATTTGAGGCCTTGACTAAAATCTTCATATCCTCTCCACAGATAAGGTCCCAGAGGGCAGCAGGGTGGTCCAGCGTTAGAGTTGCTGCCTTACAGCGCCAAAGAGCCAGTTCGATTCTGATCACGGGTGCTGTCTGTACAGCATTTGTACATTCTCTCCGTAGCCTGTGTGGGTTTTCCCCTGGCGCTCTCGTTTCCTCCCACATTCCAAAGACGTACAGGTTTGTAGGTTAAATGACATCTGTAAAAATTGTAAATTGTCCCTTGTGTGTGGGATAGTGGTACTGTACGGGGTGATCACTGGTCAGTGAGGACTCGATGGGCCGATGGGACACGTTTCTACGCCGTATCTCTAAACTAAACTAAAATAAATTAAACAAAACTAAACTAAACTAAAGCCTGGAGTATAGCCAATGTGGTTCAGTATCAGCCTCATGAAGCTGTTGGAGAGATTTCTTCAGGATAGGATTAACTTGCATTTGGAAGAGAATAGGACAATTCCAGAGTACACAGCATGGCCTTGTTCACGGCAAGCCAAACATGTATCTCTCAATCAATCAACAAATAGAATTCATACTGCTGCAAGGAGGTGCGTTTCCTGCTCTATTTTTGAGTGCCAGGTTGGTAGGACTTACAGTGCATTAATACACCACAGAGCCTCTGCCAGCCTTCCTTAGATGTCAACTTACATCTGTGCGGTAAGCTAATTCTTCATAATGACTCCCAGGCCTGCTTGGTTGCTGGAAATGCAGGTTTGAAAAGTGATTTTCAAACCCAAAGTGATTTTCAAACCCAGAGTGATTTTCAAACCCAGAGTGAAAACTCTGCAGTTGGAGCTGAGAGAGATCCTTCCAGCGGTCAAGTCCTTAAATCCAAAACACAGCATCGGTTTTTACAAATTCAGAGACAGTTTCTTCCCAGCTGTTATCAGGCAACTGAACCATCCTACCAACAAATAGAGAGCAGTCCTGAGCTACTATCTATCTCATTGAAGGCTCACAGACTATGTATAATCGGACTTTACTGGAATTGATCTTGCACTAAACGTTATTCCTTTTATCCTGAACCTTTACACTGTGGACGGCTCGAATGGAATCATATATAGAATTTCCACTGACTGGTTAGCACACAGCATTGTACCTTGGTACACATGACAATAAACTAAATTAAACTAACACATGTGCTGCTTACATTTCCCTCTCTCATCAGCACCACTGGTCCTTTCAGCATCCGTTATTGGCGACCCATTGTAGATCAGGGAACATGGAATTGTTAGGCAAACAAGACTTGGTGAGAGTTAGCACATGGGTCACAGAGTTTGGGAGCTAACAAACATGTCTGAAATTTTCAGCAGTAAGTGTGATTCGTTGACAGAGATGGAAAAGGGCATTTTAGTGTGAAGAAATCAAGAAATCAAGTGGCACAGTAGTGCAGTAGCACAGTTGCTGCCTTACAGTGCCAGAGACCTGGGTTTGATCCTGACCAGGGGTGCTGTCTGTATGGAGCTTGCACGTTTTCCCTGTGACCGCGTGGGTTTTCTCCAGGAAGCTCCGTAATGCGTAGGATATAACTAGTGTACTGGGTGCTCGCTGGTGCTTGCTGGTGAGCCCGCCTCCCCCCCCCCCCCCCCACCTTCCATCAGTCTGAAGAAAGGTTTCGGCCTGAAACGTTGCCTATTTTCTTCGCTCCATAAATGCTGCTGCGCCCGCTGAGTTTCTCCAGCACTTTTGTCTACCTTCGCTGGTGGGCATGATGGGCCGAAGGGCCTGTTTCCGTGCTGTGTCTCTAAAGTCTAATGTGTAAAGTGTAAATGTAAATGTCTGCCTGTAAACTCTGACTGGCCAGTCACTGTTGCCCAGACTCTTTCTTTGATAGATTTTTCAGCTGAATTACATAATAAAGTTTCAACTACGGTGAGGTTTCACAAAAAAACAAGAGTTCAAGATTTGTGGGCGACACATTAACTAAAGACAGTGTTTCTGTCCAAAACGCTTGCTCTGAAGTTATCTCTGGGCAGCTGGTTTAAAGATTAAAACATAGGAACAAAGGGAAGCTTGAAGGCGCCAAATAACATGCAAATATCATCCTTGATTACTGTAAGGATTTTGCGACAGTCCTTCAGTCAGTGAATTTATCCTTTAAAATTTCCTTCCAAACAAATATCCCATCACAGTTAACCTTTCTGCTTTGTTGGAAGGATTAATGTTGAAATATTGCCTTTTGGAAATCCACAACGGGTCTTCCAAACAAATTGTTTATCAATTTGGAATGTGCGTAAGAATCTCAGAGATTCTTTTCACCCAGTTTTTGGAGAGTTGAAATAGGTTAATCAATGGCGGCACAGTGGTGCAGTGGTAGAGTTGCTGCCTTATAGTTAGCGCCGGGTTCGATCCTGACTACGGGTCTGTACGGAGTTTGATGTGTTCTCCCTGTGGGTGGGTTTCATCTGGGTGCTCCGGTTTCCTCCCACACTCCAAAGATGTACAGGTTTGTAGGTTAATTGGCTTCAGTAAAATTGTATGTTGTTCCTAGTGTGTAGGACAGTGCCAGTGTGCACTGGGCGGCAAGGACTCGGTGGGCTGAAGGGCCTGTTTCTGCATTGTATCTCTAAAGTATAAAAGTTAGAAAATGTTTGTTTTTATTTGCAGGTTGCAGCAACTGCGATATGTGGACAATAGCTAAGCCCTTGTGTCTACCATTGTGGCAGACTAACCGCAAACTCAGTAGAAAATGAGTGCCTGCTCTTGATAGGAACTAATCCTGCACCCAGGTTCACCTCATTGAGAGTCAGGCAGCTTCACAGAGATATTTCTCACTTCAAAGTTCAATGTGCTCGGTAATCACTTGAATTAAAGTGCTGTATTTACGTTGATGTGCTTCCAAATTGACTTCACATCAATTAAGTGACAGTATAACCACATCTACGATATAAAAAGACAATTGGGTCCCCGCTGTAGTCTTCCGACTGGAATGAATCCAAAGCATCTGCAGGAAATGTTCTGACAAGGGTGTTGCAGCAGTGTAGCATATGTCTTCTGCTCCATTGCTCGACTGAGGCAATGACTTCAACTAAACGGCAATAAGTGTCTCTGTGAGACCGTGAGGAGCACAGTAGAGCTAACAATGGAAGAAAGGCATGCATTGACAAAGTTCCCCAGCCACATTGCACAGCCAGTGAAGTGCAGCTGTGAAGATATCTGATGGATCAAACTGATGAAGCAAGAGATCAGAATCCTACCTTTTCATCTGGCTTGAAATTCTTGCAAGCAGGCAGTTCTCAAACAATGCAAACTATGTTTTTTTTAAACAAAGTTAGTTTTATTTTTGAATGTGGGCATCACCGTTTTAGCATTCTGATTTCACATTGAGAGAGAGTTAGATTTAGCTCTTAGGGCTAACAGAATCAAGGGATGTGGGGAGAAAGCAGGAATGGGGTACTGAGTTTGGATGATCGGCCATGATCATATTGAATGGTGGTGCTGGCGCAATGGGCCGAATGGCCTACTCCTGCACATATTTTCTATGTTTCTAAATATTATAATTGCCAACTTAAAGGGAGAAGATAGTTCGCCTCTTGTTAATTTTGTATTTGCTTTCGACCACGTGAGTTTGTGACGGAATGATGGCACAGTGGCGCAGCGGTAGAGTTGCTGCCTTGCAGCGTGAGAACCTTGGTTTTGGTCCTGAGTACGATAGCTGACTGCATGGAGTATGTTCATTCTCCCTGTGACCATGTGTGTTCTCTCCGGGTGCTCCCTTTTCCTCCCACATTCCAAAGACGTAAATTTGTAGGTTATTTGGCTTCTGAAAATTGCCCCCAAGTGTGTAGGGTGCGAAACTGGGATAACATAGAACATGTGGGTGGTCGTTGGTTGGCGTGGACCCCATGGGCTGAAGGGCCTGTTTCCATGCTGTATGTCTAAACTAAACTGTACTACCCAACAAATGAAATAGAAGCAGGAGAAGGGTTTTCAGCTGTCCATGCTTATTCCGCAATTCAATAAGATCATAGTTGACATTTTCCCTCAGAAACACTTTCCTGCACGAAACCAATGTCCATTGATGACCTCAAAATCTCCAAATCTTTCAATTCTTTAAATATTCTCAAATGGTGAGTGAGAATTTCTACCAGCTCTCTTTTTTGGGTTGTCAACGAGTTCCACTCCGTTCAAAATATTATCGGCATCTTTTAATTTTTGACCTGAAACGTCTCTCATTCCTTCTCCCCAGAGATGCTGCCTGCCTCGCTGAGTTACTCTAGCTTTTTGTGTCTATCTTCGGTTCAAAGCAGCATCTGCAGTTCCTTCTTACACTTAACAATAAGACTTTGGTTCTATCACATTTGGAGAAATATGTGCAGTTCAGGTTACTATAAATTGTCCCTGACGTGTAACTGACCGGTAGAAACTAGGGAGAGTTGAGGAGAATGTAGGGAGAAGAAAAAAATAAGATTAATCAGGACACAAATTGCAGAAGTAATTCAGCGGGTCAGGCAGCATCCCTGGAGAACATGGATAGATGACATTTCATGGATACATTGTCCACATAAATAAATACATTTCATGAACATGGATAGGTGTACAAACCCTGTACAGACAGCACACGTTGTCAGAATTGAACCCGGGTCTTTGGCGTTGTAAGGCAGCAACTCTACCGCTGCGCCACTGTGTCCTTTTTGTGTATTAACCAGTATAGGCAGTTCTTTTGATCTAGGATTAATTCAGGATTAGTTTAAATGGCTGGTGAAGGACAGTACGAACTTGATGGGCCGAAGGGCCTGTTTTTGTACTGTATCTATTTACGACTCAACTTTGCAAATACATAAAAGTAAAGTGTGAAGTTAAAGCAAAAATGGCAAATGTTACAAATACAGATACAGATACAGATAGATTTTATTTGTCACATGTGCCAATTGGCACAGTGAAATGACGTCACCATATAGCCAAAAATAAAGAACACAACACAGAGTAGACAGAAATTCACCATAAAACATCCCCTCACAGCAGGATCAAAATTTCCCACTGTGAGGGAAGGCACCAAAGTCAGTCTCTTCCCGATGTTCCCCAATGTTCACCCGTGGTCGGGGCCTCTCCCAGCCCTCCGCTGTCGCCGCTCCGGGCGGCCCGATGTTCAGGCCCGCTCCCCGGGATGATGTAAGTCCGACGTCGGGGCTGGGGGACGCCCTCAGCAGCCTGGACCCTGGGTCAGCTCCCTCCTACCGGAGTCTACGGTCTACAAGGGAAACATTTGGACAGTGGATGCAAACCCAAGTCTATGGGATTGAGGGATATGTTTAGAAGCAAAGTTGATGCAGAGCTGATTTATTGCACAGAGGCATTCTTATTGAACCTTCTGTTTTCATGTTGCTAAATATCCTTTTGTTACTGCATACAATGACTCCAGCCTGACTTTTATGAAGGGGAGTCCCTTGATAATAATGCAACTTATTTATGGTTTGTTAGATCTGAGGGAATGTGATACTTTACAGCCTAAATATATAATGTATATCTATCATCCTTTTCCCCTGTTTGTGAAAGTAAGTGTTAAAAGGGATGGTATTTAAAATGCAGTTAAAAGTCTACATTAAAAATACCAACTAATGAGAGAACTGGAAGTTGATCATAATGTTAGTTTCATTGAGTAACCAATTCCTCCACGATTTATAAACACGTAAAAAATGTTAGCGGGAGTATTAAAATATATATCTAATAGTTGAAAGAAATTATCTTTGCTGTTAAAAATATTCTAGATCTTTAATGCAGGCAAATGGTATAAAATGTGAATATAATTTTCTGTATTCAGGAAAGAAATGACTGTCAGGTGTCTGGATTTAAGCCGTACTAAGCGTAAGTTTAATAATATTAGCTGTTCCTGGGGTTATCTATATCAAAATTCAATATGGTCTGTGATAACCATGGCAACGGTGAGGTCTCAGCATTCTTAACAAATCAGCCTGGTGTCCCAATGTAGGATTTGTGAATGGTTCTTAAAATGCACACAGAGGTTTAATACCAATTAGATTCACTCATTTATATTGAGACCATCACCAAATCATATTTTGAGTGCTATATGCTCTCTCAACTTTGCATAATGCATTCCCCATGAGTTGACTGATTTCATTATATCTGCACGTAAGTTCAGGTTTGCACAGGGATTGGTTGCCTTTGGAAATTGGAAGACAAAGCTATTGAAAAAACGTGCGTCCCTGGGGCTGTAAAAATCAACAGCAATGTGGGTTAAAAGAACCTATTATAACATGGAACATAGAATGTCATCCAGCGCTCGTCACTGTGATCTAAGGGAGATAGGTAATGAGCCAAAGAGTGACTAAGATGGTGGTGGGTATGTACAATAAGCTGGCAGAGGGACTAGCTGACGTGGGTCCTATAGCAACATTTAAAAGACATTTGGACAGGTACATGGATTGGAAAGGTTTAGAGGGATTTGGGCCAAATGCGGGCAGGGAGGACTAATGTAGATGGGGCAGCTTGGCTGACATGTGCAAGTTGGGCCGAAGAGCCTGTTTCTGTGTTATGACTAAGAGCTTAATCTAAAAGCTTGATTAAACATGGGGGTATTAAGGTTTTTTAAAGATAATGAGAGTTAGGGATCGAATGCAAAAGCATTAAGTTTAGTTCAGCCCATTAGGTCCACAACAACCTGTTCACACTAGTTCTGCGTTATTCTTCTTTCTCATCCATTTCCTACACATGAGGAGCAATTTGCAGCAGCCCGTTAATCTACATATCCACACGTCTTTGGAATAGGGCAGGAAACCGGAGCACCCAGATGAAACTCACACGGTCTTAGGGAGAACATGCAAACTCCACACGGAAAGCACCCAAGGTCAGGTTCTAACCCGGGTCTCTTAGGCTGTGAGGCAGTGATTCTGCCAGCTGCACCACTGTTTAAAGCATACCTACTGATATGGGATAAAAGGAAGGAGCGTATGGGATTGGCAAAAACTGGACGGCAGAGTGAAGTTGAAAATAGTTGAAAATGACAGCCTCAAACTTTGAAAAGGCAGCTGAAAGTTGTCAGCTCTAGAATCATTTTAGCAACCAAGAGCTCCATAATCCTCTTGAGGAGGCAAGAGACTAAACATATCAGAAATCAATATCCCAAGGCAAATTAGGAGACAAATATTCCAGCAGATACCCCTGCTACTTTGGGTGGCACAGTGGCGCAGCGGCAGAGTTGCTGCCTTACATCGCAAGAGGCCCGGGTTCGATCCTGACTATGGGTGCAGTTTGTACGGAGTTTGTATGTTCTCCCTGTGCACGCGTGGGTTTGCTCGGGATGCTCCGGTTTACTCCCACAGGTTTGTAGGTTAATTGGCTTCTATAAAAATTGTCCCTAGTGTGTAGGATAGTGCTAGTGTACAGGGTGATTGCTGGTTGGCACGTACTCTGTCGGCTGAAGGGCTTGTTTCCATGCTGTATCTGTAAAGCCTAAAGTAAATGGGTAGAATTTAGGAAACCTGAGTCTAAAGTCTAAACTCACGAAGTGGAATACCCCAAAAGACTACAATTGATCCAGTATTTAATTGTCTTTAATGTGATATCCTCAAATGTGATCAAATGCTTGCCTTCATCGACCAAAGCATTGAGGATATGAGTCAAGAAGTCATGTTCCAGCTTTATAAAACTTTGGTTAGGCCTCATCTGGTCATCCCAATACAGGAAGAATGTGGAGGCTTCTGGGAGGGTGCAGAAGAGATCACCAGGATGTTGCCGGGATTAGAGGGAATCAGCTAAAATTGGACTAATTTGGATTATTTCTCGGGAGTGTAAGAGGCTGAGTGGGTGACTTGATGGATGACGTATAAAATGTTGAGTGGCAGAAATAGAGCGCTCCTCTATTCAGTCCAAAAGTGTAACCCTAAGCTTCAGATCTCTGGCCAATCTTATACACACCCTTGAACTGCCAGGAAGAAGCTGAACGTAAACCTGAGGAAGAACAACTCATCTTTTGAATGAGAATTTAAAAGCTACCATACTCACCAATTTCACATAATGGGTAGCAATAGGTCTTCAATCTTATGCACTATAGGCATAATATAGTAGGAAATGTGTCATGGACACATCTTTGGAAATGTCTCTCTAAGGTCAATATACCGTGGCTTGCAAAGGTTTTCATACCCCTTGAACTTTTCCACATTTTGTCACGTTACAACCACAAACGTAAATGTATTTTATTGGGATTTTATGTGATAGACCAACACAAAGTGGTGCATAATTGTGAAGTGGAAGGAAAATGATACATGGTTTTCAATTTTTTTTGCAAATAAAAACTGAAAAGTGTGGCGTGCAAAAGTATACTGCCCGCCTGAGTCAATACGTTGTTCAACCACCTTTCGCTGCAATTACAACTGCAAGTCTTTTGGGGTATGTCTCTACCAGCTTTGTACATCTAGAGATGAAATTTTTGCCCATTCTTTTTTGCAAAATAGCTCAAGCTCAGTCAGATTGGATGGAGAGCGTCTGTGAACAGCAATTTTCAAGTCTTGTCAGAGATTCTTAATTGGATTTAGGTCTGGACTTTGACTGGGCCATTCTAACACATGAATATTCTTTGATCTAAACCATTCCATTGTAGCTCTGGCTGTATGTATAGGGTCGTTGTCCTGCTGGAAGGTGAACCTCTGCCCCAGTCTCAAGTCTTTTGCAGACTCTAACACGTTTTCTTCCAAGATTGCCCTGTATTTGGCTCCATCCATCTTCCCATCAACTCTGACCAGCTTCCCTGTCCTTGCTGAAGAAAAGCATCCCCACAGAATGATGATGCCACCACCATGTTTCACAGCGGGGATGGTGTGTTCAGGGTGATGTGCAGTTAGTTTTCCGCCACACATAGCATTTTGCATTTAGGGCAAAAACTTCAATTTTGGTCTCATCAGACCAGAGCACCTTCCTCCACATGTTTGCTGTGTCCCCCACATGGCTTGTGGCAAACTGCAAACGGGGCTTCTTATAGCTTTGTTTCAACAATGGCTTTCTTGTTGCCACTCTTCCATAAAGGCCCAATTTGTGGAGTGCACGACTAAGGGTTGTCCTGCGGATCTCTGCAGCTCCTCCAGAGTTACCATGGGCCTCTTGGCTGCTTCTCTGATCAATCCTTGCCCGGCCTGTCAGTTTAGGTGGACGGCCATGTCTTGGTAGGTTTGCAGTTGTGCCATACGCTTTCCATTTTCGGATGATGGATTGAACAGTGTTCCGTGAGATGTTCAAAGCTTGGGATATTTTTTTATAACCTAACCCGGGTTTAAACTTCTCCACAACTTTATCCCTGACCTGTCTGGTGTGTTCCTTGGGCTTAACGATGCTGTTTGTTCACTAATATTCTCTAACAAACCTCTGAGGCCTTTCCAGAACAGCTGTATTTATACTGAAATTAGATTACACACAAGTGGGCTCTATTTACTAATTAGGTAACTTCTGAAGGCAATTGGATGCACTGGATTTTAAGTCTTTTACAATAACTGGACTGGAGGATGGCAGCTTTGGCATCTTCCACCGCCCCGGGCCGCGGAGTTTGAACAGGCCCGTTCGCAGAGCTCGGATTCAGCCGCGGGACTTGCTTACCATCATCTGGCTCGGTCACAACATCGGAGGCCTGGATCGCCTCAGCGCAGAGGGAAAGCAAGGAGGGAAGAGACAAAGACTTATGGGACTTTTGCCTTCCATCACAGTGAGGAGGTGCCTGGTGGATTTTAAAATGTGTTGAGTGTGTGTTTTGTTATTTATTCCATGTTATGACTGCAGGCTAAACCATTTTGTTGTACTGAAAAGTGCAATAAAAATAAAATTGAATCTGAATCTGAATCTGAATTACTCCCGGTAGGTACACGGTCCTGGCTTCTCTTTGTACGTGCCTTGATTCTCTCCACTTTTTATCTTGGTTTGTCATTAACCGTTTCCTTCTTCAGAGATACTGCTTGGTGAATTTTCAGCATTTTTTGTTTTTCAATCAGATTTCTAATGTCTGCAGTCCATTCCATTGAAGCATCATTGACCTGATATATTAACTCTTGTTTCTCTCTTCAGAGATGCTGTCTCATCCGATGAGTATTCACGACAATTTATACTTTGATGGACATAAAATGCTGGAATACCTCAGCGGGTCAGGCAGCATCTCTGGTGAAAAGGAATAGGTGACGTTTTGGGTCGAGACCCTTCTTCAATTCCTTTTCTCCTGTGATGCTGCCTGACTCACTGAGTTACTCCAGCATTCTCTGTCTTTCTTCGGTGTAAGCCAGCATCTACAATTCTTTCCTGCACGGCTTATCCTCTGATTCTGATTTTTAGTACTGGACGGTTTCAGTTGCTTTTTTTCTGCAGTTAATCTGCTGCAAGTAAGAATTTAATCGTTCCAGTGTTGGTATGTATATATGGCAATTAAGGGCTCTTGCAGGATTTTCTCTCATTTTAATGAAATAATTTGACAGTGCAGATGGAGCAAATATTCTGGCAAGTGTTATTTACTATTTGGCTTGGTTCCCTTTGGCCATCTCCAAATTCTTGGCTCCAGTGATCCAAGATATTAAAAGGTGTACAGCAATTCAGACATGAATTCCTGATATACGGGCAAGGAACTACAAAGAGTTTTTATAATGAAGCTGATGGAAGATCAATTATAGCACGTAAAATGGCATCAACCAGCAACATGTTTAAAAATAGCGAATTACTTGTACAGTGGCTCTAATATAGGCTGCCGAAAATTACAGCTGTGTCTCTGCTGTGAGAATCAATCACACTAATAATTATTTAATAATACATTTTAATTTGGGGAAAGAGGCTTTTGCTTTAACCAAAGAGGAATTGCCTTTCATCATGTGGATGCATGAGGGTTTATTCTGTGTGTGAGTTCAAAACCTGACGTTAGCAGAATAGAAAATGGAAAATTATTCCTCTTTTGTTTTGAGTCATTTATTTCCCAATCTTATTTTTATCTTGTCTCTGATAGATTCTCTTCGAGGCACGGCGTTGTTGTCTTTTATTTATTATATGGGACTGTGACGTTTGTGGCATGTTATCCTGCATCACCTTTGGACGGAATAGATTACTCTGCTATTTTGGTGACAGTTAACAGTTGGCAAGGCGGTCCAGGGTCATGTAAGGTCTGATTACAGTGGCATAATGTCTTCCCTTATAGGTATTTAAAGGCGTGTTTTCAAAGACAATCTAGTTTTCCAGTCAGTCATACTTTAAATTTTATCTTTGCTTCAATAGAATGTTAATTTAAATGTTCCCCCACCCCCGGCTGTGCATTAAGTCAGCAAAAGAATCTCAGTGCCGTGAGATGTACGAAACAAAAGCGGGAGCAGGCCATTCGGCCCTTCATGTCGGCTCAACTGATTTTCTAGCATGGCCCCCCTTATCCCACATTTAGCCACACATGCCTTGATAACTAATAATGTAAAAACAACTCATATTGTTGCTTTGAGTGTACTTAGTGACCGAGCCTCCACAATCTCATGGATAGAGAATTTTAAACATTCATTTCCCTTTTGGTGAAGGTATTTCTTCCCGTCTCTGTCCTGAATGTCCAAGCCCCTGCCTTCACTCAAGTTCTCCTCCTCTCTCCGATGAGAGTTCTGTGAGACCCATCTCATTGCTCCCCTCCTCTCTTCTTGCTTTCTTCTCCCACTACCCAAAATCAGGCTGAAGATGGGTCCCAACCCAAAGAATCACTTATCCATGTTCTCCAGGGATGCTGCCTTACCCGCTCAGTTACTCCAGCACTTTGTGCTTTTATTTGGAAACCAGCACTTGTCGTCCCTTGTTTCTACATTTTGACTGCTCCACTGCAAAATCTCCTCAAAGTATGTTTACTTTGAAGAAGTTCTTCTCCTTTCTCCAATGAGGAGTTCTATAAGGACCCTCTCTCACTGCTTCCCCTCTCTCTTCTAGCTTTCTTCCTCCACCCCCCACAATCAGTCCTGACACAAAACGGCACCTATCCATGTCCTCCATGGATGCTGCCTGACCCGCCGAGTTACTCCAGCAGTTGGTGTTAATTTGGTAAACCAGCATCTGTAGTTCCTTGTTTCTACATTTTTACTGTGACTCTTGGTTCTTCAACGAGCATAAAACATCAGCTCTGCATCTAACTTATCAAAGCCCACAGGAATTTTGTTTCCCCAAAATACACACATACATCCATGCATGCACACACACACATACATACATACATGTAAACACTCATGTACATGCTCTGTTTTGTAGTCAATGCCTACTATGTTCTGTTGTGCTAAGCAAAGAAAGAGTTTCATTGTCCTGTCACGGAAATTAAAATAAACTCATTTGACTCTGACATGTTCCCCACTCTCACCCCCACCCTATTTTTAAGGCGCTTGTTAGAATAGATTCAAAGTTTATATTTCCTCTGCTAGGAAATGTCCAGGGACAGGGGTTAAAGTAAGGATTAGGCCAGTCAGGACAAGAGGACTTCAGAGTCTGAGCCATTCATACCAGGTGTCAGGAGATCAGTTCACAAGTGATAGGAGCAGAATTAGGCCATTTGGCCCATCAAGTCTACATGGCTAATCTAACTCTTCCCTTCACCTCCATTCTCCTGCCTTTCCCCCCCATAAACCCCGACACCCATACTAATCAAGAAACTATCTATCTCTGCCTTAAAAATATCCATTGATGATTAGTCATTAAGGACGTCAAGGGATATGGGGCTGCCACAAGCAGACAAGATATGGCCTATTCCTGCTTCTCATGTTTGTAAATTCACCCAATTTGTTGTGAATTGATTTAACCCAAGGAAATCTCAGGGTGGGTGGCAAGGGAAAAGCTACCAAGACCTCAATCCTGATCATTATCCAGTAGCAACCCTGCTGGGAGAGGGGAGGAGGGGTGGGGAGGTGAGAGAGAGAGAAAAAATAAGCCTGGATTCCTTCTTTCTGATGGTTGCCTGGCAACCAGCGTGGGAGGCCACGCCATGGAGGACAGCATTGGGTTGGCCAGGAAGCCTCGTGATTGAACGGGCTGCCAGTGCTCACTGTTAAGGGGTCATACATTTATAATGACCGCTGAGAGACAGTGCCGAATGCCCCCCCCCCCCCCCCCCCCCCCCCCCATGTCTGCCGAGCTTAAGCCCAACAAAAAGTTGAACCTTTTCAAGTAAATAACGGGAGAAAGGTGTCAGAGAAAAACTGCTGAGGAAAGTAATTGAAAAGGCACAAAGCTGCGGTAGAAGTTGCTGACGTTTTCCCATTCAGTGTCCACTGCTATTATACAGAATTACAGACAATAATAATCACACCTTTGACCTGGCTGACACTTGGTGAATGTGTCAACCATATAGTGTGCTTTTAGCTGGACTAAGAGCCCACTTGCTATTATCTTCCATCTTTCCACCAACGTTTTCCCTGCAGATGCAATCATGTCTGCAGTTGTTGATTTGATTTATTTTCACGATTGCGTCTTTAACATGTATTTTCACATGGACCCGTAATGCGGCGCAGCAAGGTTTGTAAGAGATGGAAAGACGTTGCAGTAAAGCAGGAAATAATAATAATTTGAAATGAATAATCAATAGGTTTGTGAGTTTTACAAGAAAGCTGCCTGGATGAGAGCGTATTAGCTATAAGGAGAGGTTGGACAAACTTGGATAGTGCTGGTGTAACTCAGTGGGTCAGGCAGCATATCTGGAGATAAAGGATGGGTGACATTTCGGGTCGGGACACATTTTCAGACAAACTTGGACAAACTTGGATTGATTTCTCTGGGGCATCGGAGGCTGAGGGGAAACTTGATGGAATGTTAGAATGTTTTTCTCAGCATGGAGATAGTTGAGAGCTTTAGGTTCCCTGGTATTAACATACAAACAGCCTGGCGTGGACCAACCATGTTGAAGCGACACCATCACTTCTACTTCCTTTGTAGACTGAGGAAATTCGGCATGTCTCCAATGACTCTTACAAACTTCTACAGATGCACCATAGAAAGCATACCGTCTTGTTGCATCACAGCTTGGCTCGGGAATAGCTCTGCCCAAGATCGCTAGAGGCTGCAGAGAGTTGTAGATGTAACCCAGTCCATCGCACAGACCACTGAAGTCGAGCTGCCTCGGCAAAGCAGCCAACTTAATCAAAGTTCCACCCAAGTAATTCCTTCTTCTTCCTGCTCCCATAGGAAAAAAGATACAGAAGCTTGAAGGTGCGCACCATCAGACTCAGGAACAGCTTCTTCCCCTCTGTTATCAGGCTTCTGAACAGTCCTTCTATAAGCTAGGGCATTGTCTGATTCACCTCTGCCCACATTGGAGTTGGAACTGATGCACTACAATGCAGAGAACTATATTCTGCACTCTGTATCTTCCCCTTTGCTCTACTACCTATTGTGCTTGAGTTTGGCTTGATTGTATTTATGTTCTGTATTATCTAATCTGATGGGATAGCATGCAAAACAAAGCTTTTCACTGTACCTCGGTGCACATAATGATAATAAATCTAATCCTCAACCTAAATGTCAGACAAGAGGGCATAGCTTTAAGGTGAGAGGGACAAAGTTTAAAGGAGATGTGCGGAGCACCTTTTTTACACAGAGAGTGGTGGGTGCCTTGATCGCACAGCCAGGGAGGCAGATAAGATAGTGACATTTAAGAAATTATCGGATAGGCACGTAGATATACAGGGAAGGGAAAGATTTGCATCATATGCAGGCAAAGGAGATTAGTTTAACTCACCGTCATATTTGGTGTGCACATTGTTGGCTGAAGGGGTTGTTCCTGTGCTGTACTGTGCTATGTTCTATATTAGCAGTTTGTGGATCATTTTTATTTAGTTTAGTTTAAAGATACAGTACAGAAACAGGCCCTTCGACCCACCGAGCCTGCGCCGACCAGCGATCCCCGCACACTAACGCTATCCTACACACACTGGGGACAATTTACATTTTAGCAAAGCCAATTAGCCAACAAACCTGTACGTCTTTGGAGGAAACCAGAGCTCCTGGAGAAAACACACGCAGGTCACTGGGAGAACGTACAAACTCCATATAGGGAGCACCTGTAGTCAGGATCGAACCTGGATTTTGGTGCTGTAAGGCAATAACTCTACCGTTGCGATGTGTCGTCAAAGGAAATGTACAATGTTTAAGGAAAGGCAAACCATTTGTGGGAGATTGAGCTATGATTCCTCCTAGTAAAGAAGGACCCCAGCTCATCAGGTCCAGGAAGAGGTTCAATTCAATTCAATTGTCATTCTTTTCCTCGATTCCCTGCCTTCAAGTGACTATTGAATTTTGTTTTTAAAGCCTTGACTCGTCCCATCACTCCCACAGGGAGTTAATCCCCACATTTCTGCTTTATGAAAGTGACTTTCATTTAATCTCTCAATTTATATTATTTGCTTCAATTGCCTGGTAACTTATTGAATGTGTTTGCTACTTCCCTGTCTTTTATTTACTGCTAATTTTCAAAGCTTTTGTTACCTTTGTAGTCATTGCTTGAGTTCAGCTAATCAATTCCCTTCAAAGTTCTGACAGCCTCTGCTGGACATCACAACGTTCTTTCAGGGAGAACACAGTTGATTTTACTTTCCTCTATAACAGTTGCTCTCGGAGATCTGCTATCATCTTTAACGATTCAACCTCTCAAGACCAATTCTATCCTGCTTATGGCTTTGCAATACTGTATATAGCAACACAACAGCCATTGTCTTTTATCTAGTTGCATACCGATACACACTGCCTAATTCATCAAATCCACCCCTTTTTACATTCAACACAATTTTGTTCATCCTCCCCCACTGATATCACCCCTCTGTTACCTGGCTGAGGAATTCTGCCCAGTCTTTGGAAACCTACTAAAAACTCAGTTATCTGCTATTTAGTTTAGTGTCAATTTTCATTTGTTGATACTTCGCATAATGTACAATGATATTAACAACAGTTTATTAATGCAAGTTGTGGTTCTGGGCACTACCTCAACTCAGAATTGCATTAAAATGCTTTCCGACAATGTATGTCAATAGCACCCTCAATGAGATTAGTATAATGTTGGAAACCCTCCAGCCGGTTAGTTAAGCATGGACTGCCCTTTCTAATCCTTGCCTGTCATCAAGCCAGGCTTTTCTATGTTTATACCCACTGGATACTTCTACAGATGCACCACAGAAACCATTTTATCAGGATGCATCACAGCATTGTTTGGAAACGGCTCCGTCCAAAACGGCAAGAAATTGCCGAGAGTTGTGGACGCAGCCCAGATCATTTTGCAGTTAACATTCTCGCATTAAGTCTGAAGAAGGGTCTCGACCCGAAACGTCACCCATCCCTTCACTCCAGAGATGCTGTCTGTCCTGCTGAGTTACTCCAGCATATTGTGTCTATCTTTGGTGTAAACCAGCATCTGCGTTGGTGAGACCAAATCTGGAGTATGGTGTACAATTTTGGTCACCCAATTATAGGAAGGATGTCAACAAAATAGAGAGGGTACAGAGGAGATTTACTAGAATGTTGCCTGGGTTTCAACAGCTAAGATACAGAGATAGGTTGAATAAGTTAGGTCTTTATTCTCTGGAGCGCAGAAGGTTAAGGGGGGACTTGATAGAGGTCTTTAAAATGATGAGAGGGATAGACAGAGTTAATGTGGACAAGCTTTTCCCTTTGAGAATAGGGAAGATTCAAACAAGAGGACATGACTTTAGAATTAAGGGACAGAGGTTTAGGGGTAACATGAGGGGGAACTTCTTTACTCAGAGAGTGGTAGCGGTGTGGAATGAGCTTTCAGTGGAAGTGGTGGCGGCAGGTTCGTTGGTATCATTTAAAAATAAATTGGATAGGCATATGGATGAGAAGGGTATGGAGGGTTATGGTATGAGTGCAGGCAGGTGGGACTAAGGGAAAAAAGTTGTTCGGCACGGATTTGAAGGGCCGAGATGGCCTGTTTCCGTACTGTAATTGTTATATGGTTATATGCTGTTCCTTCCTTCACATTATACCATTTATCCTGTTTCTGTACATGGTGGACGGCTTTATTGTAATCATAAATGTCTTTTCGCTGACTGAAGACCAATGAAAAAACTGTTCACTATAACTTGGTACACGTGACAATAAAAAACTAAACTAAACTGATAAATTTCCCCTGCAGTAAAAGTTGAAGTGGTGCCAGTCTCCGTTCCGGTTTCCACCACTTCACAAACAATTCTTCATTCAAGGTCATTTTTTTTTAAGAGGTAGAACAAAATATTTTGTATATTTTATTGTTATATGTACAATTATATAATTATAAATTAAAATGAAGTAGGTGAGGCAGCAGCTGCAGAATGACCCAGCATCACTGGGTAGATCCAGACATCACGATGGTCACAAAGGTGTTCCAGGGTGATGTTAGGTTTCCCTGAACAGACCAGTCGGCAATATTAGTGAAATACTGCCACGTCTCAAACTGTCCATCCTATGAAAATCCAATCTGATGTTCTAATCCGTGCCAAACTGAAGATGTATTTATATTCTTTCTTTTGAAGCTCTTGCAGAATTTGCTGAATATACTCAGGAAATAATTGAATTAGTTTAGTTTAGTTTAAAGATTCAGCATGGAAACAGGCTGCCTGGCCCATCGAGTCCATGCCGACCATCAACCACCTGTACTCCAGTTTTATGTTATCCCACTTTTGCATCCTATACACTAGGGGCAATATGCAGAAGCTGATTAGCCTACAAACCTGCAGGTCTTTGGAATGTGGGAGCAAACCGGAGGACCGGGAGAAAAACCATGCAGTCACAAGGAGAATGTACAAACTCCGTACAGACAGCACACGTGGTCAGTATTGAATCTGGTCTCCGGCGCTGTAGGCAGCAACTCTACTATTGCGCCATTGTGCCACCATTAAAAAATTGTGGAAATCCTACCCGATGATCAAAACTGTGCAAAATTGATTATTGTATCTGTGTACTTACTTTTACTCAGCACTTGTAGAATTTGCTGAAAATATTCAGGAAATAATTGAATTACTTTTATTTAGAAAATAATATCAAAGGTTTAACATCCTTCTTTGGTTCAGCGATGTTTATCATTAAAATATTTTGTGTCTAATATTTGGTCGCATTAGAAATGGGTTTGGCATTATGTATAGCGGATGGATGATCTGATAAAGACATCATAGGTCAACAGCAGAAAATAATTACTGCTTCATTTTCATCCCAGTGTGAATGAAGAATGCACTCAAAATTTAATTGAAATGCTCATGGATGCCTGGCCATGATGCATTACTAATTCTTAGGAAAAATGACAAGTCTATCTTTTTACGACAATGTTGCCAGGACTCGAGGGTCTGAGCTACAGGGAGAGGTAGTGCAGGCTGGGATGCCATTCCTTAGAGCGCAGGAAGATGAGGGGGTGATCGAATAGAGGTGTCTAATATTATGAGAGGAATTGATCGGGTGGACGCACAGTGTCTCTTGCCCAGAGTAGGGGAATTGAGAACCAGAGGACATAGTTTTGAGATGGAGGGAAATATTTAAAAGGAATCTGAGGGGTAACTTTTTCACACAAAGGCTGGTTATGTGGAACCAGCTGCCAGAGGAGGTAGTTGAGGCAGGCAGTATTGCAATGTTTAAGAAACATTTAGACAGGTACATGGATAGGATAGGTTTAGAGGGATATTGGCCAAACACAGGCAGGAGGGACTAGTGTAGATAGGACAGGTTGGTCGGTGTAGGCAAGTTAGGTTGAAGGGCCTGTTTCCATGCTGTATGACTATGACTCTATGACTCTAAGCTGGTTGAACAACATCATGTGGAACTGGAAAGCACTGAAAATGACCCAGCTGCACCCATGGCTAATTGTCGATAGCTGACACTCACCGCGAATTCGGACTTTATCGAGCAAATAAAATTGGTTCTAATTTATGAAATAAAGCAGATCATTTATTGAATAAAAGGAAAGATCAATAAGAAGCGAGCATTAGGCTATTCAACACGAAATGAACCAACAAGTGAGTCTGAAAGAAATGCTGTCTTCATGAAGCCAAAAGAATTAAAATAGATTTGTATATGCGATGTTTTATATAACTAGGACTATTTACAGACAAAGACTATATATTCTGTTTCAACATCAAATCTGCAACAGACTGTAGTAGATCTCAGAATTGAATAAAGTAAAACACTTAGTATTTCTAACCACATGTCCACAATTGAAACTCGATCTGAAGTGGAAAACTCCTCAAATGGATGGGTTGAGATCATGTCATCTTGAGTGGGACGGGACAGAGCCTGGGAGGCAAGAATATATGCATTTGCGTTGAATTTTGCTTTGTTTACTTCGGCACTATGTGCCAGCGTCTCCGTACACTGCTGAAGATTAAAGGCCTGTCATGGTGCCTCCACAATAAGCAGCCTTGGACCACATTAGTATAAAGTGGATGCAAAGAGATTGCTTACTCTGCATTACTCCATCAGTGTACACGGACTCTAACCTCACAACTGTGTTTTCAGTACTACACCAGTGTGATGTGCCATACTCTGGGGCAAGTGCAAAGGTTGAAGTGTGGCAGGGGGGTGGGGGAGGGTAGGAATGAGCCCAAAGCTCTCCTTAGAAAATGTACGAAGTGATGTTTTGGGTGTGTATGCAGGCGTTCACTCAACACCAGCTGGAATGCATGGAAACATAAGGAACTGCAGATGCTGGAATCTTGAACAAAACACAAAGTACTGGAAGATCTCAGCAGTCAGGCAGCATCTGTGAAGGGAATGAACAGACAATGTTTTGGGTCGGGACCCTTCTTCGGTCTGAGGAAGAGTCCCGACCCATAATGTTGTTTCTCCATTCCCTCCACAGCAGCTGCCTGACACGCTGACATCGATCATTTTGTGTTTCGCCTATAACACAGGGGTGGGAACTCTCTAAAATTCTGCAGATTTAATATCCTGCACCTTCACTTTAATACCCTTGATCTCTTTGATTGCTGTGTTGCTCCCAGCACATGTCCGACCATGATCACTTATTTGCGATGGACTTCTGACCATCAGTACTAAGTGGCTCTTGCCTTAAGACTCATGAGTGAGCATAGGACTCTCATTAATCTATGCTGGATTCAAACTCACAGCTTGTATCAGGAGTAGTGTTTAGTTTAGTTTAGAAATACAGTGTGGAAACAGGCTCTTGGGCCCACCGAGTCCACGCCGACCAACGATCACCCGTACACTAGTTCTATCCTATGCACTAGGGACAATTTACAGAAGCCAATCAACCTACAATCCTGCACATCTTTGGACTGTGGGCGGAAACCGGAGCACCCAGAGAAAACCCACTCGGTGACAGGGAGAACGTACAGACTCCACACAGACAGGACCTGTAGTCAGGATCAAACCCGGATATCTGGCAGTGTGATGTAGCAACACTACACCTGCGCCACTGTGCCTCCCTGCTGTAACAAATACTTCTACTAATGAAGATGCGAGCCACACAAGAGAGATATATCTCCCTTATTGCAACCAAAGAATAATTAAAGACTATTAGTTGAGCAAAGACTGCAGGGATCCTGAGGTTCCATTGACATTAAGCTCAGACAAGCACACTCACTTTTTCACTGTGCCTACGAATGCCAGATTGAAAGAAAGCTACGCTTTCCCACAGACTTAACCACCCCCCTCACTCTGCTGACCCTGTTCATTTGTTTGCGAAATGTCAGGGATTTATTCTGAGTTCGAAAAGTACCATTATTATATTGTCCCCTCCATTCTGCCGTTAACACAGCAGCAAAGGAGATAAAGTGCTGTTTGACACTGGATAAGGGATGAATCACTGGACTCATGTTGTGCGCAGTTCTCAGCCTTATTTATTATCCCAGGCTGAAATTAGCAATTTCACTCTCCCAATGAATATATTCTAAGCTTGATATTTCTGAGAACAGAAGAATCAAACATTACATAAGCAAAGAATGAAATAATTCAAAACCAAGGAAATGCCACAAATTCACTCACAGCTTGCCTTTGGTTAACTATAAGTCCCAAATCATATTTGAATTAATATTATTTGCTTATGTGACCAGCAGTGACTGTAGTTTGTCTGCCTAAATCAGACATTGAAAAATTCACAGAAGGAACAGAGAGATTCCAACATAAAGGATTGGGAACATGGATTCAATAGAGGGTGAAGGGGGCTCATTGAAACTTACAGAATATTGAAAGGGCTGGATCGAATAGAGAGGATATGGAGAGGATGTTTCCACTGGTGAGAAAGTCTATGCCAGAGGTCTGCCTCAGAGTTAAAGGACGTTCCTTTAGGGAGGAGATAATGAGGATTTCTACAGTCAGAGGGTGGTGAATCTGTAGAATTCTTTGCCACAGAAGGTTTTGGAGGCCAAGTCAATGGATATTTTTAAGGATAGAATCTTGATTAATAGGGGTGTCAGGATTTATAGGGCTGTCAGAAGACAGGAGAATGGGGTTAGGAAGGAGTGATAGATCAGCCATGATTGAATGGCGGAGTAGACTTGATGGGCCGAATGACCTAACTTTGCTATCACTTATGAATTTATGAATGACAATGGCACGGAATCACTACAGAGTGAATCTATAATCTTGGGCCTGGGGGAGGCTTGGAAGTTGCTAGGACTAAAGACCAGAAACCTCCCCAGGAGGTGATTCAGGTGGTCAGCTTGATAATGGTAGGTTGTTTGGCAAGGTGTAGAAACAAAGAACTGCAGATGCTGGTTAATGCACAAAAGGGCACAAAGCACTGGAGTACGTCAGCAGGTCTGGCAGCATCCCTGGAGAACATGGATCTTTGATAGGTGACGACTCGACCCGAAGCGTCTCCTATCCATGTTCTCTGGAGATACTACCTGACCTGCTGAGTTACTCCAGCGCTTTGTGTCCTTTTGTTTGGCAAGGTATCTCTCGAAGGAAAGGAGAAAATACACATATAACCAATTGTAGGATATCTCCTTAAATTACCCAACTCTGTTGTCAACTTCCTTGCTAAAAATTATCCTTTCAAGTATTCCAAAGATCATATTTTGTGTGTTAAGGCAACCTCCGGAGAAAAGGAATAGGTGATGTTTTGGGTCAAGACCCTTCTTCAGGTCTGACCCACTAAGTTGCTCCACCTTTTTGTGTCTATCTTTGGTTTAAACCAACATCTGCCGTTCCTTCTTACACATTTTATTTTGTGTGTCAGAGCTGCATTTGAAATAATTTCCAGTGGTCAACTCCCAGGATAGATAAGCATAGTTATCCAACAGTGGACTTGTGTGATGATTGTGTGCAGTTTTGGTATCCAAACTTGAGGAAGGAATTCTTGCTATTGAGGGAGTGCAGCGTAGGTTCTCAAGGTTAATTCCCTGGATGGCGGGACTGTCATATGTTGATAGAATGGAGCGGCTGGGCATGTATACTCTGGAATTTAGAAGGATGAGACGGGATCTTATTGAAACATAAGATTATTAAGGGTTTGGACACAGTAGAGGCAGGAAACATGTTCCCAATGTTGGGGGAATCCAGAACCAGGGGCCATAGTTTAAGAATAAGTGGTAAGCCATTTAGAACGGAGATGAGGAAAAACATTTTCTCAAAAAAGCGAGTTGTGAGTGTGTGGAATTCTCTGCCTCAGAGGGCGGTGGAGGCTGGTTCTCTGGATGCATTCAAGAGACTTAGATAGAGATCTTAGGGATAGCAGAGTTAAGGGATATGGTGTGAAGGCAGGAACGTGGTGCCGATTGTGGATGATCAGCCATGATCACGTTGAATGGCGGTGCTGGCTTGAAGGGCCAACTGGCCTATTCCTGCACCTATTGTCTATTGTCTATTGTCTACTAGACGGGAGCACAGCTGAAAGTTGCACTCCTTTTGTGTGAGGTCAGATACTGTGGCACAATGGTGAGATTACTTCTTGCAGAGGTGGAATCACATGAGTATTATGAAATACCGATCAGATTCACGAACTGATTTAATACACTGTGAAAATAATACTGAGAAGCCTCGCCATATTTTGGTCTAACACTGAAATTAATAAAAATTAAAAGGTTCCTTTTGCAAAATACTTCAAATTTGCTAATGATTGGAGGAGTGTAGATAATGGGTAGGCAGCAGGAATTAAAGTTAATTTGGCATCATGTTCAGCAAAGACATCGTGGGTCCAAGGGTCTGTTCCTGTGTTGTACTGTCTTATGTTCCATGACTAAAATCTGGGTGAATCTAGATTATCTCCTTTGAGGGCTTTTGTTTCTAGTTCTGTCCTGTCCCAAAAAAGCATAAATACAAACACTTAGTTCCTCCTACTTTGAAACCGTTCCGAGATTTTTTTTTGAGCTAAGAATTGCATCAAATACAGATGTTGAAGGGACACACTTTCTAACGTTGTTAACGTAAAAAGTTACACAGCTAAGATCAGAGCACGTTTCTACAACAGTCATGGAGACCAGCAGGATTAAGGTGTTGGAACCAGGAGCGATCTCTGGTGGCTTCTCACTGCGGAAGGGCCTTCAGGATAGCGTTCACCTCCTCAGCTACCGACGTCAGCGCAAACTCAAACTGCTCCTGTAGAAAATAAACCCAACACAGTTAGAGTAGATTGCTATCTTATTTACGTGCAACAGTAGCACAGGGGTAGAGTTGCTGCTTTACAGTGCCAGAGACTATGGGTGCTGTCCGTATGGAATTTGCACGTTCTCCCTGTGACCATGTGGGTTTTCCCCGGGTGCTCCGGTTTCCTCCCATACTCCGAAGACGTAAAAGTTTACAGTTTAATATTGGTTTGGTTGAAATTGCAAATAGTACTAGTGTACAGGGTGATCGCTGTCGGTGTGGACTCGGTGGGCCAAAGGGCCTATTTCCACGCTGTGTCTCTAAAGTCTAAAGTAAAGTAAACAGGAGTAGCATTTAGGAAACCATTTCCCTTATACATTATTCATATTATACATGCGAAAAGCAGTTGGGAGATCATGTTACAGCTATATAAGACATTGGTGAGGCCACATTTAGAGCATTGTGTTCAGGTTTTGGTCAGCATGTTATAGCACATATGTTGTCAAACTTGAATGGATGCAGAAAAGATTTGCTCGAGGGGCTAACCTACAGGGAGATGTTGAGCAGGCTAGGCCTTTATTCCTTGGAGCTCAGGAGGATGAGAGGTGATCTTATACAGATCTTATAAAGAGTCTTTTGCCCAGAGTAGGGGAATCAAGAACTAGAGGACATAGGTTTAAGGTGAAGGAGGACAGATTTAATGGGAACCTGAGGGATAACTTTTTACACAATGAGTGGTGGGTGTATGGAACAATTGCAACATTTAAGAAACATTTGGACAGGTACCCAGATAGGGCAGGTTTAGAGGGATATGGGCCAAACGCAGGTAGATGGGACTAGTGTAGATGGGGCATGGTGGTCGGCGTGAGCAAGTTGGGCTGAAGGGCCTGTTTCCACGCAGTAAGACTCTATGATTCTTTATGACACTATGGCATTGCATGATACAGCCAAACAGCATTCATTTCCCCTCTCCAGAAAGCCTGCCATGCCATTTCAGGGCCACTTATGTGGACATCTCGATTGTAATCATGTATAGTCTTTCCGCAATTTGGATAGCTCGCATCATTAAAGCTTTTCACTGTACCGTGACAATAAACTGGAAAATAATATGTTGCTTTTATTTATGTTTGCCCAAACCAATTATGGACAACAACGTTCTTTAAAGGGCTTGAGCAACTCAGATGTGTTCTTTATGATAATCAAATAGTTTTATAATCTTCTCAATTCCAAACTTTATTTTGTGCAGATTGGATTTAAATCCATTTTTGGATTCCAACTCATGTTTCTGGATTATCAGTCCAATACTGTATTCCCAACATTTTGACAAATGTTCTTTGAATTTTCTACTAAAGACTTATTAAAGTTCCACAGAGACGTATGCTGTTGACATTTGTTATGCTTCCAGTTTTTACATGTTCTCTCCTCAGCTCAAACACTCTGGACCCTGTAATATCCTTTTTGTGCAAACTTTCCAGTTTAATAACATTCTTCCAAAAGGCAATTAAGGAATGGCAAACATTGTTAGTGATGCCTTGATTCTGAAAGAAAAAACCCAACTCAGATGTCTGGTACATGCATAGGAAAGGTTTAGAGCGATATGGGCCAAATGTGGACAGGTGGGACTAGTGTGGATGGGGCATCTTGGTCGGCTTAGGCAGGTTGGGCTGAAGGGCCTGTTTCTCTGCTGTATGACTCTATGATTCTATAATTCAGACTGGCCACTCATTGTCATAGATAGAATCATAGAGTCGCACAACGTGGAAACCGACCCTTTTGCCCAACTTGCCTACGCCGACCAACGTGCCCATCTACACTAGTCCTACCTGCCCTACTTGGCCCATAACCCTCTAAACCTTCTAAATCTTATCCATGTACCCGTCCAAATGTTTCTTGAATGTCATGATAGTACCTACCTATACTACCTCCCCTGCCAGCTCGTTTCATACATACACAACCCTTTATGAAAAAAAGTAACCCCTCGGGTTTCTATTAAATCTTTCCCACCTCACCTCAAACCTATGTTCTCCGATTCGCAATTCCCCAACTCTGGGCAAAAAGACTCCGTGCATTTACCTGATCTATTCACAGTGTATTATAATGGTGACTATAAATAGTGACTGGTGGCAATGGCAAGATGCTCGGATCCAACCCAGTCATCACTGTAATAACCACCGCAGACTGTGGGAATTGGGGCTGATTTCCCACCTATTCAAGCTTACCCCAACTAATTTCACTTATGGGGATGACTCATTTCCACTTATGCTGTATGTGATTTTATTTCAATCACTTGAAATAAAATCAAACGGTGTAAAAATGGGATGAGCTCTCAGTAGGAAAGAAGTCAGTTTTTAAGAGAGAATAGTTCCAATAAAGGCTGATCTACTCTGCCTCTTCTCAGCTCTCCATGGACCTACTGTGCATATCGAATGCATTTCATCTCCCATTTCCCCTTTGATAGAACCTGCGATTATGTTCTAATCAGTTGACTTGCTGCTGAAACATCACCAAAATTGCGTTTAGCTTTTAAATGTAAAGAAGCTTTTTGTTAAAATAAATACGCCCCTTTGACAGAGCTAATCTAGTCAATGGTCATAAGTAGGGTCCCAACTCTCTACTTCTACTTTAGTTTAGTTTAGAGATACAGCACAGAAACAGGCCCTTCGATCCACTGAATTAGTGCTGACCAGCGATCCTACACACTAACACCATCTGACACACACTGGGGACAGTTTACAATTTTTTCAGAGGCCCATTAACCGACAAACCTGTACGTCTTTGGAGTGTGTGGAGGAAACGAGAGCACCCAGAGAAAACCCATGCAGTCACAGGGAGAACGTACAACCTCCGTACAACAGCACCCGTAGTCAGGATTGAACCCGGGTCTCTGGCGCTGCAAGGCAGCAACTCTACCGCTGCATCACTGATTTTTTTAACAGGACTCACCATAATTGACATTTCAAACCTGACTTGCAATCCTCAGATACAAATGAGTTCCAGGCCCTTTAAAGTCTTCATTTGTATTCAGTGATGTGAATGCATGGTTTGTTTAGATCCATCAAAAAACAAACTCAGAACTCTCCCCAGAGAACCTCCTGCTGGTCTGTAATTAGATATTTATAATTCACCACGCGTCTGAATAAATAAATTAGAGCGTGCAAGGAGGCATGTTGTTGCCTAGCAGCAGTTTGGAGCAAGCTTCCGCCATGATTAGGATTCTTCTACCCAGGTACATGACTCACAGCAGCAACTTGATTTGGTCCTTTTGGATATGCAAGAGATAGTGAGGGGTAAGCTTATATCAAACCTCCTGTCTCAAAAGACACTATGACATTGAGCAAATGTTATCATTTGCAGAATGAATAAAAGATTAAGATTTCATCTCCAACCCCCCTTTTCTTTACAGTGCAGAAACAAGCCATTCGGCCCATCGAATCTGCACCGACCAGTGATCCCCATGCACTAACACTATTCTACACACCAGGGACAATTTACAATTTTTACCGCAGCTAATTAACCTACAAACCTGTACGTCTTTGAGAAAACTGGAGCACCCGGAGAAAAGGCAGACGATCACAGGTGAATGAGCAAACTCCATAACTCGATACAGACAGCACCTATGGTCAGGATCGAATCCGGGTCTCTGGCGCTGTGAGGCTGTGGGGGGGTGTGGGGGAGGGGGGTAGTGGAGGGAATGCATGTGTTGCTTGAAATTAGAGAAATCAATGTTCCGCTACGCTGACTAACCTGCTGGGTAACTGCAGCACTTTGTGTCTACCTACTGAGTGTAGTCTCGTCTCATGAATGAACTCTTCCAGTCACTCGAAATTCAATTTAGCTCACCTTAGTCTGTACCATCATGGGTCTCTGATCTCGCAGGTGTTCCAGTGTAGCAGCTATATCAATCTCCTTAGCACCTGTAACAAGCCAGAAATTTAAGTGATTTTAAAGTGTGCCATCATATTTGTAATCGGCCCATCATGTCTACTCCGTAATTCAATCACGGCACATCTATCTTTCCCTCTCAACCCCATTCTCCTGCCATATCCCCATAAGCCCTGACACCCTTAATAGAGTTCCCTCTGCCCCCCCCTCAATGCCATCCGCACCACACAACTCACACTCAAACTTGATTTTCTCCCTTAAAAGTGAGGCAGAGGAGAATAACCTGGCACCACGTTCAGCACAGATGTTGCGGGCTGAATGGCCTGTTTCTGTGCTGTACTCCTCTATGTTCTATACGTACATTTAAAAACATTTATAGTTACTGACCAATCATTTGCGTCGAATAGCATTATCATTAGGATTACAGTAATTGGCTCTGAAACAGTTGCATCATGTCCTTTCAGATAGCTGAAGAGTTCCATAACCAGAGATCACAACCTTAATATATGGAGCATGTTATTTAGACCCAAGATAAAGATACATTTCTTCATCCATAGAGCGATGAACCTATGGAATTCTTCAGCTTGGAAGGTAGTTGAGGTCAAGATATTAAATATATTCAAGAAAGAGGTGGATAGACTTCTTGATAGTAATGGGCTGGTGAGTTATGGGGAGAAGGTGGGAACAGGGCACTGAGGTGGGATGATCAGCTATGACCATGTAGAACGGAGAAAGAAGCCCAAAGGATCACAGTGCCAATTTGTGCTCCTATTTTCTATGCAACTTCCCAGGAATGGGCAGAAAATGCCAACTTTGCGGGCAAAGTTAACATTAGAGAATGATTTTAGATGTTCAAAATTCTGCCTAATCAAACAGTTGTACGACTTTCAAATGTACAGCATTTGAAATATTGATTATTGATTGTTTGTCATCTATATAATTTATATTTGGATGTGTAAGTACAAGGAATAATTGGTAAGTTTGCAAATAACACTAATATAGGCAGTATGCTGGACAATAAAGATGGTAATCAAGGTGTACAGCTGGATCTTGATCAGCTGGGTAAATGGGCTGAGGAGTGGCCAATGGAGTTTAATTCATGTGAGGTGTTACATTTTGAGGAGTCAAAATCCTCTGCAGGATTTTCATTGTGAATGGGAGGGCTCTTTGGAGTATTGTAGTGCAGATGGATCTAGGAGCACAAGTGTAATAGTTTCCTGAAAATGGCACCACAGATAGCTGGGGTGGTGAAGAAAGATTTTGGCACGTTATCATGTACACAACATGCCAAAGTTGGAAGTTTAAGGTGAGAGGGTTTAATAGGAACCTGATGGGCAACCAGAATGGGGGCTATATGGAACGAGCTGGCAGAGGAAGTAGTTGTGGCAGGTAAAATAACAATATTTTAAGGATATTTGGACAGGTACATGGATATGAAAAGTTGAGAGAAATATGGGCCAAGCCTGGGTAACTGGGACTAGCTTAGATGAATCATTTTGGTCGACATGATGATTTGGGCCAAAGGGCTTGTTTCTGCTCAGTCTGATTTTATGATTCCATTTGTTCTGGTAGTGGGAGCATTATGGAATGGGAATTTAGTACATTGATCTTATTATGTGCATTTCTTCTCTTTCCCCCGTTTCAATGCATTGATGCCATTGGCCTGACAATACTGGATCAGCAAAGAGAAATTACAGGAGGAACTCAGCAGATCGAACAGCATGTGTGGAGTGAAAGGAATCGTGGACGGTTTGAGCCGAGACTCTGCTCAGAACCACAGAGTAAGCGTTGGACCATGGGAAAGTAGCACGTGCAGAGAAGTTGGCTTGAACTGAAACAGCGATTGTCCAGTGCTTTGAAGGGGACAGGTTTTCAGTGGAAAACCAAGTAGAAATTTAGGAACCGTAACAAATAGACGCCGCTGAGTCCTTAATGCATATTCGATTATCATGGCTCTGTAAACTGTGTCTCATCTATCACAAAAAACACTAATTTAGCAGTTCAACACCTTTACATTGGCAGTAATCAATCAATAATTATCAGTGTTACAGTAATCACCTTGTCAAATCCCTAAAGCATCCTTCCCAACTCTTGTCCTTTCACCTTTCCATTCTAATCGTGGCCAAAATCACTTATTAATGAAAGCCAAAATGGGACCAACTCACCCAATATTTATCTAATTACTGATAATAAATCTGGCGGCCACCTCTTTTGTCATTTTCTTTTGTTTTTTTTAAAAAAAGCTGCATTTACATAAATATTCATTAAAAACACACCCTGCAAGGGCAGCATGTGTTCTGCAGGACGTGCAAATTCCTGGCATTGTGCAGTTAATTGCCCTTGTGTTGTTCCTGCTCAGTTTAATATGGCCCGAATTTAGTGTGACAGTAAAGAGGGTGTTAAGATTCCGAGGCCGCACACACTTTGAAAGAGATTCAGCCATGTGACTTGAATCGATGCACATGCATTAACGACTTCAGGGTCATTATGCAAAGACAAAAGTGTGCCACTGACAACTGGGTTGAGCATTGAACAAATTACACTCTTGTTTGTCAATGTGGCGGTTGCCGCAGATACCCCAGCGCTGACTGCTTGCTCTGCGAGGATTGCTCTCTGAGGATTGTGACAGAAGAGGTCACACTCACCTGCTTCTGGGACAATCAGCAACCTCCATAATGTTTGGGACAAAGACCCAAACATGTATTTATTTGCCTCTGTACTCCATAATTTGAGATTTGTAATATGAAAAAATCACACGTAGTTAAAGTGCACATTGTCAGATTTTAATAAAGGCCATTTTTATACATTTTGGTTTCACTATGTAGAAATTACAGCAGTGCTTATACATAGTCCCACCATTTCAGGGCACCATAATTTTGGAACACAGCAATATCATGTAAATGAAAGTAATTATGTTTAGTATTTTGTTGCATATCCTTTGCAAGTAATGACTGCTTGAAGTCTGTGATTCATGGACATCACCAGTTGCTGGGTGGCTTCTCTGGTGATGCATCTTTAACTTATGCTTGCTTTAGGGGCTAGTCCCTTTCAGTTTTCTCTTCAGCATATAAAAGGCATGCTCAATTGGGTTCAGATCAGGTATTTGACTTGGCCACTCAAGAAATTACAACTTTTTAGCTTTGAATAGCTCCTTTGTTGCTTTAGCAGTATTTGGGATCATTGTCTTGCTGTAGAATGAACCGCCGGCCAATGCGTTTTGAGGCATTTGTTTGAACTTGAGCAGATAGGATGTGCTATACTCTTCAAAATTCATTATGCTACTACCATCAGCAGTTGTATCATCAATGAAGATAAGTGAGCCAGTACCTTCAGCAGCCACACATGCCCAGCTGTCTTCAGCTGTGGAGATATTCCTTGGCCTGTCAGTCCCTTTGCGATTAGTAAGCTCACCAGTGCTCTCGTTCTTCTTAATGATGTTCCAAACAGTTGATTTTGGCAAGCCTAAGGTTTGGCTGATGTTTCCAAGTTTTATTCTTGTTTCTCAGTCTCATAATAGCTTCTTTGACTTTTATTAGCACAACTTTGGTCCTCATGTTGATAAACAGCAATAAAAGTTTCCAAAGGTGATGGAAAGACTAGGTGCTGAGCGCTCTCTTATATCTGCATTAAAGAGGCAATTAAACACACCTGAGCAATTACAAACACCTGTGAAGCCATGTGTCCCAAACATTATGGTGCCCTGAAATGGGGGGGACTATGTATAAACACAGCTGTAATTTCTACATGGTGAAACCAAAATGTATAAAAATGGTCTTTAATAAAATCTGACACTTTGCAATTGAACCATGTGATTTTTTTTTTCTATTACAAATCTCAAATTGTGGAGTACAGAGGCAAATTAATAAATGATGGGTCTTTGTCCCAAACATGGAGGACACTGTATCTGGCACACTGAAAGACACAACGTGTTGGAGTGACTTGGCAGGTCAGGAAGCATCTCTGGAGAGCACGAATGGGTGATGGTTCGCCGGCACCACTCCGATACGTTGTGTGGTTGAACATACAACAGTACAGCACAGGAATGGGCTCTTTCCCCCCTTCATCTTATAGCCATGCCTTCCAGTGTTGGACACTTCCACGCTGTCTTGAAGGTTGAGAACTCTCCAGGGCTTAGCTTTGAGGTGACAGTGACAAAGATTAAAGCATATGTGCGGAGCAAATGTTTTTAATATATAGGGAGGCGAGTGCCTGGAACACATTGCTGGGGGTTATGGTGGAGGCAGACATAATAGTGACATTTAAAGGACATTTGCATAGACATATGGATATGCAGGGAATTGAGGGATATGGATTATGTGCAGGCAGACAAGAGTTGGTCTTGGCATCATGTTCAGCAATGGACATTGTGGGCCGAAGTTCCTGAGCCATATTGTTTTGTGCTCTAACTCCGGGATCTCACCTGCATAAGATACTATCGCAATCGCTGCCTCAAAAAGGCTGGCAGCATCATCAAGGACCCACACCACCCTGGCCACACACTCATCTCCCCGCTACCTTCAGGTAGAAGGTACAGGAGCCTGAAGACTGCAACGTCCAGGTTCAGGAATAGCTACTTCCCCACAGCCATCAGGCTATTGAACTCAACTCAAACAAAACAGAACATTAATCGCCCATCATCTGTTTATTTGCACTTTATCTGTTTTTTTTATTTATATTTATATAATGGTATATGGACACACTGATCTGTTCTGTATTCGTGCCTTCTATATTCTGTTGTGCTGAAGCAAAGCAAGAATTTCATTGTCCTATCTGGGACACATGACTATAAACTCTCTTGAATCTTCTCCACTAAAAGCATTCATCAAGAAGCCTTTTAGACTTTAGAGATTTTAGAGATACAGCACAGAAACAGGCCCTTTGGCCCACCGTATCTGCGTTGACCAGCAATCCCCGTACCCAAGCATATTAACCTACAAACCTGCATGTCTTTGAAGTGTGGGAGGAAACTGGACACACAGAGAAAATCTACTAGGTTACAGGGAGATCGTACAGACGCCATATTGACAGCACCCACTGTCAGGATGGAACCCAGGTCTCTGGCTCTGTAAGACAGCAACTCTACCACTGTGACGATGGAACTATACAGGAAGAAGGTGGATATTGGATGTGAAGAATTTGTAACATACAGTTGTAGAAAGAGATGGACACTCGTGGCAGGGAGTGGCCAAGGTTTTATTATGGAGTCTTGTAGTTCTTTTTTCGTAGACAAAAAGGTGCCCGTACTTTATCAATTAAAAATTAAGCTAGATTTAGCAATAATTTTTCAACTGACCCAGCGTTGGGGACATTTTAACTAATAATAACTGAAATAAATCTAAATCTATAAATGTTCTAACCCATTAATTTCCACTATCCATTAGCTGAGCATGATAATTAAACATACATGTCACGTTAGAGGTGTCAGTATGACATACCGTTAGATATCACCACCTCCATAAAATGCACTGGAACTTTAGAACTTAGAATAGAACATCACAAGAACAGGCCCATTGACCCACAATCTCCGTGCCGAACATGTTGTCAAGACCATTGTTTATCTATCTGTACATGATCCATATCTTTCCATTCTCTGTCTATTAATACGCCTATCCAAAAACCTACTAACTGCCCTTATCGCATCTACCTCAGCCACCAACCCTGGCAGATCGTTCCCGGAACTCACCTTGACAATAATCTCACCTTGAAACCCTTGTGTAAAAATGTTGCCTCCTTTCACCACATCTCCTTTAAACTTTGTCCCCCTCAGCTTTAAGCCGTGTCCTCTAGTATTTCATTTCTCCATCCAGAGTAATAGGTTCTGATTGTCTACCCCATCTATGCCTCTATAATTTTCTATAATTCTACCAGGTCTCCCCGCAACCTCTGGTGTTCCAGAGGGAAAAAAAAATCAAGTCTGTCTAACCTCTCCCTGTAGGTAACACCCCTTTATCCAGGCAACATTCTGGTAAACATCCTTGGCATCATTTCCTAAGCTTCCACATCCCTGTAATGGGGTGGCCAGAACTGAACACAATATTCCAAGTGTGGCCTAACCAAAGTCCTATAGAGCTACAGCCCTGTAAAAGCCTTGTCTATAGTTAATGTGGCTTTCTGTGGCAGCTTGTCATCAAGGGTTCGGGGTAAGGTAGCATAGTAGTTGAGTATCCAAGCCCGAGACCTGTGGAAATGGAGTCAATCAATACATCGTAGGCTGAGATAGATTTTTAGAATTTGGGGGAATCAAAGGTTATTGAGGATCAGTCGTGATCTCATCTGAAGAAGGGTCTCAATCCAAAATGTCACCTGTCCATTCCCACCACATATATTGCCTGATCCGTGGTGTTCCTCCAGCACTTTGTGTTTTGCTAAAGATCCTAGCATCTGCAGTTCCTTGCGTCTCTAGTTGTTAAGTTAGTGTGTTGGTACCCAGAGGCTTGGATCATTGATCTCACCATTATAGTTTGAATTAAAGCATGGTAACTGGACAGCATCAATTGAAGTCATTAAATATAATCTGTAATAGGCCTGCATCATTTGCTGTGAATATGATATTGTGTAGAACAGAAAGTGCTAGAGTAACTCAACAGGTCAGGCTATATTTGTGTAGGACATGGAGAGGCAACGTTTCGGGTGGGGACTCTTCTTAGGCCTGAAGAAGGGTCCCAACCTGAAATGTTGCCTATCTATGTCCTCTATAGATGCTGTCTGACCAGCTGAGTTACTCCATCACTTTCTGTCTGACAAAAAATTCCTGCATGTGCAGTTCCTTGCATCTCCTGCAAACATGATATTACTGGGTTGCTATGGAAATCCAACTGGCCCTTGAGGGGTTCAACCACTCTTACACCGTAACTCATGACCCGATGATACACTTCACTCTCAGTTGCCCTTACAACTCTCCAACTTCAGGGCCGTGAAATGCCAGTGATCTCCACGATTCCTGAAAAAGTGAATAAGGCGTTCATCTGGCAGGGAACCGATGACAAGCTACAGGCAGATCCTGATATTAGAGATACAACATGGAAAGAGGTCCTACGGCCCACCGTGTTCATGTTGACCAGCAATCACCCATATACTAGTTCTACCCAACACACTAGGGTCAATAGACAGCAGCCAAATAACCTAAAAATCTGCACATTTGCGGGAGGAAGCTGGAGCACCCGGAGAAATCCCATGCGGTCACAGGGAGAACGTGAAGTATAAACATGCAGCCAAGCAACCTTAGTCAGGTTCAAACCCAGGTCTCTGACGCTATAAGGCAGCAACTGTACCGCTGCGCCACTGTGCTGCCCTTACTATCTGAATCAGTAACACTGCTTCTCGGTGTCTGTGCCTGTCGTTGAAGAGACTGAACTTGCAACACACTAGTCGGGGTTGGGGAGCATCGAACCTGCAGCTCCTCTGGTATTCCTTCAGGTGAGCAGACTCAAACATTGTTCCTGAACTCCAATAACACTTGCGGACCACAGAGTAGACTTCACTCTGCTCCGTATCGGGAACTGGGGTCTGCCCTCGAGGTGGACTTTGGGATTCTATCCCAGGGCACAAACGTGGTCGCGTGAGGAGAGGGACGCCAGTTCCCAATGCGACCCACATGCCCAAGGAAAGGCCCAAGGGAAGGTGATGGCTGGAGGCCCGCAGCAGCCTGCGGCTCGCCTGGAACGGGCACCACTCATAATACCTAGAGCATGGACTGGACTTTGGAAATTGCACCAAAACATGGCGTCTCTTGCATGCGAGATCCATAAACTACAATTTGCAAATTGGGGATGTGTTTAGGTAATATTCGACTGGACTCTTTTTAAGAAAATAATTTCACTGTGTGTTTGCACTTCCCACACGTGACAATAAAAGCATCCTTGCACCAATGTGACTCAACCGCAACTCATCCAAATATTAAGCTGTGCAGCACTTCTATTTTCTGCACCAGTTATTATTATATTCCTCCCTGGAGAGACTTGTCAATTTAAGGCATATGAGCTGGAGCAACTCATACGGCCAATCGATGAGATTGTGGCTGATCCTCAATAGCCTTTGATTCAACTAAATTCTAAATAAATCTATCTCAACGACCCAAGTGCTGAATGGCATTTTTTCAAGCTAGAAAGGGTGCAGAGAGGATTTTCAAGGATGTTGCCAGGACTCGAGGTCCTGAGCTTCCTGAGCTATAGGGAGATGTTGTGCAGGCCAGGACTCTATTCCTTGGAGTGCAGGTGATCTTAGAGAGGAGTACACGATCATGAGGGGAATAGATAGGGCAAATACGTTTACCCAGAGTAGGGGAATCAAGAACCAGAGGACATGGGTTTAAGGTGACGGGGACAAGATTTAACAGGAAACCTTTTTACACAAAGGGTGGTGGATGTATAGAACGAGCTGCTGGAAGAGATAATTGAGGCCGGTACTATAACAATATTTAGAAGTCACTGGATAGTTATGTGAATAGTAAAGTTTTCAAGGGATATGGGCCAAACACAGACTAGCTTTGATGTGGCTTCTTGTTCTGCATGAACAAGTTAGGCCAAAGGGCTTGTTTCTGTGCTGTATGACTCTATGCCTGCATGACTGGAAGAATTAAATGGGCCAAGCAGCATCTAAGGTAGCAAAAAGGTGTATGTCAACATTGTGGGTGGAGATCATGTTTCTGCAGATGATGCTTGACCCGTTGAATTATTTTGTTCCCGAATTTGTTCCAGATTGCAACATCTACAATCTCTTGTCGCCATCAATGTAACTGTGGCTCAGTTGAAACCACTCTCTGCCTCAACTCTGAAAATGATGGTTCATGGCCCCACTGCAGGAACAAACATCATCATCTCACCAAATAATCCAGTGCAGCTTAGCTTTGTTTACAGATACAGCATGGAAACAGGCCCTTTGGCCCACCGAGTCCATGCCAACCAGTGATCACCCCGTACACTGGTTCTATCAGCCAAAGTAGGCACAATTTACAGGAGCTCAGTCACCTACGGCCTTTCAAGTCTTTGGATTATGGGAGGAAACCGAAGCACCTGGAGAAAACCCGCAAGGTCACAGGATCACAGCCAGGATTAAACCTGGGTCTCTGGTGCTGTGAGGCAGCAACTCTACTGCTGCACCACTGTGCCGCCGTAAGGTATGTGCCGCCGTAACCATCTTTTAAATGTGATGTTAAATCTTACCTCTCCTCATGGAGGACATTTTAAAGGGTGTTACACATACAATGCTGCCCTCATCATCCTCTCACGACAATAGGAAACCTCTCACGGCCATACAGGCGACCCCTGGCGATGTTGCGGGTGACCTCTCACGACCATAGGCGACCTCTCACGACCATACAGCCTATGGTCGTGAGAGGTCTGCAAAGAGTCGTAGCGTCTTTCTGGTCGCCGCTGAATGTTTAACATGTTGAAAATTTCGGCGACCTGTGACGTGTGCCGGCAGTCGCCTGTAGAGGTCGGGTAAGTCGGACAGATCCTTTAACCTCATTATATGTGAAAAATTGGACCATGCATTTTCGTACAACATTGCACTTCAAAAACTATTTAATTGGGTGTAAAGCATTGGGATGAATGATCTCAAGTCTGGATACCTACTCAGGTATTTTATATATTTACCAAGGGTTTCCTGTTCACTAATTGGTATTTACGTAAATACCAAACAGATTGAGAGCCTTCAACCGTGAATTGTTCTCTTTTAGTCAAAATAAAATAAATATTAGAAAAACATAATGAAATAAAAGGTCAATTTTTTTTTAAACATCGAATAATAGAAAGCACAACTAAGGTGAGGTGGGCAAAGTTTAAAGGAGATATGCGGGGCATGTTTTGTTTAGAGAGAGGGTGGTGAGTGCCAGGAATGTTCTGCTGGGGATGGTGGTTGAAGTACTGTAGATACGTTAGCGGCATTTGAAGACTTTTAGATGGGCACATGGATATGAAGGGAATAGAGGGATATGGGTTAGGTGCAGGTAGATCAGTGATGGTCTTGGCATCATGTAATTTGGCACAGGCATTGTGGGCCGAAGGGCCTGTTCCTGTGCTGCACGGTTTTGACTGCTGTCCACTCTTTTAAATCTCCATTCCATTTTGAAATCTATCAGTATTTCGAGCCGTACTCATAATATTTCAATGGGTAGCTGGATGGGAAAAGTTTGGAGGCATGCAGACAGAATATTGGGAAATGGGACCAGCTTAGTGGAGTAGGCAATTTGGTTGGTTTAGAGTTTAGTTTAGAGATACAGCGCGGAAACAGACCCTTCGGCCCACCGGGACCGCACCGACCAACGATCCTCGCACACTAACACTACCCTACACCCACATTTACCAAGCCAATTAACCTACAAACTTGTACGTCTTTGGAGTGTGGAAGGAAACCGAGGATCTTGGAGAAAACCCATGCTGATTACAGGGAGACTGTACAAACTCTGTACAGACAGCACCCGTAGTTGGGATCGAACCCAGGTATCCGGCGCTATATTCACTGTAAGGCAGGAACTCTACCGCTGCACCACCGTGCATGGGCGAGTTGGTTGAAGAGCATGTTTCTGTGCTTTATAACTCTAGAACTCAGGGCGGCATAGTGGCACAGCTGCTGTCTCACAGCGACGGAGACCCGGGTTCGATCCTGACCTCGGGTGCTGTCTGTGTAATGTTTGCACATTCTCCCTGTGACCGCATGGGGTTCCCTCCCACATCTAAAAGATGTGGGTTTGTAGGTTACTTGGCCCATCTGTAAAACTGTAGGGAGTAGATGAGAAAGTGGGATAAAGTCGAACTAGTGTGAACGGATGATCGATGGTAGACGTGGACTCGGTGGTCCAAAGGGCCTGTTTCCATGCTGCATCTCAAAACAAACTAAACTCTATGACGGTGTCCTGGTTTAATCATTACTGAGACTGCATAAATGTATCCACTTCCTCCCAGACAGTCACAACTGGGTTTGCTTCAATGGCCTGTTTGCAGGCAGCAGAACCACTTGCTGCCTTTGACAGTAAACGTCTGACAAGATGGCACTGCCGAGCATCTGAAAAATACATGCGCTTCACATTCCACTTACTTCATAACAAAATAATGCCTGCCAAGCAAGATACCTGATCTCAAAAGTAGCAGCATTTATTGTGTTCCTGCCATTGTTTTAATGGTGGACTGCACAGAATCTCAACAGAACACACATCTCTGCAAATAACCTAATCCAATTACTGGATCTAAGGCAGTGATTCCTGAATATTTATATTTTATCTGTGAGGATTAGTTTAGAAAGCTACAGGTCACTAATGATCACAGTGCACCAGAGCAGCCCTTTGGAAAAAAAAAATTCCCCTCCCCACGGAGCAGTTTGCAGTTGCTTCGGCAAAAGAAAGGCACAATCCTTTATTCCGGGTTGGAAGAGCTTTTGCTGATCAACGAGCATGGAGAAGGAACTGCAGATAGATGCTGATTTGCACCAAAGAGACATGAAAAGCTGGAGTAAATCAGCGGGTCAGGCAGCATCTCTGGCGAAAAGGAATAGGTGACGTTTGGGTTCAAGACCCTTCTTCAGACTCATGGAGATGCTGTTAGGAGCATCTGATGCACACTCTGTGAAGTGGGAATCACTTATCTGGCTATCCACAGGGTCAAACCCGGCTCTCTACTGTGCGCCACCGTGCCGCGCTGCTTGGACTTGCTTGTTCTCTGGTGCAGTAGAATCATAGAATCGCATCGGGTGGAAGCAGGCCATTCAGCCCATCTCATCCATGCTAACCACTAGGCACCCGTATCAACCGTACCGCCCAGCACTTGGTCTTCTTCTTCTTCTTTCGTGTGGCGTGCACAACCTAAAGTTGTTGGACAACTTGTTCTATTTGATCTTCCGTTTGTGCACATCGAGTTGATTGCATTAGTCGAAACAGGACAGACCACGTGAAGGTTGCAATCTTCCATCCCGGCACTTGGTCCATAGCCCTCCATGGCAAAATTATTCCACTGCTCATGGACACATTTCTTAAATGTTGTCAGTAACCCAGCTTCAATCCCTTTGTCAGGCAGTGTATTGCACAGATAGTGTAGGAGACATTTGCCTCCACCACATCCCCGAGTAGTAATGGCAATCAAGAGTTGGACATTGGAAAGTTAAAAAATTGCCATTACAGAGAGTCACAAAATTCTGGAGTAACTCAGCGAGTCAGGCAGCATCTCTGGACAAAAAAGGATGGGTGACATTTCAGACCAGAGATGCTGCCTGAACTGCTGAGTTACTCCAGCACTTTGTGCCCATCTTTAGTATCTGCAGTTCTTTGTTTCTACAGTGTATTCCAGATACCTACCACTGAGTGAAGAAGGTCCCCTCATATACCCTCTGACTCTCTTCCCCCTTATTCCAACCCTGCTTCACTCTGATATGGTAATAGGTTTCCTGCAATCTACCCTATCTCTGTCTCTGGTAACTTTATATACCTCAGTCATGTATCCTCTTAACCTCCTCCACTCCAAGGGGAACAGACCCAGGTTTTTCAGTCATTGAGTCTTACAGTGTGGAAACAGGCCCTTCAACCGAACTTGCCCACACCGGCCAACATGTCCCATCTACACGTCCCACCTAGCTGCATTTGGCCCATACCCCTCCAAACCTGTCCTATCCATATACCTGTCTAAATGTTTCTTTATTGTTGTGATAGCACCTGCCTCAACTACCTGCTCTGCCAGCTCATTCCGTACACCTACCACCCTTTGTGTGAAAAAGTTATCCCTCAGACTCCTATAAAATCTTCCCCACCTTCTTGACAAGCTATATTTGCTATTTACAAGCTACTTAAAGTTAAAATTGGCGAGAGAGTCTGAAAAGAAACAATATTCCCAAAATCAGCTTAATTCTTAATTGCACAAACTATCTAGTTTTATAGTTCCATATATATATATACGAAGCTTCAACTTACAATATTCCGACTTTACGATGGCGCAAACGTTGACTAATGGCTGCGAGCCGCAGCTCACTTCTCGTCACGTGATCAAATTGTATTAAATGCGTTTTTTAATACAATTCGACGATATTCTATATTTTCGATTTACGATGGGTTTATCGGGACGTAACCCCGTTGTAGGTCGAGGAGCAGCTGTATATAAAATAATTTGCTTAAAACACTGCTGCAATTGTGAGTCCAATATTGGTTACCACACGTTAGGAAGAATCTTAGGGCTGCAAAATCTTTGCCTGCAACAGGCCCAGAGAAGATGGCTTTCAGCTCTAGGGTGAGGCTGGAGAAGCTGAGGTTATGCGCCTCAGAGCAAAATAGGTTTGAGAGGAGATACGATGCAGATATGACAAGATCATTAACGGTTTTGGTAGATGAATTAAAGCAATCAGTGGATGATTCAAAGACCGGGAGGCACAGATTTAAAATCCTGGGCAGGTGCTATAAAAAGAACGTGAAGGAAAGCAATTTCTCAAAGAGAACAGTTATGATCTAGAAGTCATTGCGTGAAGGGACGGTGGAGGCAGAATCAATCTGGCCTTTCAAACATGAATTACATGGGCATTTGAGATAAAATAATTAGCAGGTCTAGGGTTAAAAGCAGCGTGATGAAATCAATGGGAATGTTTAACTCGGAGACAAAACTGACTCAAGGAAAGGCAGCACAGCGGTGCAGATGGTAGAGCCGCTGCCTCACAGCTCCAGTGATCCAATTTTGACCCTGACTTCAGACGTGGTCTGCGTAGAATTTGCACTCTCGCTCTGTGATTGTGTAGGTATCCTCCAGAGGCTCAGTTTCCTCCAATACCCCAAATTGCCCTCTTTCAATTTTCTAGTGTGCAGGCAAGTGGTGGAATCGGATGTGTGTAGGACAAGATGATGGGAAAGTGGGGAGAATAAAAAATGGAATTAAAGTTGGATTAGTGTAAATGTGTGGTTGATGGCTGGCATGGACTCAGTGGGCTGAAGGGCCAGCATCGATGGTGCATCTCTCCACCACTATGACTGAACGGCCATGTTCTCAAAGACCATGTGACTCCTTTGAGAACATAATTGCATATTCCTATCAGTGGGTTCAGGCCCTGCACAAGGCCTCCATTCAACTTAGCTTTAGCTTTAGTTTAGTTTAGAGATACAGCAATGGAAACAGGCCCTTTGGCCCACCGAGTCCATGCCGACAATCGATAACCTGTTCACACAGTTTAATTGAGTTTAGTTTATTGTCACATGTACAAAGATTTTTTGTTGTGTGCTACTCATAAATCTTCTCTGCACCCTTTCCAGCTGAACAAAATCTTTGCTACAACTCGGTGAGCAAAACATAAGTTGCTATCTCAGTCTTGAGACCGCGTTCCATTGCAGACCTTCTCCCCCTCACTTTCGCTATGAGGCACCACAAGATGACTGGATTTATACCCCTTCGCCAGAGAGCAGCTTCACAAACACTCGTGGCCGTCAATGCACTCCCTCTTAGCACCACTATTGACTCTGCCTTCGAGAAGCAAGAGGCATTCTCCTAGTCCCACACTCGCACATCGTGCTTTTGTTCGAAAAGACCGGCGAGAGAGATTTACCGGTCGACAACCCCACTTTAGCCTTTGATCGGAACACTGGGATCTCTTCTGCTGGGCCTCACATTTTTTTCTTTAGCACAGACAAAGAGAGCCATGGCCATAGAAGGCAAGGCGAGATTCCTTTCAGAACAAAGCCTTTGCTTGGCTCACAGTATGACAGCCTGGGAAAGCCCCAACTCACCGGGGGGGTTCAATGTTCACTCTGCCCTTTGACCTCTCCATTCGAACCGGAGACAAGCCTACAGGTCAGAACGTTTCAAACCACATGGACTACAGGCCAAAGTAGCGGAGGTCAGTGATAGAATGTGGGGGAGGGGTGGGGGGGTTAGCGTGGATCCATTTGGAGAAATCTTCCTGCTGCCCAGTTTCACATGACTTCCTCTGCATTGTGCAAACATTAAGCCCACGGTTTGAAAGGCAGCTTGACATTGTATGGTCAAAAGAGGTGAATAATAGATCTTCAATGTCTCGTTTAAAAAATAAAGTCGGACTACAAAGTCATTTCAGGCTCAAGAATCTCAAGATGTGGCCACATTTTCCAAACTGGTACAAAAGCAGGTATATTCCTTTCCTACTCTTCCAAAGGGAATCCCATCCACCTCTTGTTTAGTTTAGTGTGGGAAGGAACTGCAGGTGCTGGTTTAAACCGAAGATAGACACAAAATGCTGGAGTAACTCAACGGGATAGGCAGCATCTCCGGAGCATGGAAACAGGCTCATTGGCCCACCAAATCCACATCAATTGCATGACAAATTCATTTCACTGTACCTTAGTTGGTGCATGTGGCAAATACATTTGTATTATATTGTATCGACCATTGATCACTAGTTCTATGTTATCCCAGGTGAGGGATATTTTACAGAAACCAATTAACCTACATACCAGTGTGTCTTTGGAATGTGGGAGGAAGCCAGAGCTGCCTGGAGAAAATACACGCAGTCACAGGGAGAACGTACAAACTCCATACAGATAGCACCTTGAGTCAGTATGGAACCCGAGTCTCTGGTGCTGTGAGCAGCTGTAAGGCTGAGTCACTGTGCCGTCCCATCTCTCGAATGTATCTGTCTGTGGTCTCCCAAGCAAAACAGCCACCATCACTCACACACGAACACACACACCTACACACATGTACACACACAAAGTACACACAAAAATACGCCCACACACATGTACACACACGTACACACACACGTATACACACACGCGTACACATACACACATCTACACACAAATACACGTACGCGCACACACACGTACATTAATAAACGTGCTAGAAAGCGACAAAATAAGCCATCGACTCACCTTTGCCCATCCTATTCAGAACCATGTCAATCAGAATGTAGGTCCCAGTTCTTCCAGCCCCATCACTGCCGATGGTAAGAAAGGGGGGGAGGAGAGGGGGAGGGGAATGGGGAGTGGGGAGAGGGGGAGGGGAATGGGGGAGGGGAATGGGGGTGGGGAGAGGGGGAGGGGAATGGGGGAGGGGAATGGGGGTGGGGAGAGGGGGAGGGGAATGGGGGAGGGGAATGGGGGAGGGGAGAGGGGGAGGGGAATGGGGGTGGGGAGAGGGGGAGGGGAATGGGGGAGGGGAATGGGGGTGGGGAGAGGGGGAGGTGAATGGGGGAGGGGAATGGGGGTGGGGAGAGGGGGAGGTGAATGGGGGAGGGGAATGGGGGTGGGGAGAGGTCGGATAGAAACAAAAATTGCTGTCAGCACCGTGTCAGTCAGTTGAAGAATTCAGCTGCCATCATCCCTCCCAACGACATTTCTCTGCAGGGTGCGGGGGCGGGGAGGTGCAGAGACCAGTCCCTCAATCAGCAGCATAACAGTTGTTCCGCGGTACACAGGGTCAGTGGCTCCCTCCCGCCCCCACCCCTGCCCCGGCCAAAATAAATATCGCAGAGGAGATGCACTTGCCTGCAGTGAACGATTATCGGACAGGAGCGTCCCCTGTAGCACTTGTTCACCTTTCTGCAACGACACAGAGGAGATTAAATTCAAACAGGCAGCGCTATAATCTGGAGCATTAACACCTGGCTGTCAACGTTCATCGCTGCCAAACTCACTCCATTTACAAGCCGTTGGCATCTTGGCTCTCGGACCGCTGCACGAGTCCCGTGTGTGTATGTGTGTGCTTTGCACGCGTACCTGCCTTCTCTGTGCAGAGCAGCACCTTGCCCGCGACCAATGCAGAGCGACGCAAAATAAAACGTAGAGCAATTAGCGATGCAAACCAGACTTCAGCTCAAGGGAGAGAACGCCATGCAAACCGCTGGCAAGCAAAGGTCAAAGGTCGTTAGAAGCCAAGGAGTGGCTTTTTTTTCCCCCCGCATTGTTCCCTGTTGCAGAGACACAGTTTCCAATGATCACTTTTGTGACTATGCAACTGGGCTCATATTACTAGCTGCAACATCACAAAAATGACACTGGCAACTGTAAATGAGCCGGTAACATAAGAGTTTGTCCGTTTTTAAAGAGTGAATGCTGTTAGTAAACTCCGTGGCACACAGCAAGAAAACACATCGGCTGAGGGCATCATCGAACAGAATTTCAAATTTAAAAGAGTCCTTCGCACGTTCTGGTTAATCTTTTTTTGTTCTGTGTTAGATCCACAGTCTCCTTTAAAGTGTAAATTTGCTCCCTCTAGAGGCACAGAATAAATTAATTTGACGTATCAGCCATCTATTTGCAGTCGGAAGAAGCTGCCCCTGCTGTGAACGGCAGACCTCTTCACCGCGACACCACTTGTGCTTTGGCGGTTAATGTCTCCCCCAATGCCCAGATCCGGCTAAACTGACTTGACGTCAATCGTTTTGGTGCTTGAGGCACAAAGTCTACCGGCGGGGGGGGGGGGGGGGGGGGGGGAGGGGGGGGGCGGTGAGTTGCGGAGGTGGTCGGTTTTGCACACACTATGTGTATGTGTACTTGTGAATGCACATGTGTATACGTGTGTGTATGTATGTATGTTTGTGTACGTGTGTGTGTACGCGGGTGTGTGTCGCTGTGTGTATATGTGTGGGAATGGGTGTGAATGATTGTGTGTGTACATGTGTATGTATATGTCTGCATGTATACGTGTGTGTACATGTGCGTGCGATGTGTGTGTATGTATCTGTGTGTGTGTGGATGTGTGTGTGTGTACGTGTGTGTGTATGAGTGTGTGTATGAGCATGTGTATGTACGTGTGCATGTATGTGTACGTGTTTGTGTATGTACATGTGCGCGCGTATGTGTGTGTGTGTGTATGTGTGTGTGTGTACGTGTGTGTGTGCACTTGTGTGCATGTGTGTGTGTGTATGTGTGTGTGTACGTGTGCGCGCGTGTGTGTGTACATGTGTGCACATGTGTGTTTGTGTGTGTGCACGTGTGTGTGTGTGCGCATGTGTGTGTACGTGTGTGAGTGCGGGCTGTGGGACGGGGTATGCAGGGGGGTAGAAGGTGTGGGGCCCATCTGGCTGCTGTACCTGCGGAAGTCCAGGAGGGTGCGGGTGGACGAGGGCACAGCCAGGTCAAACCAGCTTAGGAAGTGGAACTGCGTCACCGTGCGGGTCTCGTTGGTCTGGAGGTTCTTGAGGTAAAAGCTGCGCACCAGGAAGTCTTCGCACCAGATGTGCTCCGAGACCAGGTTAACCTGAAGTTGACAAAACCTTTCATAACCAAAGGGGTTGCCACCAAGAAGTCCACAGCACAGCAACAGTTTAGGTTAGTTTAGTTCAGTTTTGACACATGTACTGAGATACAATGAAAAGCTATCCGGTTGAAAAAAAGACTACATGAATACATGTTCTCCCCATGACCATGTGGATTTTCTTAAGGAGCTCCGGATTCCTCCTACACTCCAAAGACGTACAGATGTGTAGGTTAATTGGCTCGGGATAATTGTAAATTGTCCCTAGTGTGTGTAGGATAGTGCTAGTGTACAGGGTGATCGCTGGTCGGCGCGGCCATGCTGGGCCTCAGGACCAATTTCCACACTGTATCTCTAAACTAAATAAAACTAAACTAGCTTCCTCCTAACTTATGACATCTCATCCCATCAGCATATCCCTCTGTGCTTTCTGTATCTATCTGTTTTCCCCTCATGCAGGTCTATGTTATTTGCCTCAATTAGTTTTATTTAAACCGATACAGCGTGTAAACAGACCCTTCGGCCCACACAAGTCAATGCCGACCAGCGACCACCCATACACTAGTTTTATCCTACACACTAGGGACAATTCACAGAAGCCAATTAACCTGCAAAGTGGCGCATCCATGGAATGTGGACGAAACTGGAAATCCCACGCGGTCGCAGGGAGAACGTGCAAACTCCATACAGACAGCAGCTGAGGTCAGGATCGAACTTGAGTCTCTGGCACTGTAAGGCAGCAACTCTACCGCTGCACCACCGTGCTGCCCCAACTACTGGCGTCATTCTAACATTTTTTTTTAAAATTTGTTGCTGTATACGAGAAACATGTTCCGTATTTCCATGTGTAGGAAGGAAGTGCAGACGCTGGTTTAAACTGAAGATGGACACTAAATGCTCAGCAGGACAGGCTGCATCTCTGGAGGGAAGGAATAGGTGACGTTTTCGGGTCGACCCGTCACCCTTTCCTTCTGTCCATCTGCACCGCTGTGCTGCCTTTCTTGAGTCCGTTTTGTTTCCGGGTTAAACATTCCCATTGATTTCATCACGCTGTTTTTAGCCGTAGTCCTGCTAATTATTTTATCTCAAATGCCCATGTAATTCACGTTTGAAAGGCCAGATTGATTCTGCCTCCACCGTCCCTTCACGCAATGACTTCCATCATAACTGTTCTCTTTGAGTAATTGCTTTCCTTCACGCTCTTTTTATAGCACCTGCCCAGGATTTTAAATCTGTGCCTCTCGGTCTTTGAATCATCCACTGATTGCTTTAATTCAACTACCAAAACCGTTAATGATCTTGTCATAGAAACATGGAAAAATAGGTGCAGGAGTAGGCCATTCAGCCCTACGAGCCAGCACTGCCATTCAATATGATCATGGCTGATCATCCAAAATCAGTACCCCGTTCCTGCCTGTCCCCATATCACTTAGCCCTAAGAGCTAAGCCAAACTCTCTCTTGAAAACATCCAGTGAATTGGCCTCCACTGTCTTCTGTAGCAGAGAGTTTAAATTATTAATATGTACTAATCCAATGCCATGGCTTTCATGGAAATATAAAGACTGACTGATATCAAGACAGGCATCTGCAGTTCTTTCCTGAGCTGATTTTACTTTCACTGTGAGTCAGTAGAGTTATAGTCATACAGCACAGAAATAGATCCTTCGGCCCAGCACTCCCAGGCCGACGTTAATACGGTGCCCGTCTATACTAATCCCATTTACCCGAACTTGGTCCATACCTATGGCTTTGAAATCCAAATATGTGTCCAGGTATGTACCTCTTAAATGTTGATAGGTATCGGGATACCTATCAGGAAGTCCTCGACTTCCACAGGAAGTCCATTTCAGATTACAATCCCATCTCATAGAGTCATAGAAAGTCATAGTCATACACTGTGGAAACAGGCCATTCGGTCCAACTTGTCCACACCGACCAAAATGTCCCATCTACATTAGTCCCACCTGCCTGTGTTTGGCCCATATCCCTCTAAACCTAACCTATCCATGTACCTGTCTAAATGTTTCCTAAATGTTGTGGTAATACCTGCTTTATCTACCTCCTCCGGCAGCCCGTTCTATACACCTACCATCCTTTTAGTGAAAACGGTACCCCTCAGATTCCTATTACATTTTTCCCCCCTCTGAGTGAAAACAAATCTTCCTTAGTTCCCCATTAAAGCTCATACCCATTACTTTAAATCTATGACCTGAGGCTTCAAACACCTCTGCTATGTAACCTAACCACTGTCCCTCACTATAATCCCTCCAAATTTTGTACACCTCGATCAGTAGCCCCACAGGTAGGCAAACTCAGCACATCCTGTTGAATCTTCTTTGCACTCTCTCAAGCACATTGGCGTCCTGCCTATAGTGTGGAGATCAGAACTTCATACTGGACACGAGCCATCAGAACTTCATACTGGACACGAGCCTTTTGCATCATAACCTCCCTTTTCCTATATTCTGTACCCTTGCTGTTGAATGCAATATCTCATGTCTTCTCATATGCCTCATTTACCTCAGGCATCCATGTACACAAGGTCCTTATGCTTCTCAACTCTCCCTCGAGTTAAGTATCATTGTTTCTGTAGTAGTAACAAAGAACTGCTGATGGTGGTTAATACACAAAAGGACAGTGCTGGAGTTACTCGGCAGGTCGGGCAGCATCTCTGGAGAACATTGATTGGTGACATTTTGGATTGGGACCTTTCTTCAGACTGATTATGAGGGAGGTGGGGGGGGGGAGCTGGAAGAGAGGAGGGGCAGGAAAGAGTCTGGCAGGTAATAGGTTATTACTGGCGAGGAGGGTATTTTGATAGGCAGAAAGTTGGACAAAGGCCAGAGATGAGAAGACAGAAGGTGTGGGACAAAATAAATAAAGAGTTCCGAATTGTGAAGCTAGAGGAAGGATTGTAGATGGGAAGGGAGGACGAGGGGCGAAGCAGGTGCAGGTCCAGGTGGGGCACAGATGAGAGGAGAGGGGAGAAAGAAAGGGTGGCGGGATTATGGGGGATGATAGCCAACTAACAGCATTGACAAAGAGACCTCCAGTCATCCAATTATTATCAAAGTTGCCTATCCGCTTTCATACTGGTCTAAAGTCTACAGATAGAAAAAAAATGTATGTCAATTCCGAACTGATACGACAAAACTGGTCTTTTGAAGTAGAGAGGGTGAGTGATTTTTAGATAGGCACATGGATATGCTGGAATTAGAGGGATAGATATCACTTGCTGACAGAAACAATTAGTTTAGTTTGGCATCACCCATCTAATCTCTCATCAAAATATCTTTACAGTACAGCCCTGATGCACTGATGTCTCTCATCCCAGTAACAAAAACCTCCTTCTAAATTCACCTGATAGACAATAGGCAATATGCTCTCACATATGAAGTCATGCCCTGCTCTCCATAAAATATCTGCAACTCATAGTCCTAGCCATCTACAGGACAAGAGTTTAACGGATCATTGTCAACTTTCCTCGCATCTTCCAGAGCAAAGTAGCTGACTTAACGGACATCCAATCTATCTATAACCATTGAATCCCACAAGTACGCTGTGGCTAGATTGTGTGCCGCCTACAAAATGCACTAGTTTAGAGATACAGCGTGGAAACCGGCCCTTTGGGTCACTGTGTCCATGCAGACCAACAATCACGTATACACTAGTTCTATCCTGCACAATGGACAATTTACAGAGGCCAATTATAAATCTGCGGGTCTTTGGAACGTGTTAGCACCTGGAGAAAACCCACCCATTCACAGGGAGAAGGTCCAACCTCTGTACAGACAGCACCCATAGTCAGGATCGAACCCATGCCTCTGGTGCTGTAAGGCAGCTGCTCCACCGCTGCGTCACTGTGCCGCCCAAGAAATGAGACGTTGCGTGTAGACAACAACCATCTCAAGATGTCCTTCAGAGGGTGGCGCGCAGGATATGTGCGGCAGCTGCAGGTTTACTCAAGTCTTGCAACCTGCTACCACGCCTTCCAACCTGACACCCAAGATCTTGAGTGTGGAGAGTAGCAGCACTGGAGATAGAGCAGGGACAACCCAGTGGATGCAATCTGTTGTGAGCAGAAGTGGCAGCACCACACGATGCAACAGAATGCAACAGATTAACATCACTTCCATTCAACTTGCAACCAGGCTTGTATGCTGCAGCCCCCTTCATTCTAAATGATGCACAATGATGGGATTTATGCAGAGATGGCCTGGAGCCAGATTTCTCAGGGAATGTGAGTCATTTACATTTTACCATCTCCTTTTCTCCCATAACTTCACTGATAACTACTATTCTAATCTTTCTAATTTCACATTATTGGTCTCTCTGTCAAACTTTATGGCAAAACCTTGCTTCATCACGTAGTTTTTATTAACCATTTCAGAGGTTTAACAGTGAATTAAAGATTGTTCACTTCTTTGTTTCAGATTGGTTAAATATTACATTCATCCTGGAAGCATTTAACCAATTACTAGACCTGCTAAAAAATACGCAAAGAACATGGATTGTTGGCATTTTGGGTCAAGGCCCTTCTTCAGACTGGAGCCATTCCTAAATCCTCTACTAGTTTATCCTCCATTTAGTTTTTGTTTCCTTTACTGTAATTACATTTTGATTATAATACTGTGACTCCATGAGTTATTATAAGGTGCTGGGTTAATTCCTTGATCAGGTTGTTTACAAGGGTGGTTATGGATCAGACATTAGGTGGTGCCTGAGATCATGGCTGTGCGTTTAAGATTCTGCTAACATGATAGGGCTGATTCAACAATTTAAAATGTGACCATGAAGCAACAATGTTAAGATTAAAACAAGAGTCAGTCTGAAACGTCTGTGAGTCTGTAGAAGGGTCTTGACCCGAAACGTCACCTATTCCTTTTCTCCAGAGATGCTGCCTGACCCGCTGAGTTACTCCAGCTTTTTGTGTCAAATTGTCACGATGGTTCTCTGAGAAATTTGGTGCTAAACCAGCGAGTTAACATAATATATAGATAGATACCCTCATCGTGAATAAATTACTGTGAAGGAAAAGGCAGAAAAGTTGCAGATTAAGTTAGGCCAGTAAGCAGTTCATTTTTCTGAGACCGGAGAAAGGTCCCAACCTGAAACGTCACCTACCCATTCCCTCAACAGATGCCGCCTAACGTGTTGAGTTATTCCAGAACATTGCGTTCAGTTCATTTATAATATTTGTTACTGTGGGTGTTAGAGTCACAGACTGAATAAGTGAAGTTCTGTTCTTCAGCGAGTCACACTGCAAGGACCTGCACCTTACCTCATAGATGTGATAGTGGTTCGAACCTTCGTCTGGCCAATAATGGTGGCATTGTTTGACTCCATTTTCCGTTAAGGGTGTCAGCATGACGATAACCACACAGCCGTTCTCCCAAACCATCTGAAGGAAAGTATAAGATTAGTTTAGTTTAGAGACGCAGTGTGGAAACAAGCCCTTTGGCCTACCGGGTCCGCGCCGCCCGACGATCACCCAATCACTAGGGACAATTTACAGGAGACAATTGACCTACAAACCTGCATGTCCTTTAGAATGTTGGAGGAAACTGGGGTACCCGGGGAAAGCCCACGCAGTCTACAGGGAGAACGTACAAACTGTACAGACAGCATGGGTAGTCAGAATCGAAGCGGATCTCTGGAGCTGTAAGGCAGCGCTCTGGTGCTGTGCCGCTGTGTTGCGTTCATGGCGTGAGGGGATAATCACACGCTATCACTGGGTCACATTCAGAAATCAAGCCCACACCAAGTGAAGGTTGGTTGGTGTGTTCTTCAATTCTTTTCAATTGAATTGAAAATTAATTTTCAATTCTTTTTCATGTTTTGCTTGCTGAGCTGCAGAGAAAAGACCACAAGGCATTGGAGCAGAATCCGACCATTTTGCTCCAGTTTGCTCCACTTTTCGATCAAGGCCTATCTATTTTTTTACCCTCATCCCTGTTCTCTTGACTTCTCCTCGTAACTTTTGACACCCTTACTAATCAAGAACCTATCAATCCTCGGCGGACTGCGGCATACAGGGAGGAGGTCCAAGCCATCTCCTGCTCATCCCCAGATGACCAGAGGGACCGGGAGCTGGTGATGATGATGATGACGGAGGCAACTGGCGAGGAGCAAGGCCGGCAGGAGATAGAACTGTGGTCTGGCCTACATGCCTTCAAGGTCACAAGTTCACGTCATAGCAGTAGAATTAAGCCCTTTGGCCCATCGAGTCTCCTCCGCCATTCAATCATGGCTGATCTCTGCCTCCTAATCCCATTTTCCTACCTTCTTCCCATAACCATTGACACCCGTTCTAATCAAGAATTTGTCCGTCTCTGCCTTAAACATATTCACTGGCTTGGCCTCCACAGCTCTCTGTGGCAATGTTCCACAGATTCACTACTCTCTGACGAAAGAAGTTGCTCCTCACTCCTCCTCTGCCCTTTAATTCTGAGGCTATGACTGGTTCTAGACTCTCCCACCAGAGGAAACATCCTTTACTAGTGGAAACATCCACTCTATCTATGCCTTTCATTATTCTGTAAGTTTCAATGAGGTCCCCCATCAACGTTCTAAACTCCAGGTCAGTGTAGGAGGTGCCGCCAAGGCACAAAGGTGGAAGGGCAAGGAGAGGAACATTATATCCGAGTAAAGTCATAGAGTCGTAGAGTGATACAGTGTGGAAACAGGCCCTTCTGCCTAACTCGTCCACGCCGGCCAACAAGTCCCGCTGCACTGGTCCCCACATGCCTGAGTTTGGTCTATATCCCTCCAAACCTGTCCTATCCATGCACCTGTCTAACTGTTTCTTAAAAGTTGGGAAAGTCCCAGCCTCAAATGGCAGCTTGTCCATACACCCACTACCCTTTGTGTGAAAAGGTCACATCTCAGATTTCCTTTAAATCTTTTCCCCTTCACCTTAAACCTACAGTATGTCCTCTGGTCCTCGAATCACCTACTCTGGGCAAGAGACTCTGTGCATCTACTCGATCTATTTGTCTCATGATTTTATACACCTCTATAAAATATGATTGCTTGTCTACTCAACCTCTCCCTATAGCTCAGACCCTCTCATCCTGGCAACATCCTCGTAAATCTTTTCTGTACCCTCTCCGGCTTGAAGGTGTTGGCTGGAAGGCCGCCTGGGGCTCGCCTGGTTCAGGGACCGCTCATAAGAACAAGTGCATGAACTGGACTTTGAAAATGGTGCCAAAATATGGCGCCTCTTGCATGCAAACCCAATAGTCTATTTCTGTACACTTTGCAAACTAGGGATGTGCTTGGATATGGGAATACGTTACTGCAATGCATGGAAGAAAATAATTTCACTGTGCGTTTGCACATGTGACAGTAACAGCACCATTGAACCTTTGAAAAATACCCAATGACTTGTCCTCCACCGCCATCTGAAGCAATGAATGCCACAGATTCACCACCCTCTGGCTAGTGCACTTTGCGCTAAAATTCATTCTTTACTCCGAGTCCATAACTGCATTGGAGATCATTAAGTATTACAACATGATTTTTACAAATATAATTTTCTCAGGAACACCATGTTCTGTTTACACTGGCACTTAAGACAAAAGGCTCATTCTCAATCCTAATGCAAGAAATGTAATTTATTTCACTTCCCATAAAATTGATACAAGGATCGCAGAAGCCATAATCAAAACGAAAATAAATACTTTTTTTATGACAGCAATAAAAATACAACAATTGTAATCATCAGAGGAAGCATTGGTTATTTTTTTCTGTAGTCCAAAGGGATGTTAATACAGGCCATTGCAACTTTGTGCAGAATTCTGGAGGGAAAGATTTGGAAGCTTCATTGAAGTGCTTGGTGATTTTGGAAAATCTTATGACGAGGGCAGTCAGAAATCTTTCAGAGTGAAACTTGATCCAACTAGAATGGAAGGATATGGATCATGTGCAGGTACGTGAGATTACTGTGGCTGCAGTTCTGGAGTTTAGAAGGGTGAGGGGGGGACCTCATTGAAACATACCGAATAGTGAAAGGTCGTGATAGAGTGAATGTGGAGAGGATGTTTCCACTAGTGGGAGAGTCTAGGGCCAGAGGCCATAGCCTCAGAATAAAAGGATGTATTTTTAGAAAGGAGATGAGAAGGAATTTCTTCAGTTAAAGGGTGGTGAATCCGTGGAATTCTTTGCCACAGATGGCTGTGGAGGCCAAATCAATGGGATATTTCTAAGGTGAATGACAGGTTCTTGATTAGTAAGGGTGTCAGGGGTTATGGGGCAAAGGCAGGAGAATGGGGTTGAGATGGAAAGATGGATCAGTCATGAATGAATGGCGGAGTAGACTTGATGGGCCAAATGGCCGAATTCTGCTCCTAGAACTTACAAACTTACTAGTTTGGCTTGGCATCATGTTTGGTACATGTTTTACCCAAGCTACTATGATAGTGATAAAGTGCTTGAATGTCATCAATCTGTTTCTTTTCAACAAGGACTGCTGAACTGGGTTGAGTTCAATTTTGAGGGAAAGTAATGAATGTTGAGACTCCTGCATTTCCAGTGACATGTGGAGATTTCTGACACGAGAAAACCAAGGGGAAGGGTTCTGGTTTGGCCACAAGTGCTCTGCATTGAGGTCAATGGAACTGAGGGTGAGGAAGAACATAAGACCATTGGAAGGTTAGTGGAGGAGTAGGCCACTCGGCCCCTTCAGCCTGGCTCTTTATTTAACATGATCACAGCTGCGACCTACAGCGATAGAGCAGCGGTGGAGAACATTAATAGCTTCGCTTGGCCAGGCCGAACTCGCAACGCCGCCATGACAACACACCTTCATGGTCAGTCCAAGAACACTGCACTTACAACAACTGGGACTTGAAAATGGCACCAAACTGGCAACTCTGCGCACTGCCTCAGTGTACTACTGCTATACACTTGTACTGTATCTGAGATGTTTATCTAATATGTATCTAAGTGCTTATGTACCTCGGCACATGTGACAAATAAAGTCCCATAAAGCTGATCTGCCCAGGTCTCAACTCTTCTTCTGTACCGGTTCCCCCTAGTCCTCAAAGCCCTAAAATAGACACATTGGACTTGTATTTATTTTATACTGACCCGAGATGTCAGCTATTCCTTTTCTCCAGAGATGCTGCCTGACCTGCTGAGTTAGTCCAGCATTTTGTTTCTATTTTCGGTGTACACCAGTGGCTGTAGTTCCTTCCTACGCATTTTGTCCTCGATTCCCTGATCCTTCAAAAATATATCTCTCTCCTCTTTAAAGAACACTAACGATCCATTTCTCCCAATCTTCCAGAGTAAGGAATTCCAGAGATCATAAAAGTCATAAGTGATAGGAGCAGAATTAGGCCATTCGGCCCATCAAGTTCGTTCCGCAATTTAATCATGGCTGAGCTATCTCTCCCTCCTAACCCCATTCGCCAGCCTTCTCCCCATAACCCCTGACACCCGTACTAATCAAGATTCTATCTATCTCTGCCTTAAAAATATCCATTGACTTGGCCTCCACAGCCTTCCGTGGATCCACCACCCTCTGTGAGAAGAAAACTTCCATGCAGCTCAGTTTTAAATGACGGCCCTTATTCTTGTAACTGCAAGCTGGGGTTGATAGCAGCACCATTGTCACCTCCTGCTCTGAGCATTTCTAGGGGGTTTTTACTGAGCCTTTCTCCATCCTCCACCCTTCTCTCTAACCATTCCCTTGAAAAGGTCAATCCCCATATCCTTCAACCATTAGGTACTTACACAAAATTCCACAAAGCCTTCAGGCCTTTTTTTCCCAATTGATCTGTAATTATGTCAGCGACAACTGTGCCTCGTTCCTGCAGCTTTTTAACTGAAGTTCTGTTTGCCTAGCTCTTACTATAATGCTTTTTGAAATGTAAATGAAGTTCCTTACCTGCCAAAAATCAGCCACCGTGGCAGGAAGTGGTCCTTGAGAAGCGATGTAGGCGGGGTTCCTGGGATCATGGTCCATCTGGGCGGAGAGAGATGAGAGATACGTGGATATCACAGAGGTCTGAATGCTCCATAACAGTGTGATTCATCATCCCCAAGTGATAAATTACATTTCATGATTTTCAATGGTGCAGTTCAACAGTTGTCTTCACGGGCAAACTAATAACCCATGCAGGGTTTGCCATTTGAATGAAGCAGAACGGAAGTCAGAGACTATTGATAATACAAGTGATAAACTTATACTTGTTCAGCATCTTTTATTAGCACAGTGCATCTCAAGATAAAGTCGAACTTTGGAGATGAGAGTATTTCAGTAATTGACCTTAGGTAGACAAAAATGCTGGAGAAACTCAGCGGGTGAGGCAGCATCTATGGAGCGAAGGAATAGGTGACGTTTCAGATCGAGACCCTTCTTCAGACTGATGTGGGGGTGGGGGGTGGGGGAGAAGAGAAGACGAGGCGGAGACAGTAGGCTGTGGGAGAGCTGGGAAGGGGAGGGGAAGGAGGGAGAAAGCAAGGACTATCTGAAATTGGAGAAGTCAATGTTCATACCGTTCAAACTACCCAAGCAAAATATGAGGTGCTGCTCCTCCAATTTGCAGTGGGACTCATTCTGGTCATGGAGGAGGCCCAGGACAGAAAGGTCGGATTCGGAATGGGAGGGGGAGTTGAAGTGCTGAGCCACCGGGAGATCAGGTTGGTTAATGCGGACTGAGTGGAGGTGTTGGGCGAAGCGATCATCAAGCCTGCGCTTGGTCTCACCGATGTAGAGCAGTTGACACCTAGAACAGTGGATGCAATAGATGAGGTTGGAGGAGGTGAAGGTGAACCTCTACCTCACCTTGAAAATAGATGAGGTTGGAGGAGGTGCAGGTGAGCCTCTGCCTCACCTGGAATTGACATTATTCCCCACAGAACGTGGAGACAAACAGTATTGTAATGCTGACCAGTGCTGGCTAAGGGGTCAAGTAAAGGGCAGCACACCAAGTGTGGCTCCTGAAAATACACATTACATGCCGACTGCAGAGTGTCAATGGGTTCTCCATTTTTAGTATTGGTACTGGTTTATTATTGTCACGGGTGGTTGTCACTGGTTTATTACCATCCAGTAATATTACAACGTTTAAAACTGTACTATAAGAATAACGATACTATACTATAACAGGTACTCTAACGATGTTTAAAATACTTTTAGACAGATCGGAAAAGTTTCGAGAGATCTGCGCCAAACGCGGGCAGGTGGGAAAAGATTAGATGAGACTTCTCGGTCGGCATGGGCAAGTTGGGCCGAAGGGCCTGCATCCGTGCTGTGTGACTCTATGATTCTAAGTGAAAAACATTGTTGGCGTGCTATCCAAGCAAACCACAGTGCACATGCCTACATACAAGTGACACACATGTACAACAGGTTGTGCAAACATAAATGGACCATAGTGCAGAATAAGTGTTCCACATGCTCTTTTTATAGATGACAAGGTGCTGGCATGTGTATAGTTCCTTGCTATTGGTGTCTATGGTTGATCGTGGTCCTATGAGCTGCTTAAGCAGTTTAAGGGCCTGACCGCCTAGTTTAAATCATAAATTGTATTTTTTTTACTTTTTGTAATATTAAAACTTTTAAACATTTGAAAAATTACTTTAAAACTTTTTAGTGTCTGTATGCTGCACTTACCATCTCAATAAAGTGCTGGTATTGCAGCATTATAGCATTACAGTTACAGAGAAAGTGCAAATTTAAAATAAGTACAAGGAACACAAGGAGGTAGACTGGGAGATCAGGACTACAAGGGTGGCACAGTGGCATTAGAGTTGCTGCCCCAGTGCCAGAGACCCGGGTTCGCTCCTGACTACGGGTGCTGTCTGTACAGAGTTCGTATGTCCTCCCCCGGGTGCTCTGGTTTCCTCCCACACTTCAAGGATGTACAGGTTTGTAGGTTAGTTGGCTTTGGTAAAATTGTAAATTGTCTTTAGGGTGTAGGATAGTGTTAGTGTACGGGGTGATCGCTGGTCGTCGCAGACTCAGTGGGCCAAAGGGCCTGATCATCGCTGTATCTCTAGTCTAAAGTCTAAAGCCTTATTTTATGAGAGTTTGGAGAAACAGAATGGAATCAGGGCCTTCGTTCCACCGAATCCACGCCATCGATCACGCATTCACACTAGTTCTATGTTAGCCGACTTTCTCATCCACTCCCTACATATTCGGGGTAAGTTACAGAGGCCAATTAACCTGCAAACTTGCGTGTCTTTGGCATGTGGGATGAAACCGGTGTACCCGGACGAAATCCACCCGGATTTCAGGGAGAATGTGCAAACTCCACATAGACAGAGGTCAGGATTGAACTCAGGTCTCTGGCGCTGTGAATGAGCAGCTCTACCAACTGTGCCACCCATTGTGCTATTATGCCCATCTGTTCAGTAGTCTGATAACAGAAGGGAAGAAGATGGTTCATAAATTCATAAGACATAGGAACATAATTAGCCCATTCAGGCCATAAAGTCTAATCCGTCATTCAATCATGGCTGATCTATCTTTCCCTCTCAACACCATTATCCTGCCTTTTTCTCATAACCCCTAATGACATCCTTACTAATCAAGCACCTCTTCATCTCCTTTTATTCTGAGCCTGTGCCCTCTGGTCCTAGACGCTCCACATCCTCTCTATCCAGGCTTTTCACTATTTGGAAAGTTTCAATGATATCTCCCCCCTCATTTTTCTAAACTCCAGCAAGTACAGGCCCAGAGCCATCAAAATGCTCATCATATATTAACCCAGACATCCTGGGGACCATTCTCATAAACGTCCTCTGGACCCTCTCCAGCACCAGCACATCTGTGCTCAGATATGGGGCCCAAAACTGTTCAAACTGCTGCAAATACCATCTGACCGGTGCCTTATAAAGCCTCTGCATTACATCCCTGCTTTTATGCTCTTGAAATGAATGCTAACATTAACAAATCAATAGGCGACGAAGGGTCTCGACCCGAAACGTCGCCTATCTCCTTCGCTCCTTAGATGCTGCTGCACCCGCTGAGTTTCTCCAGCTTTTTGTGTAACCATCCAGAGGTGATGCCTGTCCCGCTGAGTTATTCCAGCATTGTGTGTCCTTTTTCAGTGTAAACCAGCATCTGCAGTTCCTTCCTACATATTTTGTCTACAAATAAACCTTTTGGGAATCCGGCACTCCAAAGTCAACTTAGCAACTCCAATTTCTGAATCCTCCCACCAGTTAGAAAATAGTCTACCCCTTTATTCCTACAACCAAGTTCTTATCTAATAGGGTGTTGACTGCCTGATCGGACATGTAGCACAGTTCAGCACTGGAGTGTCAACTGAGAATCCGTGCTTAATGGGCAGAACCTTCTGTCTCAGGGACCCGCGAACTATCTCACCAAAAGCTAACGTCGACAGGCTTGGTGAGTCCGTCAGTTCGGGGTTGCTCATAAAATTGTTTAATCAAACTTTCAAGATGCAAGGCAAATCCTTTCTTCTTATTCATTATGAGAAAATAAATCTATAAGGATAGAGTTCAGTAATCATCAATGAAATAGAGATGATGATCAAAAAATTAAATCAGATACAAATTCAAGTCTCAGAGCACTTGTGGAGGGGGGGGTTCCAATGTATTCCTCAGGGATGGAAGGTTCAAAGAAATGCCCAGCAGTACTGGAGCGCTGAAACAGGAATTTATTTCAGCTTTATTGATAAGATTATTTATCAATCAGTGGAGCATGGTATCACTGGAGGGCCATTTCCACAAGATGGGCGTTGAGGGTTGAAGTCTGGATGTGATGTTAGAGCCTGCACGCCAGGAAGGCTAGGTTAACCCATGTTGCTGTTGGAGTTTTTTCTGATTAATATACTGCACCAGTTTAAAAAAATTGTGCAAATGTAAACCATACAATGTCCTGAAGTGTGTTCCAATTCTCCATCCCCCAGACACAACATGTAGCCTCCCGACTTGCATGCTATGTTTTACATCCACCGTTTATGTCTGCAGGAAGATAGACACAAAATGCTGGAGTAACTCAGCGGGTCAGGCAGCATCTCTGGAGACAAGGAATAGGTGTCGTTTCGGGCCGGAACCCTTTGTCTGAAGGAGTTACTCCAGCATTTTGCATCTCTCTTCGCCATAAACCAGCATCTGCAGTTACCTCCTACAGATTATGTTTGTAGGATCCTGTAAATACTCAATGAAATCGCCCAACACAAGAGGTGGTAATGAAGCCAACGATGGGCCTGTATGGGCTCTACCCTTCCTTGGGCAACTGTTGCTGGCCCTAATTTGTTCTGGCCCTTTCCTTACCTCCAGTTCCCTCCCCTCTTTTTTCAGTCTGAAGAAGGGTCCCGACCTGAAACGCTGTGCCCATCCTTTTTCTCATGAGATGCTACCAAACCTGTTGAGTTACTCCAGCACTTTGTGCCTGTCTTCGGTATATACCAGCATCTGCAATTCCATTCTACGCATGGGTAGGTGACGTTTCAGGCTTCAGGTTTCAGCTGAGATCCTTCTTCAGACTTAAGAGTCTGGACGTTATGTTACAACTTTACAAAACACTTGTGAGCCTCTTGAAAGGGTTTGGTGTGGTTCTGGTTACCTCTCTGCAGCAACAATTTGATTGTGCTGGAGGGAGTGTAGAGGAGATTCTCCAGGATATTGCCTGGATTTGAGGACTTTAGTTATGGGGAAAGATTGGAAAGGCTGGGTTTGTTTTCACTGAAGCCAAGGCTGAGGGTGGCCTGGTAGTAGTGTGTAAGTTTACGAGCAGCATAACTGGGGTAGATAGTCCAAATATTTTTCCTGTGGTAGGCATGTCAAAAACAAGAGGACATAGTCTGAATAACCTTATCAAATCCTCTTTTCCAACTCTTTTCTCATTCGCAAAGAGGAGTTGCTGCCTTACTGCGCGTGCAGCACCGGAGACGTGGGTTTGATCCTGTCTACGGGTGCTGTCTGTACGGAGTTTGTACGTTCCACCCCGTGACTGCATGGGTTTTCTCCAAGATCTTCGATTTCCTCCCACACTCCAAAGACGTTCTGGTTTGTAGGTTAATTGGCTTGGGTTTGTATACTTGGTATCAGTGTAAATTGTCCCTAGTGTGTGTAGGATAGTGTTAATGCGCGAGGATTGTTGGTCGGCGCATACTCGATGGGCCAAAGGGCCTGTTTTCATAGAAACATAGAAATTAGGTGCAGGAGGAGGCCATTCGGCCCTTCGAGCCTGCACCGCCATTCAATATGATCATGGCTGATCATCCAACTCAGTATCCCGTACCTGCCTTTTCTCCATACCCTCTGATTCCCTTAGCCACAAGGGCCACATCTAACTCCCTCTTAAATATAGCCAATGAACTGGCCTCAACTACCCTCTGTGGCAAGAGTTCCAGAGACCCACCAGTCTCTGTGTGAAAAAGGACCTTCTCATCTCAGTCCTACAAGACTTCACCCTTATCCTTAAGCTGTGCCCCCTTGTCCTGGACCTCCCCATCATCGGGAACAATCGTCCTGCATATAGCCTGTCCAACCCCTTAAGAATTTTGTAAGTTTCTATAAGATCCCCTCTCAATCTCTTAAATTCGAGAGAGTATAAACCGAGTCTATCCAGTGTTTCTTCATAAGACAGTCCTGACATCCCAGGAATCAATCTGGTAAACCTTCTCTGCACTCCCTCTATGGCAATAATGTCATTCCTCAGATTTGGAGACCAGAACTGTACGCAATACTCCAGGTGTGGTCTCACCAAGATCCTATACAACTGAAGTGGAACCTCCCTGCTCCTATACTCAAATCCTTTTGCTATGAAAGTTAACATACCATTCGCTTTATTCACTGCCTGCAGCACTTACATGCCTACTTTCAATGACTGGTGTACCATGACACCCAGGTCGCGCTGCATCTCCCCTTTTCCTAATCAACCACCATTTAGATAATAGTCTGCTTTCCTGTTTTTGCCACCAAAGTGGATAACCTCACATTTATCCACATTTTACTGCATCTGCCAAACATTTGCTCACTCACCCAGCCTATCCAAGTCACCTTGCCTCCTAGCATCCTCCTCACAACTAACACTGCCCCCCAGCTTAGTGTCATCCGCAAACTTGGAGATATTGCCTTCAATTCCCTCAACCAGATCATTAATGTATATTGTAAATAGCTGGGGTCCCAGCACGGAGCCTTGCGGAACCCTATTAGTCACTGCCTGCCATTGTGAAAAGGACCCGTTTACTCCTACTCTTTGCTTCCTGTTTGCCAGCCAGTTCTCTATCCACATCAATACTGAACCCCCAATGCCATATGCTTTAAGTTTGTATATTAATCTCTTATGTGGGACCTTGTCGAAAGCCTTCTGGAAGTCCAGATACACCACATCCACTGGTTCTCCCCTATCCATGCTATTAGTTACATTCTCGAAAAATTCCACAAGATTCGTCAGACATGATTTACCTTTCGTAAATCCATGCTGACTTTGTCCAATGATTTCACCACTTTCCAAATGTGCTGCTATCCCATCTTTAATAACTGACTCTAGCAGTTTCCCCACTACAGATGTTAGACTAACTGGTCTGTAATTCCCGTTTTTTTCTCTCCCTCCCTTCTTAAAAAGAGGGGTTACGTTTGCTACCCACCAATCCTCAGGAACTACTCCAGAATCTAAAGAGTTTCCAAAGATTATCACTAATGCATCCACTATTTCCGGAGCTACTTCCTTAAGTACTCTGGGATGCAGCCTATCTGGCCCTGGGGATTTATCGGCCTTTAATCCATTCAATTTACCCAACACCACTTCCCGACTAACCTGGATTTCACTCAATTCCTCCTTTGACCCACGGTCCCCTGCTATTTCCAGCAGATTATTGATGTCTTCCTTAGTGAAGACGGAACCAAAGTAGTTATTCAATTGGTCCGCCATATCTTGTTCCCCATGATCAACTCACCTGTTTCTGACTGCAAGGGACCTACATTTGTTTTAACTAATCTCTTTCTCTTTACATATCTATAAAAACTTTTGCAGTCAGTTTTTATGTTCCCTGCCAGTTTTCTTTCATAATCTATTTTTCCTCTCCTAATTAAGCCCTTTGTCCTCCTCTGCTGGTCTCTGAATTTCTCCCAGTCCTCTGGTATGCTGCTTTTTCTGGCTACTTTGTACGCATCATCCTTTGCTTTGATACTATCCCTGATTTCCCTTGTTATCCACGGATGCACTACCTTCCCTGATTTATTCTTTTGCCAAACTGGGATGAACACGTATTGTAGTTCATCTATGCAGTCTTTAAATGTCTTCCATTGCGTGTCAACCCTTTTAGAATTGATTGCCAGTCAATCTTGGCCAATTCACGTCTCATACCCTCAAAGTTACCGTTCGCGCTGTATCTCTGAACTAAACCAAAACTAATCCAAACTAAAGAACAGGAACAGGCCCTTCAGCCCACAATGCCCATGTTGAACATGGTGCCACTTTAATCTTCTCTGACTACACAATCCATATCCCTCCATTCACCTGCATATCCACGTGCTAATCTAAAAGCCTCTTAAATGCCACCATCGTATCTGCCTCTCTCACCGCATTTTTTGCCCATCTCCCGTCTCTGAACCTCTTGACCTACTCTGCCATTCAACAAAACCATAGCCAATTGTTAACCCGCCCTGAAGCAGCTCAGGTTATAGAATCATACAGGCTGATTTCCAGCAATCATAATTTCTTGAAATTCAGCTGAGAGATTTTGGTGCAACGAGCCCAAAACCTTTTTGCCGAAAAGTAATAAAAACTGCAGATGATGGAAATGTAACTGAATATTCAGTTCAGGGTGGATGTAAGCATGCCTCTTGTTATACTTGTTATCATATTCCAGACTTTGAGGATGTGAAGAAGGGTTCAGGAGCAGATACTAAAATTATTTTCATGCACAAATTATTTTTTTAGTTAGGTCTTATGGATATTAATTAAATACAGAATATTTAATAATAAACGATCTCGGGGCATCAAACACTGGGTTCATTATATTTTGGAAACACATCATCAAATAAGGCTCATGCAGTATAAACGCTTGCATTCAAAGTAACACTAGCAAGACCTGAGTTAACATTCATCAAAGGGCACATTAGAATCAGAAATGAATATATAGGATTCACTTTTAAGAATGTAATCTAAATCACAAGGATCAGACTCTGGTCCTTAAAGGAAATTCATATTTTAATGGTCCTCAAATCTGATGAAGTAATTAAAGGCATCAGAGGAGTTCTCTTGCTTTTTAGATTTGCCTGTTAACTGAAAGCTTCAAGCGCCATCAAGGAAAAAAAATCAGTTTTAATTCTTTAACCAAGATGCATAATTAAACCTCTTTTATGTCTGTGTCATATAGCTGGAGAAGCATGACATAATAAGCTTGCATTTATGAAAGCCCCCATTCTGCGACCTTCACTAGCTTTCTATATTCTGCTGCGCATTTCATTATCCGGCCCCTACACGGGTCACTCAGAATTCATCAAATGGAGGGTGCCAATTACGGCTCAGCCAAAAGGTTTGGGCTGTCGCACAAGGAATTTCCAGTCTAAATCTCCGGAGCGTACACAAAGCGAAGTCACAAAATTCCTCGCACAATCTGGCTGTCAGTTGGAGGGCACGCAGCCAGCAATTACAGCGTTCGGTGACAAAAAGATGGGAAATAAACAGAGGCTGCACATTCTCCTAGCAACATGTAACATGCTTCTAATGACAGCCTTTTGCACAGAGCTGTAATTTCTACAACGTAATTAAGCCGAGACCTCATATTAAGATTCCCCAGGATGGTTTTCGGGGTATTTATTCTTTTTTTTCTCCCCCTCCTCTACGTCCCTGCCTTTCGGTTTTATGTATTTAAAGTAACCCAGTGGTTTTCAATGTGCAGGGCTCCTTTCTAAATACCATCAGATAAATCAGCAAATTGGCTTCACTCAGACACAGTAGATTTGGCACTCACCACACACAGCAACTGCACAGCCACAAAACCAATCATCACTTTCACCAGCACATGAAAGATAATTGCAGTGTGTTGCCCCTGCATTTCAGTGAAGAAAGGAATTAATGTCACCCATTGTAAGTGTGTTAAGCGAGCAAAAAAAAAAATCCAGGATTAATAGGTTAAATTGTACAAGAAAAGCAAACATTACGTTTTGTTATCGGAGGGTTTGGGCCAGCTCTAGCAGAGGTAACGAAATGTCGCTGCCTGCCTTCGGATTTTGTGAAATTAAACCATTTAACGGGGCAGAATAAAAGGGGGGGGGGGCATTTAAAATCAATGCCAATCACAGGGGCAGCAAGGTCACAATTAGATGGCAGGCAGCTAAAGCTGATGAGAATTGCCTCTTCACTTGTAACTCACCTCGACACAATCGGTGAGTAGGGTGGAGTGCATATGCTTGTGGCATAATGCACAATGCAGCTTGCATCCGCAGTGGGCACACGAGGAGCAACAGTGTTGCACCGGCAGCTGACAGGTGTGGAAGAATCTTAAAGGGGCTGTCCCACTGTGGCGACCTAATCTGTGAGTTTACAAGTTTGCCCTCGACTCAAACTCGCAGCATGGTCGACACACGTGGTCCTAGGAGGTCCTATGAGGTGACTGGAACTCTCCTTCATGCTCGAGGGAAGTTCCCGAATACTCGCGGCCTCAGCTAGGTTGTGGAACATTTTTCAGCATGTTGAAAAAATTTCCGCGAATAAAATTTGCTCGGCATGGTTCTTTTTAACTCGTAGTGCAGTGGAGTGGGGTCGCTATTTAGTTACAGGCAGCCTTAGGCAATCTCCTTCACTGACTGGGCATTTTGATTGGCTCATTGGAGTTTTTAGGACCAAGGAAAACTGACCGGTAGGTTAAATGCCCGCTAAACTTTATTATACTTATTAAAAGTGTCTCCACTCCATCTCCCCCCTTCTCTCCCCTTGCTCTCCCACACACTCTCCTTCTCTCCCCCGCCCGCGCTCTTTAAAGGACTTACCATGCACTGTGCAGCCGTCTTTTACCTTCCTCTTCATCGCGGGTCTGAATTTCAGACAGCGCTCCCCAGCTTTCCCTGGCCCCCGCCTTTGCTATGTGTTTGTGTGCGCGGTCGGTTGATCCAGCTCGCGATTTTCCAGGCGAGTGCCCTCGAGCTTGAAGGTCGAAGACACACTTCTTAACTCGCGGATTAGGACACCGCAGTGGGACAGCCCCTTTCCTCCGTTGAAATGATCCAGCAAGCCAAAGGCAGTTAGAGGTGAACTGAACTGGTCCAGGAACGATGAGGCACTGTATAAGATTGGGCAGAGCCATCTGTACTTTCTGAGGAGGCTCCGCTCTTTCAACACCTGCAGTAAGATGCTGCAGATGTTCTACCAATCGGTGGTGGCCAGTGCCATCTCCTTCACTGTCATGTGCTGGGGTAGCAGGGTGAAGGCTCTGGATGCCAGCAGGATTACCAAGCTCATCAGGAATGCTGGCTCTGTCCTGGGGGTAGAGTTGGATTCACTGTAGGTGGTCTTGGAGGAGAGGGTGCTTCTCAAACTGCAGAGTATATTGGACAATACAGCTCACCCCCTCCATGACACACTGGTCAACTTGAGGAGCACCTCAACAACAGACCGGTTCCACCAAGATGCAGCACAGAATGCCACAGAAGATCCTTTTTTCCTTGTGGCTATCAAACTGTTCAACTCCTCCCCCTTACTGTTGTGGGGTAGGCTGACCCCCTCCCGCCATCCCTAATCTTTGCACATCCCCAATCCTGGACTTTCTATTCATCACTTTAATTTCATGTTTCCTGTATATTGTTGTGTTTTATGACTGTAGGCAGACCAATTTCCCTCCTGGGATAAATAAAGTTCTATCGTGAACAATAAATCTTGGTCAAACTATTAATGTTCATGTCCAGTACAAAATAAAAGTAGTGTCTTCAATTTATTTTTTATCAAAACTGAATCAAAAAAGTAAAACTGAATTGGAAAGATTACAAAGGCAGAGAGTAGGGACAACTTGAAGATGAAATGGGTCACTTGCCATAATTAGTCATCTATGATGCATTTTCACTGGGAGGTGGAGAGAGGAAGCAGAAGCAATGGGTTTTGTATTAAAATGTTGGAGAAAAGTACCAGATGTCTTCAATTACTTTGTAATTTGTGAAGAAAACAAACATCTGACTAAATGTGTTGGAAATAACTACAGACTGCATAAACCAAAGATAGACACAAAAAGCTGGAGTAACTCAGCAGGTCAGACAGGATCCCTCACTCTCAGTCTGAAGAAGGGTCTTGTCCCGAAACGTCACCTATTCCTTCTCTCCAGAAATGCTCCCTGACCCACTGATTCACTCCAGCTTTTTGTGTCTATCTGATTTAGTAATGTTATGTTACCAGAATGTTAGAAACAATCTCTTCTGAAGTCCCTCACATTTGGACAGAATCCTTACATTGCTGTGGGCCTTGAAGATGTTGAAAAATGAGGTGCAAGATTGTATTGAGGATCAAACAAATTCAGGCATGAGACACAATAAACTGCAGATTCAAATTCAGGTGCTATGTACATCATTACACCACCTTCAAATTTCCTCCATCTCTAAGTTGGTCTTCTATACTGGCACCTGGACACATTTCAGCCCACTAATAGCCCATCTGCTCAGGTTAAAGAGCAATCATGAAGGTTCAACACAGGTAGAAAATTGGACTGAGAGGTTTAGGTGAAATCAACCCAGAACTTTTTTGTCGAAAAGTAAAATAAATGCAGATAATGGAACCTTGGGGCATTGTTGTGAACTTTATGCTTGACTCTTGGCAACTTCTACTGATTCCATGTAAAAAGTATCCTCTCAGAACACATCAATTGCTTGGTTTGGCAACTGTTCTGCCCCAGACTGCAAGAAATTGCAAAGAGTTGTGGATGTAGCCCGCTCCACCACACAGATAGACTCCCCCCCCCCCCCCCCCACTTTGACCATCTGCATCACGCTGCCTTGAGAAAGCAGTCATTATAATCAATAATGATTATAAGCTCCATAATTCCCGACCTTGGAAAAATTTGATATAGTGTACAACTAATATATATAATAATAATTAATATTATAATATAAATAAGTATGTAGATTCCAACAAGTTCTTGAAAGATCATAATAAACTCGACTTTCAATGGCATTATTGTAAAGAAATTGCAAATCACATATGACTTTAGCCGTGACGAGTCCAAAGTTCTGGTTGTAATTATAACTTTAAAACTTGACACATTGTTTTTTAATCTGGTTTAATCTGTTTCTTAAGAGATCTTTATTGAACATTAACTGCTTAAAAGCAAATTAATTGTGTCCTGTAGCCCATGTTGAAGAGTTTAAAGCACACTAAGCCTTTAATGCACTAGGCGACTTCTGGCTGCCAGTGGTTCTGTAAGGATTCCCAACTCCACATTGACTTACACAGCCGCACCATTCTAAGGAAGATTAGCCATTATTCCTCCAAGCTTGATATTTCACTACACTTTAATAATGACCCATTGTACCACCCGTAATTATGGCAATTTTATTTGGCGCAGTAGTTCTCCTGACATTGTAATTATAAGCCTTTCTCGCACCTAGCTGAATAAATGTTGCTTTTGGTTCTTTTTTTAACACATTGTTTAACAAAGACAGGCATGGATTAGGCCTTTGCAATTCTAACTGGATCTACGCAACATGATAAAAAAAGATTAGCGTGGGAGCATTTGTGCCTGATTTTGAACCTATATCTGCGTGAATCTGTAGGTTGTTGTCACTCCGGCAACCATCCCACAGTCTTCTTTCAAAATAGGCAGCATTTAAAAGACATTACGTTCTGACAGAAAAAAAACAAAACCTCACTTGGAACATTAATGCACCTTTCATTTTTGGATGTGAATCAGCCTTACAATATCAGCAGGATACACAAAATGCTGGAGAAACTCAGCGGGTGCAGCAGCATTTATGCAGCGAAGGAGATAGGCAACGTTTCGGGCTGCAACCCTTCTTCATCTCCATAGATGCTGCTGCACCCACTGAGTTTCTCCAGCATTTTGTGTACCCTCGATTTTCCAGCATCTGCAGTTCCTTCTTTAAAACGTTACAATATCAGCAGTTGATTTGCAGGTTGCAGTGACCTGATTATTGTGACTACTGTTTATAGCAGCTTGTATCTGAATGGCCAACAACGACATTGGGAGCAGTTTATATGCTAAAACTCTTGTGTGCACTAAGTTGATTAGATTATTTTCATTGGCTTCGGGACCAGGCAGTAAAAAGTAAGTCCTGAACTGATGATGGTGAGGATGTCGTGGAGTCATAGAGAGGTGGAAACAGACCATTCAGCTGGTTTAGGTTTAGGTTTATTTAGACTTTAAACTTCAGAGATACAAAGGGAAAACAGGCCCTTCGGCTCACTGATCACCCCGTACACTAGCACTGTCCTGCACACTAGGGACAACTTACAATTTTACCAATGCGACTTAACCTACAAACCTGTACGCCTTCGGAGTATGGGTGGAAACCAGAGCACCCAGAAAAAACCCACCGCTCACAGGAATAGCGTACAAACTCCATACAGAGAGCACCCATAGTCAGGATCAAATCCGGGTCTCTGCCGCCGTAAGGCAGCAATTCTGCCACTGCCCCACTGGGCCGCCCCTTCTTATTGTCAAGTGTACCGAGGTACAGTTAAAATATTTGTTTTGCTAGCTATCCAAACAAGCCAGTAATAATTAAAATCGAGTCAAACTTGTGTAATAGGACAAAGGGGAAGATACAGAGTGCAGAATATAGCTCTCAATGTTCTAGCACATCAGTTCTATTGACAAAGTCCAATGTCACAACGGGGTAGAGGGGAATCGGACAGGAGTCTAGCTGTTCAGAAGCCTGATCATTGAGTGGAAGAAGCTGGTGGTGAGTCTGTGCCAACCAACAAGCCCTCAAGTTTACAGTAGTCTAATCCTAAACCATTTTATTCCTCCCATGTTCCCATTAACTACCTCCTAGATTTTAGCCATCATTCACACATAAGGAGTAATTTCCAGTGGCCAATCAAACTAGTAAACCCACATATTTTGGGGCTATGAGAGGAAAGGAGGGCTCCTGGAGGAAACACGTGCAGGGACAACATGCGAACTCCACACGCGTAACGCTGGAGGTCAGGAATTAACCCCGGTCGCTGGAGTAGCTCTACTATCTCTACACTGTGAATGGCTCAATTGTAATCAAGTACAGTCTTTTTTAGTGACTGGTCAGCATGCTACAAAAGCTTCTCACTGCACCTCGGTACATGTGACAATAAACTAAACTAAACTAATGTGCCTCTGTTCTGTCTGCAGCAGAGATTGGACTTCAACTTATCCAGCAGGGGGTGGGAGGGGCATGACATTTTGAGCTCACTAAAAAAGCCGAAAAAAGGCAAAAATGTAAACATTTGCCCGCCCATGAATCCCTTCTGAGTTGGCCGGACAGCAGCCCACACCAGGCCCAGGGACCTGGGGGCACAAGGGACTAGCTGCAAAGGGCAATCTCTACAAAGCCAGGGTTGGAGAAGTTGTGACCCTTTGCCAAGCCATGATTGGCAAGCAGTAAGTAGGGTAGGTCAGCTTCAGCAGAGTCCTCCACTTGGCCAGATGCTTGGACCACAGCCTTATACTTACCAATGTCATGTTTTGCCCAAGAGCCAAGCAGAATGACCATATGGCAACATCCTTGGTAGTTATTGGATCACATCATTTCCGTGCGAGACACCGTTTGATGTTCGCATCACGATACTATACGATACAATAGAACTTTATGTATCCCAGGAGGGAAATTGGTCACCTCCACCATGATGGGTAGTCATAGCTGATATACATGGTAGTCACTATAGACCACCATCTAATCCCCTGTTACTCCCACTGCTTGCCCACCAAAATAAGGGCATTACCAAATACAATCCTGCAGGAAAATAAATGCTGAAGATTCCAAGGTTCCTGCAAAGAAAGCTGATCTCAGGTGATGTAACGAGACCTGGGTGTCATGGTACACCAGTCATTGAAAGTAGGCATGCAGGTGCAGCAGGCAGTGAAGAAAGCAAATGGTATGTTAGCATTCATAGCGAAAGGGTTTGAGTATAGGAGCAGGGAGGTTCTACTGCAGTTGTACAGAGTTTTGGTGAGGCCACACCTGGAGTATTGCGTAGTTTTGGTCTCCAAATCTGAGGAAAGACATCCTTGCCATAGAGGGGGTACAGAGAAGATTCACCAGACTGATTCCTGGGATGTCAGGACTTTCATATGAGGAAAGATTGGATAGACTCGGCTTGTACTCGCTGGAATTTAGAAGATTGAGGGAGGATCTTATAGAAACTTACAAAATTCTTAAGGGCTTGGACAAGCTAGATGCTGGAAAATTGTTCCCGATGTTGGGGGAGTCCAGAACAAGGGGTCACAGTCTAAGGATAAGGGGGAATTCCTTTAGGACCGAAATGAGGAAAACATTCTTTACACAGAGAGTGGTGAGTATCTGGAATTCTCTGCCACAGAAGGTAGTTGAGGCCAGTTCATTGGCTATATTTAAGAGGGCGTTAGATGTGGCACTTGTGGCTAAAGGGATCAGGGGGTATGGAGAGAAGGCAGGTACGGGATACTGAGTTGGATGATCAGCCATGATCACATTGAATGGCGGTGCAGGCTCGAAGGGCCGAATGACCTACTACTGCACCTATTTTTTTATGTTTCTATGTTTCTATGATGTCTGACGAAAGGCCCCAACAGAACGGTGCTGCACAGAGTTGATAGTGTCTGGATTGGGACAGTGTTGGAGCATTGGAGGCTGAGGGGTGATGTTACAGAGGTGCATAAAAACTTGAGGGGAAAAGATAGGGTGATTGTACAGGAATGACGAACTAGAGGGCATAGGTTTGTGAGAGGGGAAAGATTTAATAGGAATCTGAGGGGGTAACTTTTTCAGAAGATGTACATAAAATGCTGGAGTAACTCAGCGAGTCATGCAGCATCTCTGGAGAAAATGGATAGGTGATGTTTCAGGTCCTGTAACATGGTGACCAAAACTGAACACAATTCTCTAAACGTGGCCTCACCAATGTCCTATGTAACGGTAACATGACCTCCCAACATCTATACTCAATAGACACAAAAAGCTGAAGTAATTCAGCGGGACTGGCAGCATCTCTGGAGAAAAGGAATGGGTGATGTTTCGGGTCGAGACCCTTCTTCAGACTAGTCAGAGGCAAAGATCACCACTCCTTCTAAGTGCAATTGGCTGACATGAGGTACGCAACGGAGCGGAACGTGGGCCTTTTTTTCATCCATTTCAGTAACCTGACCTGACCCGACCCGACTCGCAGAGTAATCAACGTTGCGGGGGAACAGTTTGTGTTAAAAATTATAAGTCTGAAAATGAGGAGAAGATTTTCCATAACCGGCTTTCGTCTCCGCACTAGTTATCTATGGGATCTTTGGTGCGGAGACGGAAGCCGATTACGGAAATGGGGCCGAAAATTACCCATGAATCTGCCTGTGACCGTACTATGTCTTTTTCGTCGAGTGATCTATCATGCTCGCCAAAGGATCTTTTTGGGCAGAGGAAAGGAAAACAAGAGATAAAGATGATGATGTAGAGAGGTAAAAGCAATGAATGAAAGATATGCAAAAAAGTAACGATGATAAAGGAAACATGCCATTGTTAGCTGTTTGTTGGGTGAAAACGAGAAGCTGGTGCGGCCTGGGTGGGGGAGGAATGGGGAGAGTTGGAATGCCGGGGGTTGCTTGAAGTCAGAGAAATCAAAATTCATACCACTGGGCTGTAAGCTGTAAGTAAATAATGCAAGTATGAATATTGATTTCACTAACTTCAAGTAACCCTGGTATTTCCTCGCTTTTCATCCCAATTCCAGCAGATTTGTCAGGCAAGATCTCCCCTTCACAAAACCATGCTGACTTCAGCCTATTTTATCATGAACCTAAGTACTCCGTAACCTCATCCTTTGTAATGGATACTAAAATCTTATCAACCACCAAAGTCAGACTAACTGGCCTATAGTTTCCACATATTAATGGTGGTTAATCATGGGAATTGTCAACCCAGAGGACCCTGGATGCTCAGTGATCAAGGCGATTCAAGGTTCAGAATGATAAAGACATCTCAGGGATTGAACAAAGGGTGTTGGTACACCCTTGGAGGGCTTTAGTCTTAAAGTGAGATTGAAAATGGATGGACACAATCTGCTGGAGTAACTCAGAGAGTCAGGCAGAATCTCTGAAGAACATGGGCGGGTGATGTTTCGGTTCGAGGCCCTCCTTCGGACTGGGTGGAAATTGGGCGGAATTGATGTGGAGAACAAAATGGGGTTAGCGTAAGATGATTTTAAATGTGCAGTTGATGGCTGGGTCAGTGGGTTTTAACGTCTAGGACGGAACTGTGGATACTTATTTACACCGAGGATAGACAGAAAATGCTGGAGTAACTCAGTGGGGCAGGCAGCACCCATGAAGAGAAGAAATAGGTGACGTTTCGGGTCGAGACCCTTCTTCGGGTCCGAAATGTCACCCATTCCTTTTCTCCAGAGATGCTGCCTGGCACGCTGAGTTATTTTGTGTCTATAATTTTGTGTTAGACATGTGTTAGAAGCAACTGCAGATGTTGGTTTAAACCAAAGTTAGACATAAAAGGCGTGTGTTATCTGCTTTAGACTCTAAAGACATATATCGTGGTCAGATCGCTAGGAGAGGATTTGAACTCAAACACTTGCAGAATCAAAGGAGGAAGTGTTACTAAGTGAGACACTGCCAACATCTGCCAGAAGACTGAAACATCAGAGTAAACATCTAAACATAGAAGCGTTCAATCCCATTAGGCTTCCTCTACTCTTTTAGTTGCTGCAGGGAACTGAGATACATAAATGCCTGTGCACCACAGACTAATATAAATCCATCTCAGCCCAGCAAGATATTTTCAGGGGAATCTATGTGATGTGCTAATATAATGATTAAATTATAATTTAGGCAGTTGCATCAGTATAACAGCCTAAATTAAAATGCAGATGAATAAATTTGAAGCAAGACTGTCATAGAATTAATAAAGGGAAGCAGATGTGGTTTTCCTGAGTGAGTTTTCAGCCTTAGAGTCATAGAGTTACAGTATACAGTGTGGAAACAGGCCTTCAGCCCAACTTGCCCACGCCAACCAGCATGTCCCATCTACACTAGTCCCACCTGCCTGCTTTTCAGCCATATCACTCTAAACCTACCCTATCCATGTACTTGCGATAGTACTGTCTCAATTACCTCCTCCTGACACCTCGTTCCGAATACCCATCAACCTTTTTGTAAAAATGTTGCCCTTCAGGCTTCCATTAAATCTTTCTCCCTCACTTTAAACCTACGTCCTCTGGTTCTCGGTTCCCCTCCTCTGGGCAAAAGACTGCCTTTACCTGATTTATTCCTCAAAGGTAAAACTAACTCTCTAAACTAAGAATAAACTAAAATTATGCTTTGGAGGTAGGAGCAGCTTCCTGATGGAGTGTTAGCGAGGGACTAGCGATTCAAACCATCTGTGAACCATGTTTTGGGCCATTTTACAATTGGCCAAAAAATAAAACTGGGAGTCTAGTGATGGGAAGATATTCAACAGGTCAGATGAGGTAGCTAGAATGTAAGCTCCCAGATTTCAAGTGGAAACAGCACGGATATAATAAGCTCCCCTCTATGGAGATGTGAGGAGCAGTCAAAACTTATTGACGTACTTGAGGAGAAGCTCGATATGCGCAGGTAAGGAAGGTACAGAAGGTGGCACAGAGGTAGAGTTGCTGCCTTACAGCCCCAGAGACCCAGGTTTGATCCTGACCTATAGGTGCTGTCTGTACGGCGTCTGTACGTTCTCTCTGTGATCGCATGGGTTTTCTCCGGGTGCTCCGGTTTCCTCCCACATGCCAAAGACATACAGGTTTGCAGGTTAAGTGGCTTTGGAAAATTATAAATCGTCCCTAGTGTGTAGGATTGTGGTCATGTGCGGGGACTCAGTGGGCTGAAGGGTCTGTTTGCTTGCTGTATCTCTAAACTAAACTAAACTAAACTAAACTAATGGAATTGATATTCAGTGCACACTTATTTTGCATTGTCAATGCATTGTCAATTGCATTGCATTCATCAAACAGCAATGCATATGCAGACACATGGTGTAATAGTCAGATCACCAGTCAGCCACTTGTGTGCAATGTTGCAGATAAATTGCCTTTGGTTGGTGGTGGATTGGGTAATAGCACCAATCTGCCTAAGATTGGTTGGGAGACTGAAAGTGTGCAAAGTAGGGTTTCTTGTCTTGTACTTGTGGATATTTATCTGCCAAATATACTGAGCAGAGGTGATTTTCCACATCCAGATTATCCCATATGTTTAACCATTATGAGTTTAGCTTATTGTCACAGGTACAGAGGTACAGTGAAAAGCTTTTGTAGTGTGCTAACCAGCCAGCCGATAGACAATACACAATACATGATGACAATCGAGCCATTCACAGTGCACAGATAGAAGATAAAGGGAATAACATGTATAATGTTTAGTGCAAGATAAAGCCAGTAAAGTCCGTTCGAAGATAGAATCCTTTTATAAAATCATCGGTTTGGAAAGCTGTAGACACAACAGCAACATGCCTGACGGTGATTGATCTGGAAGTGTAGAATTACTCTTCTCCCTCATGATTCCAGATTTTGTGGGAGAATATAAAGTGGTATAAAAGTAGGATTGCTGTAAGTGGGTGGATGATGGTCAGAGCGGGCTCGCTAGGACTGAAGCTAGGATGATATCCGTGCAATGAATTTATGTATCGTCATAACAGCGCTTCCATCCGCCTTGTCCTCACATCCACCGGAAGCAGATTCAAAAGTAACTTCAAAAGGTACAACGTCGGAAAGGAATTAAAATTAGCAGGGTGATAGGGAGTGTGCAGGGATTGGCGTTCAACTGGGTAGGTCCTATAAAGAAGAGATTTGTGCTTCAATGTCCTTTCACTTCACTTCAGAGGGCCTTACTATTGTAATGTGGCAGCAGATAACGCGTACACAGCAAGCTACCATGTATATTACTGTGATATTGACCACATAAACTGATGGAGATATGTTGATTGTCCAACACAAAACATTACAGTACAGAAGGGGTTCATCGAGTCTATGCTGGCTGCAAGTATAGCAATCCCATCTGCCCCATCCCTCGCTCTTTCCTCATGGTCTGGCAAATGACTCACATACATTTAATATCCATGGACAAGGAGCCAGGGAATTACTCGCCTATGCAGTGGGGGTTGTTTTTTTACTCCCACCTTCTCAGGTGAGAGGTCAGTGGCCTGCAAGGCTTTTCACCACAGATGCTGCTTGATCTGCCGAAAATCTGCAGTATTTTTGCTTTTATTGGAAAAGTTTGGGAGTTGATTTCAATGTCTCATGTAAATGCGAGACGGTAAGATACACCCCCAGACCTGCAGTGGAATATCAGGCTAGGCTGTCTACCCAACGTTCTCGAGTGGAGTTTTGAACTCAGAATCTATTGGCTTTCAGACAGATTATCTACTTAATCATAGCCGATGCTGGCAAATTGTTGCCACTGGCATGACGGCACAAATAATGAAAGGCTTGGATAGAATGGATGTGGAGAGGATGTTTCCACACCTCAGAATTAAAGGATGTTCCTTTAGGAAGAAGATGAGGAGAAATGTATTTAGTCAGAGGGTGGTGAATCTGTGGATTTCTTTTGCCACAGAAGGCTGTGGAGGCCAATTCAATGGATATTTATAAGGCATAAGATAGATTCTTAATTCGTACAGGTGTTAGGGGTTATGGGGAGAAGGCAGGAGAATAGGGTTAGGTGAGAGAGATAGATCAGCCATGATTGAATGGCGGAGTAGACTTTTTCATATCGCTATCACTAAGAATGACGCTAAACTGCATTTCGTTGTACCTATACTTGTATTTGTGCAATGACATTAAACTTGAATTGAATTGAATTGAATTGAATGGGCTGAATGGCCTAATTCTGCTCCTATCACATGACCTTATGATGGGCCAAATGTCCTGGGCAGGAAGATATGAAGCCTTCAGACAGAGCAGGAGGCATTTCCATCTTAACCACTTCAACAATAGAGAACCTGCCAGTTACAGAGCCTCGGATAGACATGTCCATCAATAACGAGTGGTTAAATCTTTCACCCAGTGCACGTGGCAAGAGTCGAAATGATGACCAGCATGATAGATTTACTTCCAAAGTACAATCACTAAAGACAGACAAGGCTGTTTAATGATGTGAGGTACTTACAATAGGGCTTGCATTGATGTAGTCGGAGTTCGAATGACTCAATTCAGCCTTGAGCGTTATTCTGGAGTGATCATCTGCAGAAAAGAAAAATATGTTAGCTCAACATCTGTCGAGACTTCTTGCCACCAGATATATTCGCCTTTTCCTCTTCATTCAATTTTCACTCCCTTTTCCTGCTTGCTCCTCGGTGCATCATCCTTAGGGCTCATTTCTACAGGCACTGGGGTGTGTGACACTCACTCAGGCATCTTTCTTCACCTCGGTGTTAGGCACCTTGACCACGGTCCTGACCTTGTTCAGGATATCAATCAAAAGCATTAACTCTGAATAATTCTCCCTCGTCGTGACCAGATGGACACACGGGGTTAACTGCAATGCTGCAATAAGAAGATGATATGTCCCTAGTCATTTCTGAAGCATCATTTTCAGAATTGCGGCTCAGTTTTGATCAATTCTCATTTTCACAAACTCCATGGAACATGTTCCAATCTTCCTCAATCTCTCTTCAGAAGAAATCCTTCTGATCTCAGAAACTAATTCAGTGATAGATTCACTTTTGCTCCCAGCTGTCTTTTATCTTTCAACTGACAGGAAGAGGTGATTTATTTTTCCCAGAATAGGAGGATTGATAACTAGAGGGCAGAGGTTGAAAGTGAAAGGGGAAAGATTTAATAGGAACCTGAGGGGCAACTGTCTCACACAGCGGGTCATGGGCAAATGGAAAGAGCTGCCAGAGGAAGTAATTGAGGCAGGTAAAGTAACAATGTTTGAAATAAATTTGGATAGGTACATGGATAGGAATGTTTTAGAGGGATATAGGCTGAATGTGGGTAAATGGGACCAGATTAGATGGGGGATCATGGTCGGCATGGACGAGTTGGGTCGAAGGCCTGTTTCCGTGCTGTATAAAGCCCCTGTCGCACTTAGGAGAACTAAGCGGCAACCTCTGGTGACCTTGCCCGCCACCCAAAAAAAAAGGTTGAGGTGACCTGCAACCTCCTACCACCTCCCTCGCATATGTTGAAAACCTTCCTCGCCTATGAAGAAAACTGGCTTCGACTAGACCTGCAACAAAAAAATGATCGATTTTTAAAACGGCAACCTATTTTTTGTCAAGGCCGGTTTTAAACATGATGAAAAAATGGCAGCAACATAGGGAGAGTGACCAAAACCTCCGGTGACCTCATGGAAACCCTGGGTGGTGGGCAAGGTCACCAGAGGTTGCTGTTTGGTCTCCTAAGTGGGACAGGGGCTTTAGTCTACGACAGTAGCGTATATAATGATATCCACGGTCGATGGTCGATGAGAGCGTGGAGAACCACCGTGAGGGGGGAGTGAAAGAACAATGGACAATGGGGGGGGGGGGGGGACGGGGACAATGGGGACCCAGCATGGGTGAACTACTGCGGTGGCGAGAGAGGGGGTACAAAAGGGGGAGCCGGCGTGCTTTGTAACTTTTTCAGCACTGTAGGTGGCTGCTATTTGTATACATTATGTATGCAAGTAAAGAATCTCACTGTGCCTACTCACATGTGACAATAAAGTATTCCTATTCCGATACCAAAGAAGTCTATTCAGCCAGACAGCAGGAAGCCAGCTCCCAAAAGTCACCTTATTATCCCCCTTCTGATTATTCCCCTGTACACCTGCCACTTATTTTTTCTCGCACATATCCATTAACGCCTATTTGATTCCTTTTGTCATTCACCTTTGACTTACAATGTTTGTTTAACCTGCCAGCGTGACTTGCAGAGGGGGGAGGAAAAGGAGAAACACGGTAGAGGCCCACATGGTCACGGGGAGGATGTGCAAAGACTGGATAGAGTGGATGTGGAGAGGATGTTTCCACTAGTGGGGGAGTCCAGGACCAGAGGCCACTTCCTCAGAATAAAAGGACCTTCCTTTAGGAAGGAGATGAGAAGGAATTTATTTAGTCAGAGGGTGGTGAATCTGTGGAATTCTTTGCCATGGAAGACTTTAGAGGCCAAGTCAATGGATATTTTTAAGCCAGAGATAGATAGATTCTTGATTAGTACGGGTGTCAGGGGTTATGGGGAGAGAAAGGGGTTGAGTGGAAGAGATAGATCAGCCATGATTGAATGGCAGAGTAAATTTGATGGGCCAAATGGCCCAATTCTTCTCCTATCACTTATGAACTTATGACAAGGCAGTACCTGAGATCAGGATCAAACCCCAGTCCCTGTAAGGTGCGTGAGGTATAGACACTAACTGCGCTAAATGTTCAAGCAGGTTCCCCAAGGGGACTTGCTGACGAGCCTTAAAAAGGAAGGCCCATCATTGCTTTGAGCATGAAGGCCCCCTTCATCTCCTTAGCAAGTACAAAACTCAACATCACATCTTTAGAACAGTGGGTAAACTAAACATGAAAAGCCATCTATGCAAATCATTGGAAAACACAAAGTGCTGGAGTAGGTCAGTGGGTCAGGCAGCATCTCAGGAGAACTTGGACAAGTGACGTTTCAGGTTGGGATCCTTCTTCAGAATCTAATCCGAAACTTCACCAATCCACATTCTCCTTAGACGCTGCCTGACCTGCTGAGTTACTCCAACAATCTGTGTTTCCACAGATTTCCACAGATTCACCACCCTCTGACGAAAGAAATTCCTCCTCATCTCCTTCTTAAAGGAACATCCTTTAATTCTGAGGCAATGACCTCTAGTCCTAGACTCTCCTACTAGTGGAAACATCCTCTCCACATCCACTCTATCCAAGCCTTTCACTATTTAGTATGTTCCAATTAGGTTCCCCTTCATCCTTCTAAACTCCAGTGAGTACAGGCCCAGTGCCATCAAACGTTGATCGTATGTCACCCCACTCATTCCTGAAATTATTCCTGTAAACCTCCTCTAGACCCTCTCCAGAGCCAGGGCATCCTTCCTCAGATATGGCGCCCAAAACTGCTCACAATATTCCAAATGCGGCCTGACCAGCGCCTTATGGAGCCTCAGCATTACATCCCTGAGAAGCTGCTTCATGTCCAATCTTGTCACAAATATCCAACAGCAAAGATTTTCTCCCACTAGAGACCTTGGTCCTAACCACATCGACCCCACTTCTCTTCAACTAAGAATGGTCTGTTCTGTTCTGTTCCGGTCCGGTTCAAAACATTTTTCCCCTGGAATGCTAACCCTGCTTTTCTTTCACAGTTGCTGCCTGTGTGTTTTCACCACTTTCTGTTCTCATTTCAGATTTTCCAGCATCGGCATTTTATTGTGATTTCAAGGAAGTGAACTTACATGGCACCACCACAGGAGTCCTGTTCTTCTTTTCATTCTCCTCTTGGTCCGCGATGCTGCTGTTGTTGGGCTCTGCCTGGTAAGCGCTCAGAGCTTCCCATTCTTTCACCAGACGGTTCTTGTTTCTCAGGTGATCCTCCATGTAGGACTAAAACACAAAAAAAACATTCAGTTTACCTCGAATAGCATTCTGCTTATTTTGCTGTGTTGTTGCGTTCAAATGTGCCTGTGAAGCTGCAGCAGGTGGGAATTTATAGAAAGGAACTGCAGAAGCTGGTTTACACCAAAGATAGACACAAAGTGCTGGAGTAACTCAGCGGGGTCAGGTAGCATTTCTGGAGAAAAAGAATGGGTGGCGTTTTGGGTCGGGACCCTTCCTCAGACTGTTAATAGAGGGGAGGGTCTGGAGGTAAGAAAAGGCCAGAATAAAGCACAGCTGGCAACAGATGACTAAGGAAAGATGGAGCCCATAATGGCCCATTGTTGGCTGGGGAAGAGGTGATAACAAAGGGATACACGGATCTGAACAGTAGAACTAGTAGGATGGCTAGGGTGGGGGAGGGGGAAGAGAGGGAATGCAAGGGTTACTTAAAATTGGAGAAATCCACGTTCATACCAAAGATCCTATAGCAAGCCAGATAGATCACTCTCCGAAAAAGACGTAGTATGGTCATGGGTAATGTTCGGCCCCATTTCCGTAACCGGCTTCCGTCTCCACACCAAAGATCCCAAAGCGGAGCTAGTGCTGAGACGGAAGCCGGTTACGGAAACATCCTCGTAAAAATAAAAGTTATTTGTCAAACATCTTCTCCTCATTTTCAGAATTGAAATTTATTAACACAAACTGTTCCCACCGCAACGTTGATTACACTGGAGGTCGGGTCGGGTCGGGTTACGGAAATAGATGAAAAAAAGGCCCACGTTTCGCTCCGTTGCATACTACACGTCAGCCCATTGCATTTAGAAGGAGTGATCTACCTTGCTCCGCTATAGGATCTTTGATTCATACCACTGGGTTACAAGCTGCCTAAGCAAAATATGAGGTGCTGTTCCTCCAATTTGTGTGTGGCTTCACTCTTGACTGCAGGGGAGGCCCAGGACACATAGGTCAGTATGGGAATGGGAAGGGAGTTAAAATATTTGGCAACCGTGAAATCGTGTAGGCCAAGGCAGTGTTCAACAAAACGATCGCTCTGTCTGTGCTGGGTCTCGCCAATATATAGGAGTCCACACCGGGAAGAACAGATACAGTAGATGACGTTGGAGGAGGTGCACATGAACCTCTGCCTCACCTTAAAGGACTGTTGGGGTCCCTGGATGGAGTCGAGGGAGGATGTTTAGGGACAAGAGCAGGTAAGAATGTTATTGTTCTGGTCACAGTGCAGACAACAATTAAACACTCTTCCCTTTTGAATCTCTTGAAAGAGACAGAGCCATTTCATAACATTGCTCCAATAATATTACCTTGTAACACTAATTGCGGAACAAGGGTGAAGTTGGAAATGTGCCCTACAGATTTTCACAGTATTTCTATCCATGATGGGGTTTCTTAGGGATTTATTTAAGCAGCAGTAGATTTTGACAGGATTTGTTGCAAAATCCGTGTTTTACCATATAATCCTAACAGTTTTGTTCTAAAACCCACAGGGTTTTACATTTTGCTGTGTTGTGCTCTTATGTGAATTTTTTTCTTCAGTCTTTAATATGCTCCTTTGCTATTTTAACGAAGTGTTAATCAAGATAGATATACGATATTATGAGGGGCATAAGTAGAGTGGATGGTGAGAAACTTCTCTTAACAGAAACTTATCTAATCAGACACAAGTTTAAGATTAGAGTCATAGAGTCTTACAGTATGGAAACAGGCCCTTAGGCCCAACTTGCCCACACCGGCCAACATGTCCTATCTAAGCTAGTCACACCTGCCTGCATTTGGCCCATATCCCTCTAAGCCTGCCTAAATGTTTCTGAAATGTTGCAGTAGTACCAGGCTCATCTACCTCCTCCGGCAGATGAGACAGGTACCATCACAACATTCATGAAGCATTTATACAAATACAGGAGTAGGAGGTTTTTAGAGGGGATGTGCAAAATAATCTTTCCACCAAGAGGTGTGGTTGGAATGTCGAATTGAACAGGTGGTGGAGGCAGGTACCCTCACAGCACTTGAAGAGTACTTAAGATCAGCACTTGAAACATCGTGGCCACGAAGGCAAGGGATGAATGCAGGCAAATGGGATTAGTATGGAAAGATACTTCAGCGTTGGCAGAGACATGCTAAGCAAAAACTTCCATTCCATATAAAGGTGATCTTATGATCTGTAGAAAGGTTTCGATCCGAAACGTTGCCTATTTCCTTCGCTCCATAGATGCTGACAAACCCGCCAGCACGCATGCGCGACATATCGTCGCAACGCATTGCAGTCGACGGCTGGAGGTGGAGCGCGGCTCACCACCAGCCCTTCATAAGGGCCGCTCAGGTAAGTGTAACTAACCTTGAGTTGGTTGTTTTTTGTTGTGCAAGTGTTTTTTTCTCCCAACAGAAACATGGATAGGAAGAACAAGGGCCGTAGGACGTCCGCACAGAGTCGCCTGCCACCCATCCCGGAGCCCTCATCAACGGCTACACCTGCGAGTCAGGCCGGGAAAAAGGCGAGGAAGTCGGGGAGCCCTGTCATCACAGGACCCGACCCGCCGATACACCGCAGCTCTAGCGAGGATCCCGCAGAGCAGGACTTCGGTGTGCCACCGGAGCAGGCTGACCCTGACTCCATATCGCTGTTGCCAACGGGCTCGTTCGTCGACCAGGGCAAACAGCGTTCACGTGCTGCCGCACGGCCCTTCTCCCTGAGCCCTCGTAGGAGAGGCAGGGATAGAGCCCGTCTACCTAGCCCTTCACGGGCGAAGGTATCACCTGCCGCTAGATTGTGGACTGGTGAAATGGCGGGACTAAAGTCCACTGGTAGACCTGAAAGGGCCAGTATGGACTCACCAGCCTTCAAGAACAGGAAGAGTCATTCAGGTGGAGTCCCGCCACGGTCACCGAGTCCCCCGTGGGTGGGAGGACGGGACCGTACGCCATCTAGGCCCAGGATCAGGGCAGTCGGCAAGCCCGCGCGGATGTCGGGTCACCACGCCGAGGCGTTGGGTGCCGACCTCTCACCGCATTTGCCCTCCGAGGCAGCGGGATCGAGCTCCGCCAAAAGGAGGCGTTTGAGCAGGTCCGTGCGGGAATCGCTCAGCTTCGCCGAGGCGGCTGGTAGGGACAGTTCTTTCCGGCACCGAGATTACCTCGACGAGGTACGGGCCGATGACAGGAGCCTCAGCAGTTCCGTTGGACATGAGGATTCCGACTGCCCGGGTTCGAAGGGCGAAGGGCGTATTGACGGATGGAGCGGATATTGGAACTCCTCCTGCAACAGAGCCAGAGGGAAACATCTAGGTCCAGAGGGCACGTGGATTTATCCCCATCCCTAGGTCCAGAGGCCATGAATAGGCACAAGGCCCCAGCAAATTGCAACTCCCTCAACGTGCCCATCGTCAATACGCCGATTTGGGGCAACATCAGCCCAGGGATCAGAACTCAGGAGGTGAAGCTCCAACGGATCCTGAAGCTGCTCACTGCTGGGATTACCGCGTTTGCACGGTCGGTGGATGGGGTGGATCTGAACACCGAGCAGGAGGATGCTCTAGCGCTACTGTGCAACACACAGTACGAAATAAACGCATTTAGAAAGAGCATTATTAAACCCACTCTGAACCCGAAATTTGCAGGACTATGCAAAGCACCTCCGAGTGCAAACCGCCACCCAGGCAGTTGTTCGGGGAGGACCTCCCGTAACGGGTCAAGGAACTGGATGACCACGCTAAGACGGTGGGACTCATGCGGTCACATATCTCGATCAGGCAGCCGGCCAGGAAAGTGCCATTTTTCAGGCCACGAGGCCCTGTCGTTAGACCAGCAAGGACCTACGCTCCAGCACCGCCTCAATTTCAGCAGCCTCAACAACCTAGGCCTTTTTTAGGGCTAGGCCCCCAGCGGCCACCATGGAAGATGCGAACGCCGCATCATCAGCTCAACCCAGCACCTCCACGTCCCGCCAAACATATCAGGGACCGCCGATAACCATGGAGGTAAGGCAGTCTGGATTTCATGCACCTGCATGCTTAACTTCACATGTTGGTGGGAGACTACGGTTCTTTACGGAGGCATGAGGAACCATCACTTCTGATGAGTTTATCTTACAAAGTATTCAAGGCCATGAGATTGAATTCATCAATAGTAAAATCCCTCCATCCCAGCATATGCCAGATCGGAAATTTACACTGTCCAGCAAAGAAACGGCAGTAGGCTATGCTGAAATCTTAAGGCTACAAGAAAAAGGCGTGATAGAAAGAACTATTCACGAACCAATTGAATTTGTATCCAACGTATTTACAAAAGCCAAGAAGGATGGAGGATGTCGGGTTATTATTGATCTGACCCATTTGACTACTTTTGTAAAATATACCCATTTCAAAATGGACACGTTCAAAACAGCCAAGTTACTGATTTCTGAGGGCTGCTTCATGGCATGCATTGATTTAAAAGATGCATACTATTCAGTATCCATTCAGAAACACCACAGGAAGTTCTTGAAATTTACCTGGATGGATCAGCTCTGGCAATACAGAGCTTTGCCAAATGGGCTTACCACAGCCCCTAGATTATTTACTAAATTACTCAAACCAATACTGGCTACACTAAGGAGACAAAATCATATAGTGATGGCCTATCTAGATGATATCCTAATTATTGGGAACACCCTGGAATCAGCGGAACTGGCAGTTTCAGCCACCGTGGAAATTTTTCAGAAAATGGGGTTCATTATCCATCCAGATAAATCAAAGTTCTGCCCTTCACGGGTCATGGATTATCTGGGGTTCACGGTGGATTCCAATCACATGAGGGCCACCATACCAACTAACAAAGTTGGGGATGTCATCCAAGTATGCAAGAATCTAGTCTGCGCCAGTATACCATCAATTAGACAAACTGCTAAGGTGATTGGCAAGATCGTAGCAGTTTTTCCAGCAGCCCAATACGGACCTTTGCATTATCAAAATCTGCAGAGAGCCAAGATCTCAGCGTTAAAACTGAACGCTGGACATTTTGATAGACCGATGCAGCTGCCTCTAAAGGCAAAAATTGAGTTACAATGGTGGATTGACAATATTTGTGACTCATTTAAACCCATCATTTTGCCCAATCCGATGGTATACTTACAAACAGATGCAAGCTCCCATGGCTGGGGAGCCACGGACAACTACTCTAGTTGTGGAGGAAGATGGGACACCCTTGAATCTACCCTGTTGTTGTCACAAGGGATAAACTATTTGGAGATGCTAGGAGCATTTCACGGACTTCGAGCTTATTGTTCCAACCTTACTGACGCTCATGTCCGTCTCCAAATAGATAATACCACTGCTGTGGCATATCTAAATCATATGGGCGGTACCAGGTCAGTTTCATGTGATGAATTGGCAAATACAATTTGGTTCTGGTGTATTCGACAGAATATTTGGATTTCAGCTACCTATTTACCAGGTAAGCTCAATACAGTGGCGGACACCAGGTCACGCAAATTCAATGACAACATCGAGTGGATGTTAAACTCCCAAATATTCGCTAAAGTTACAGCCAAATTTAGTAAACCGGATATCGACCTTTTTGCGTCACGGTTGAACCATCAGGTACCAACATACGTTTCATGGGAGCCAGATCCTGGGGCAATGGCGATGGATGCGTTCTCGCTAGATTGGGGGAAATGGTTTTTCTATGCATTTCCTCCATTTTGCCTCATCAGTCGGGTATTGCGGAAAATCCAGTCAGATGCTGCTAAGGGCATTCTTATCATACCCGACTGGCCTACGCAGCCATGGTATCCGGTGGTCCTTGATATGATCAGTCAACCATGGGTCCTCTTAGAGGGTTGCCCACAATTGGTGACAAACCCTGTCTCAGGGGAACCACATCCCTGCCACAGTCACCTAAACGTATTGGCTTGCAGGTTCTGAACAGGCCATTACTACGGTATGGCCTATCATCCAGAACTATGGATACCATCGGAGCGTCATGCCGGGAGTCTACCAGGCGGTAATATCTCACACATATCCGGAAATGGGAAACCTACTGCGGCTGCTCCCACATTGCATACGACTCCGTTACCATCACCAACGTATTGGAATTCCTGGCGGGGTTGCATCATGACGAACACCTCAACTACAGTGCCATCAACAGCGCCAGGAGTGCACTATCATTCTACCTCAATATTGAGGTAGGATCCAACAGGCTGGTGTCCAAGCTCATGCGGGGAATATTTAATTCCAATCCGCCCAGACCTCATTATAACATCACCTGGGATATTGGGAAGGTATTAACCCTGCTCAGGACGTGGTCGCCAATGGAGGGGCTTGAATAGGACAAACTCACCCTGAAGCTGGTGATGTTACTGGCACTGACTTCAGCGCAGAGGGTACAGACACTCCACAAGGTCAGGATCGACAGGATGATCTCTACCCCTGGCGAAGTAATCTTCTTCATAGATGAATTACTCAAGCAGCATAGACCTGGGTTCACAGGGCTGCAGCTGAAATTTCCGGCATACCCCGCTGATGCAAGGCTATATTTAGCCGCCCATATCCGCCACTATATCAAAGTGACGAGAAAATTGAGGGGAATGGAGAAATACTTGCTCATCAGCCATAAGAAACCTCACCATAGAGTGACGGTACAGACGATCTCCAGGTGGCTCAGGATCGTCTTGGGTGAGGCAGGTATTGACACTAATGTCTTTAAATCCCATTCCACCAGGGCTGCATCGACGTCGGCGGCAAGGGTCATGGAGGTGCCCATGGACCATATTCTTGCCACAGCAGGATGGGCGAACGAAGCCACCTTCCAGCGGTTTTACAATAAACCTGTTGCCGCTCCTGTATTGTTCGCGGAGGCCGTGCTGAATGCAGGTCAAGAGCATGCAGATGTCCCCCAGTGAGGGTTTTTTCCTTTGTTTGTTGTTAATACATATTGTTATTATTTTTTCAGTACAAGCAGTCTGGAAAGTTGATTACTCCTATCCATCCTTATAAGTGGTGTGTGACAGCATGGATGTGGTCCAGGGCATGGAATCACAGAGCTTTGAAGTCTTCACGAAGTCACTCACGTGACTCCGAAATGAAATAGTAAGATTAAACGAGAACTTACCAGTTCGATGGTTGATCTTTATTTCATGAGGAGTTGCGATGAGGGATTTCGTGCCCTCCGCTCCCAACCCTCGATCATAAATCAACTGGTAATTAGAGTCTCTTCAATCTTACTATAACAAATCATTTCTCTGTTGTTGGTTCTGTGATTCCACACCGCTACTTTGAAGTATGTCGCGTATGTGTGCTGGCGGGTTCTTCACGAAATCCCTCATCACAACTCCTCATGAAATAAAGATCAACCTTCGAACTGGTAAGTTCTCGTTTAATCTTACTATCTCATTGTACATGTGTATAGTGACAATAAAAGGCATTCTGATTCTGATTCTGATTCTGAATTTAAATTCCCTAGTTGCTGCAGTGGGTCTCAAACTCGTGACTCTAATGTGACATTCTTGGCCTCTGGATACTGATTCGGAGTATTAAGAATAATTTGGGCTAAAAGCGGGCAAACGTGACTGGCCTAGATGGGGCAGTGTGATCAGCATAGACGAGTTGGGCAAAAGGGCCTGTTTCCGTGCTGTACGACTCTCTGACTCTATGATTAACAGGCCCGCATTCAGGGTGAGGGAGAAATATAACAGCCAAGTCAAAAATCCCCACTCAGTTCAGAGGGCTTCCCAACACGGCTGGCCGATGGGCCTGTTTCCGCGCTGTGGCTCTAAAGTCTAACGTAAAGTCTAAATCTCTAATGAATCCAACAAGGAATTCAACGGATTGTTGACCCAGAGAGTGTTGGAAACAGGGAACATTTAACCAAGAGGAACAGCTGAGTTGATCTGCACTGATGCATTTAAGGGACAACTAGGTCAGCATATGATAAAGGAGCGGGTGTGGTTGGCGGGATGCAATGAAACAAGTTCGGGGGGGGGGGGGGGGATCATGGAGCATGACCAGCATGGACTAGTTGGGCCAAATGGCCTGTTTCTGTAACCAGAGGCACCCTAGTCTTCCACACAATGAAACACCATTTGCTTCCATCTGGAAGCACAGCTCTACCCGTGGGTGTACATGAAAATGCTAAATTTGTACTTGGACGAGCTGGCTTTGCAACAACTGAGGAACTTTTGGATTATTCACGAGGAAGCAGTGTGCAGTGCGTGGAGCAAAATGTCATGGGAATGAACAATGGCAGATTCACTGCTTTAGTAATCAGCACTGCGGGGCTTCTTTGTGTATCCACAGAATCAAATTTATGTCAATCACCTCTCTTTTATTTAATAGCCTGTATTTCCCTGGTTAGATCTCTGGGCAGAGTGGCTCAATTAAAAGATAACCCTCATGCACTAATATCAGGCGAGGAGATCTAGGCTCAGAGCCCTGGGCCTGGGGCATACTGAATGAGTTCTGGGTTTGGCGGGCAGACGGGCGAGTAGAGGGACGTTGGGTCGCTGGCTTACAGCAGCCTGGGGCTTACCTGTATCGGGGGCACTCCAGTACTTCCAAAGTGGACTGGACTTTAGACTATTTATTGTACCTTTGTAAATGGCGCCATTATATGGCGACTTCGCATTTGTGGGTTGTGCAAAAGAATTTCACTCTGCTGCGCATATATTACAATATAGGACCATTGAACCAGTGGAGCACTTTGGAAGCTGTTACCTGGTGTACTGCATAGTCTTGGTCACCTTATTTAAGAAAAGTATAAGCCTGCCTTGGATGTTGTGTGGAGAACCGTCAGATGACTTGAATAAAGGGGGTGCATCATGAGAAAAGGTTAAGTAGATTGCATCTAAGCTCAAATGGACACAAAGCGCTGGAAGAACACAATGGGTCAGGCAGCATCTCTGGAGAACACTGACAGGTGACATTTCAGGTCGAGACCCCTCTTTGGAAGAAGAGACTGAAGAAGGATCCTGACCCCAAACGTCGCTTGTCTACGTTCTCCAGAAATGCTGCCTGACCCGCTGAGTTACTCCAACAATTTGTGTCCTTTTGAATGAACTGACATCTGCCATTCCTTGTTTCTATATTTTGCATCTAAACTCACTGGGGTTTAGGAAAATTGCAGGTATTCTATCTGAAACATATACAATCCCGTGGACACTTGATAAAGTAGATGGTGTGAGGATATTTCCCTTGGTAGGAGTACTTCTAAAAAAGTACTTTGCTTTAGAATAAAAGGATCACCCATTTAGGATGGATTTTTTTTTCTCTCAGTCCGTTATTAATCTTAGCTATTTCCTATCCCAGAGAGCTGTGGAGACAGTAGTAATGAATGTATTGAAGATTGAGTTGATAGATCCTTGGGCTATAAGGGAGTCAGAGGTTATGGGTGACATGCAGGAATGGGGAGGTGAGGCCAATATCAGATTAGCCATGATCTAATTTCTATTTTCATGTGCCTCCCATGATTTTTTAAAAATCTCCACTGAACTCTGTGCAGTGGACTCATTCCACTGCAAAGAGCCACTGGAAGTGAGAATGCATCACTTAGAAACATAGAAATTAGGTGCAGGAGTAGGCCATTCGGCCCTTCGAGCCTGCACCGCCATTCAATATGATCATGGCTGATCATCCAGTATCAGTATCACGTACCTGCCTTCTCTCCATACCCTCTGATCCCCTTAGCCACAAGGGCCACATCTAACTCCTTCTTAAATATAGCCAATGAACTGGCCTCAACTACCCTGAGTGGCAGAGAGTTCCAGAGAGCCACCACTCTCTGTGTGAAAAAAGTCATTCTCATCTCAGTCCTAAAGGATTTCCCCCTTATCCTTAAGCTGTGACCCCTTGTCCTGGACCTCCCCAACATCGGGAACAATCTTCCTGCATCTAGCCCCCCTCATCTTGCATTGCAGAGGCCTTCATGAGGTGTCACATGACAGAAGCCTTTCCGAGGTGCCTGGAAGACCCGAAGGCTCGTCGGATGGCAGATCCCACCCGAAGGCTCAGCGGACCATGGAACACAGGAGACGTCGGCCACGGGGAGCGAGGGCGGTAGGAGGGTGAACCGGGGTAATGCCTCCAGCGGCTTCAGAGTCGGCTGTAGGAGGTGCCCCCGGGACAAAAAGATGGCCATGTGTGGAGAGGGACGTTGGTTTGCGGGTTGTTCTGGTCGAGGGTGATGGAGGAGGCCCTGCAGCTGCCTATTTTATCTGGATTGAGAACTGCTGCTGGAAACTGAGTGCGTGGGCGAACCGGACCTCAGGACTTTGAAAATGGTGCAAAAACATGGCTGAGCCCGCAAGTTTAATTATGCGAAACCGTAAGGAATTTCACTGCGCAGCTCCCTGGATGCTTTCAAGAGAGAGGTAGATAGGGCTCTTAAAAATAGTGGTGTCAGGGGATATGGGGAGAAGGCAGGAACAGGGTACTGATTGGGGATGATCAGCCATGATCACATTAAATGGTGGTGCTGGTTCGAAAGGCCGAATGGCCTACTCCAGCACATATTGTCTATTGTCTATCTACCCACTAACAGATGACAATATAATTTGGATCAATCAACCTGACTCGATATACTTCCTTAGATAGACACAAAATGCTGGAGTAACTCAACGACTCAGGCAGCATCTCTGGAGAAAAAGGAATAGGTGACGTCTTGGGTCGAGACCCTTCATCAGATTGAGAGTCAGGTGGGAGAGGGAAACTAGAGGTATGGAAAGGTACAAAGAACAAATGAATGCAAAGAACAAACCAAAGCCAGCAACAATGATCAAGGAAAGGCGGAGCCCACAAGGGTCCATTGTTGGCTGTGGGAAAAGGTGATAATGAGTGGGTACAAACAGAGAAATTTAGCAGGACGACAGTGAAGCTCGTAGGACGACTAGGGTGGGAGAGGGATGGAGAGAGAGGGTCGTCATGGATACAGGACTTTGCATTGTAGTTCCTGCAAAAGTCTGCACAGTGCAAATCTGTGCTAGACAGACCAGCCAGATCTTTACGCACGTCATATTTTATTAGCAGTATTAAATGCGTAATAACAGATGTCAACAGTGTGTAAAAGGATCATGGCAATCCAATCAAGAGCGGCCGAGGTATTTCATCTTCACTCAGGAAGCAACCACTTTAATCTGCCCAAGCCACTGCACAGCAACCCACCTTCCTGCCTGACTCATCCCAGGCAAAGAAAAAGGCAAATAAAATCACAGACAATGCTGAGCATGAACTGATGCTCAATAACTGCTTCGCCAGCTACACAATTAGTTGCGAGGAGGTGGAACTGTTGTGGAAGAGAGCATTCAGATTCCAGCTACAGCTTCCCCATTTTGTTTTAGTGCAGAGTCAGCCTTGCAACTATCCCATTAATGGAAGCTGCAAGGAGATTGTAAAAATAAATCGCGGTTTTGCATTGCGATTCCCTGCTCTGAACACTTGTCAGCAAAGATCTCAGGTAAATGTAACCAAAGTGTTAGTGGCAACGGTAATGATATTGATTTGGTTTATTTTATTGTCACGTGTACCCAGCTACAGTGAAAAGCTAACCAGTCATTGGAAAGACTATACATGATTAGAATTGAACCATCCACAGTGTACAGGATACATGATAAGGGGATAACGTTTAGTGCAAGGTAAAGTCCAGTAAAGTCCAATTAAAGATAGTCAGAGGGTCTTCAGCGAGATCGACAGACAGTAGCTCAGAACCACTCTGCAGTGTTGATGTCACATGTACTGAGACTTTGTTTTACGTGCTATCCAGGCAGATCATAACATACATTGGTACATCAGGTCATACAAAAGAGCAAGTAAACAACACTGAAAAGAGTGATACAGATAAGGTGCTGGTGAAAACAAAGTGCATGGGCCCACCGAGGAGGGTGTGAATTTATTCGTAGCATTTAAGTAGTCCAATTTAGAGTCAGATAACAGGGCTAAAGAAGTTGTTCCTCAATCTGGGGGTAAATATTTATAAACTTTTGCACTACTGCCAGAGGAGGGAAGGGGATGAGGGAATGGTCCTTGATTATATTAGCTGATTTGTACAGGTACTCATAGAGTATCTCTATGCTCAGGTACTCATTGCGTCATACAGTGTGGAAACAGATCCTTCAGCCCAACCTGCCCACACCTATCTGCATGCCCCATCTACACAACCTGCCCACAATGACCAACATGCCCCATCTACACTACAACCTGCCCACACCGACCAACATGCCCCCGTCTACACTACAACCTGCCCACACTGACCAACATGCCTATCTACACTCCAACCTGCCTGCAATTGGCCCATATCCCTCTAAACATATCCTATCCATGTACCTGTTCACATGTTTTTTTAAACTTTGTGATGATACCTGCCTCAACTACCTCCTCTGGCAGCTCATTCCATATACCTACCACCCTTTGTATAAAAGTTGCCCCCCAGGTTAAATTAAATCTTTCCCTGCTCACTTTAAACTTAGATCCTCCGGTTCTTGATTCCCCTACTCTGGTTAAAAAAAATGTGCATTTCCCCTATCTATTCCTCTCATGAGCTAAACATGGTAGTAGTAGGCCCCTCTCGGTCATGACTGACCATGAGTGATGCATCCTGGTTGCATGCAAGCCTGGGTGGTGTCATAATGAGGACAGGCTGTTGCCCATGCAGCACGTCCCCCCTCTCTACGTCGCTGATCGATCCAAATGAACAGCAGGGCCGTTACAGTTTGGCACCAGCGCCATCGCAGGAGCTGCCAGAGCGAGGTTGTAGACAACGGCAAACTGCCTTCGGGGCTCTGACTTCGGATTTTCTTGAGGTTTACTCCTGGAGCCTTTTCCATGACTGGATATGGCCACAAGGTAGTGGAGGTTTTAAATCAGAGTTTTCCCTCTCCTAGATGGACTGCCTTCCCAGGCTGACGAGCTCCACCTGCCCGAGACTCGTGGGGGCGGGAGTGTCTACCTTCCAGTGCAGGTCTATAGCACCTGCCCACTGCCCAGTGGACTTAAACATAAGGTCATAAGGAATAGGAGTAGAACCAGCCCATTCGGCCCAATAGTCTACTCCGCCATTCAGTCATGGCTGATCTATCTCTCCCTCCTAACCCCATTCTCCTGCCTTCTCCCAATAACCTCTGACACCTGTACTAATCAAAAATCTATCTATATCTGCCTTAGAAATATCCACTAACTTGGCCTCCAACGCCTTCTGTGGCAAAGAATTCCACAGATTCACCACCAACATTTTTCCTATAACAGGGTGACCAAAACGGAACACAATACTCTAAATGTGGCCTTACCAATGTTTTGTACAAGGGGGACGTAAAACAGAGGAATAAAAAATGAGGAAACCCTTGTAGTTGCTGCTGGTAGACACAAAATGCTGGTGTATCTCAGCGGGATAGGCAGCATCACTGGAAAGAAGGAATGGGTGACGTTTCGGATCGATACCCATCTTCAGTCTGAAGGAATGGGTGACGTTTCAGGTCAAGACCCTTCATCAGACTGAAGGAGTGGGTGACGTGTTGGGTCGAGACCCTTCTTCAGACTGAAGGAGGGTCTCGACCGAAAATGTCCACCCATTCCTTCTCTCCAGAGATGCTGCCTGTCCCGCTGAGTTACTCCAGCATTTTGTGTCTATCTTCGGTTTCAACCAGCACCTGCAATTCCTTCCTACACTTGTTGCTGCTGGTGAGGGCTTGAGGCCAATGAGATACGAGTAAGCCTGTTGGTGCCACATGTTGCCAACCTGATATCTTATGAAGGTGCTTTGAAAACCCTGGAAGCGCCATTTTACTTTGGCACCGTCATGGATATTTGTGAGCTGCGGACTCAGCATCGTAGCCTGGGACCAGAGGAAACTGCAAAAGCACGGTCAAGTTAAAGAGACCAGCAAAGTGGTGTGAATCCAACCTGTGGACATTAGGGTTGGTGATGTGCTGACTGGCAGAGAAGAGGAGGACGAGCAACGGAAAGCAGGGGTCAGAATGGAAAATGGCGTTTGCAAACAAGAGTCATGATTCCAAGGTGCATGCAGGAAACAAGCCCACAGGCATGGCAACGGTCGGGATGTTCATTAATGATCGCACAATGCTTATTTCCATTTGCAATTCCTCAGCAAATGAAGCAACACATGGCTGAAGCAAGAACTAGACAACGCACGGGCGCGGACTGACGAGTCACATGTAACACACATACGACAAAAGGCAATGCCCATTTCCAGCAAAACAGAGTGTTATCATCTACTCTTGGAAATTCAATTGCATTGGCAACTACCACCAACATCCTAAATTCACCATCAACCAGAAACTCAATTGGACCAATTACGTAAATATTATGACCGCAAGAGTGGGTCAGAGGCTGAGAAACCGCATCGTGTGACTCATTTTCTGATATTCCATAGCCTTTTCACCAAACAAGGCACATGTCAGGAGCACTCTGATACATGTATGAGTACCAATGCAAGGGCACTCAAGAAGCTCAATTCAATGGTCATGGTCAGAGAGTGATACAGTGTGGAAACAGGCACTTCAGGCCAACTTGCCCACACTGACCAACATCTCCCATCCATGCTAGTCCCACTTTGCTGCCTTTGGCCCATATCCCTCAAAACCTGTCCTGTCTACGTACCTATCTAATTGCTTCTTAAATGTTGTGATAGTCCCTGCCTCAACTACCTTCTCTGGCACATTGTTCCATACACCCACCACCCTTTGAGTGAAAAGTTGACACCTCATAAATTGTTTCCCGTTCACCTTAAACCTATGCCCTCTAGTTCTCGATTCCCCTACTCTAGACAAGAGACTCTGTGCATCTACCTGGTCTATTCCTCTCATCATTTTACACACCTCTCTAAGATCACCCCTCATCATCCTGCGCTCCTGTGAATACAGTGTGTTCGAGTTCAGTGTGTAAGATGGAGTTAGTGATCGCTGGTCTGAGCGGACTTGGCGGGTCGAAGGGCCTGTTTCCATACTACAGCTCTAAAGTCTAAAGTAAAGTCATGAACGTGGAATTTCTTTAATAACTGAAAATATCCAATGTCAAATACTAAAAGCTGCCTAAAAGACCACCCTGAACTGAAATGATATAAAAGCCTGGAACATTCCAGTTTTAAGATCCCAGTATACTATGATAACACTAGACCAGGCTGCTCAGCCACTGGGTGTGATCACTGATCATATTCCGCAGACTGTTATAATTTGTCCTTCTATAACCAGTACAAATTCATTGAGTCCATATTCATTGAACTGAAATGGTGCCTTTGGCTCAACTCATCTTTGCCGACCTACTGAGTTAGTCCCATTTACCTGCATTTGGCCCATAGCCCTTTAAACACTAAAGTGGGTGGTGTTCCAGAATGACATTAAAGTGGGTGGTATTGTAGATAATGAAGGTGGTTGTCAAAAATTGCAGCAGGGTCTTGATCGGGATGGCAGGTGAGCTGAGGAATGGTTGATGGAATTTAATACAGTGATGTGCAAGGTGTTGCATTTTGGGACGTCTAACATGGGCAGGACCTGCACAGTGGATGGCGGGGCTCTAGGGTGTGTTGTAGAGAAGAGGGATCTAGGAGTGCAGGTACATAGTTCCTTGAAGGTGGCATCACATGTAGGTAATGCGGTCAAAAAGGCTTTTGGTACATTGGCCTTCATCATAGTATTGAATATAGAAGTTGGGAGGTCATGTTTCAGTTGTATAAGATATTTGAGAGGCCACATTTAGAGTATTGTGTTCAATTTTGGTCACCATGTTATAGGAAAGATATTGTCAAGTTGGAAAAGGTGCAGAGAAGATTTACCGGGATGTTACCTGGTCTTGAGGGACTGAGCTATAGGGAGAGGATGAGCAGGCCAGGGCTTTAGTCCTTGGAGCGCAGGAGGATGAGGGGTGATGTCATGAGAGGAAGATATAGGATAAATGCAGAGAATCTTTTGCCCAGAGTTGTGGAATCAGAGAACCAGAGGACATAGGTTTAAGGTCAGGTGGAAAAGATTTAATAGGAATCTGAGGGGTAACCTTTTCACACAAAGGGTGGTGGGTGTATGGAACGAGCTGCCGGAGCAGGTAGCTGAGCAGGTACTATCACAACGTTTATGAAACATTTAAACAGGTACATGGATAGGACAGGTTTAGTGGGATATGGGCCAAACGCAAGCAGGTGGGACTAGCATGGATGGGATATGTTGGCGGTGTGGGCACGCTGGGCCGAGGGGCCTGTTTTCACACTGTTTGACTCTACTGCTCTCTAACACCAATCAGTCTGAAGAAGGGTCCCGATCCGAACATATTACCTATCCATGTCCTCCAGAGATGCCGTTTGACCCAGAGTTACTCCAGCACTTTGTGTTTTGCTCAGGATTCTAGCATCTGCAGTTCCCCATGTCACTATTTTGTGCCAAGCAATCCACTCGATTCACACCCCAACCTCTTCCTATGCATTCATTTCTCCGCCCACAGGCACACTGCGGCTCCATTACATACCATTGATAAAATGCCCTGCAGTTACTGTGAAAGCACCTCCCCGGCCTGCTGTCTCCGCAGTCAAGGAGGTTGAAGTCAGTGGGTCAATGGGAACATCCCGCCGGCAGGTTTCCCTCCAAATCATACACCATCCTGAGTTGGAAATGGTTCCTTGTGGTCACGTGGTGTATAATCCTGGAACCCCAATAATAAAGTGGGGGTATACCATCATTAAAGGGATTGGGATGCTCATCGCCACTGCTTCCTCAAGGGCAATAACGGATGGAGAATAAATGTTAGCTTTGCCATTGATGCCCACATCCCGAAAAAACGAATTTAACAAAAAATAAAATGGAGTGGGTTATTTTCCAATTGAGTCGAGAACTAATGAAGGGCAGCACTGTGGCGCAATGGTAGAGTTGCTGCCTTACAGTGCCAGATACCCCATGTTCAATCCTGTCCTCGGGTGCTCTCTGTATAGAGTTTGTACATTCTACCTGTGACCGTGAGGGTTTTCTCCGGGTGATCCAGTTTCCTCCCACCCTGTAAGAATGTGCAGGCTTGTAGGTTAATGGGCTTCTGTAAATTGCCCCCAGTGAGTAGGATGCATATCCCATTTACTGGGATAACTAGTGTACAGGCGACGCAAACTTGGTGGGACAAAGGGTATGTTTCCACGCTGTTTCTCCAAACTAAACTAAACAAATGTTTAATGTGCGTCATCATGTGCGATACAGTTTTTTGCTTTTGAGCTGATGCTTGGTGAGGACAAACCCCTATTAGACTGAGGCAGGAGGAGGAATAAACTGCATATCATCTCAGGAGTCCCACAGCGTAATAGCCCTGTCCCATGGAACGAGTTCATTCCATGGGCTCTGCCGAGTTTTAAAAAAATCAAACTCGTGGGAAGCACAGAGAATGTACGTAGCGGGTACGTCGCTTAGTGGCTTGTAACGCTAACGGCAGGTACTCGGGAAGACTCGCTAACGGCAGGTAAGCACGCGAAGACTCGTGAAGATTTTTCAACATGTTGCAAAATGTCCACGAGAGCCCCGAGTACCGACGAGTGGCCATGACCGTAAATCTCCGAGTTCGAATCAGGGGAAACTCGGGAGAACTCTTGGAATTAACTCGACCGTGGGACAGGGGTTTTATACAGCTATTGCATTAACAGCAGTGTGGGCTTCAGGAAAGGCGCTAAGGAATGCACAGGCAACTAAATGCTTTCACTACAAAAAAACGCTAATCGTCTCCCATAGTAGCAAAGATATATATACACAGTAGCAATATATATATATATATATATATATATATATATATATATATATATATATATATATATATATATATATATACACACACACACACACACATACTGAACTTCTTTTCATTTATTATAGCGTTTGCAAAGTACTATGTTTACAAGCAGCATCTCTGGCTAGAAGGAATGGATAACGTTTCGTGTCGAGATGCTGCCTGTCCCGCTGACTTACTCCAACATTTTGTGTCCATCTTCGGTGTAAACCAGCAACTGCAGTTCCATCCTACACTATGTTTACATATTCTGTTGTGCTGCTACAGGTGAGAATGTCCTTGTTCTGTTTGGGACATGTGAAAATAAAAACGCTCTTGATGATACATAAAATTATGGGAGATGGGGTAGACAGTCAGAATCTTTTTTCCCAGGGTGGAAATATCCAACACTAGGTGAGAGGGGTGAGTTTAATGGAAGTGTTCAGGGCAACTTTTTTACACAGAGTAGTGGGGGCCTGGAATGCATTGCCAGGGGTGGTGGTGGAGGCAGATACGATAGTGGAGCTCATGAGGCTTTTAGATACATACATATAAGTACAGGGAATAAGGGGATATGGATCATTTACAGGCAGATGAGATGAGTTTAACTAAGCGTCATGTTTAGGCACATGCATTGTGGGGCCGAAGGGCCCGTTCCTGAGCAACGTTCTATGAGAGCTGAATCATTACCAGTATCATGTGTCCGGTGGAGATGTCCATGTTGGACTGGACAGGCTCCTCACACCAGGACGAAGTGCTGCTCCGTGTGGAGGGGCTGGGCTGGGCACCGTCGCTGAACAGAGAGGAGACGCTGTTGATGCGAGAGGCGTGGGCCGTCTCCTGCCGCTCCGACGTCTTGATCGCCATCCGCTGGCGGCACAGCTCCTGAATCAGAGGGAGTGAAAAATAAACGAGTTGGAGTTTATCCAGGGATTGTACTTTCAGACAGCAAGTCATTTGGGAAGCAGGCGGGATCTCTGCCGGTGCTATCAAGATGGGCCTGTTTGGGTTCGAGTGTGAAAGTGAAGTGAGGCAATGAGCATCAATCTGCAGCTTTCCCCACACCAGCTCTCAGCCGCCATAAAGCATTGGCTGCCATCCAGAAAATAAACGCTATCACGTTCATCAAACACTCACATGCCCAGAAAATTAAGTAAATTACTTTCAGTTCATCTTTCTTTCATGTGTAACACTTGAAGCAAACAGCCAACCCTGGAGATACTCAGCAGTCTTCCGGAAATGGTAACAGAGTCAATGTTTCAGGCTAGCAAACCTTCCTTACCATTAGACCATAAGACATATGAGCAGATAGTTCATATGTTCATAAGCTGTAGGAACAAAATTAGGCCATTTTGCCCATCAAGTTTCCTCTACCATTCGATGATGGCTGATTTATCCTCTCCATACCACTCTATTTAGGCCTTTCTTTATTTGGTAGGTTCCAATGAGATGCCCCCTCATCCTTCTAAACTCCTCCGAATACTCACTGACCTAAAACATGAACTCTATTTATTTTGGAACAGATACTTTTCCTTGATAAATCAGCCAAAAAAGATTCCACATTGTTCCTGGAACAAAAAACAATGTTCAGCAGACCAAGCTGCAACTGTAGGGATGTTACAAAACTTACCTTTAGCGGCACTGCAGTTCTGCTACTGTTCGTGTGCGCGACTTTGGCGCCTTTGAGAGGGGGCGGGTTTAAAATGCAATTTTTCTTCAGACTATTCAAATCAATTTTGAACAGGCTTTTTAGTTGCTGAAGAAAAATCGCTTCGACTGCCGTTTTATTAAGTTTTTTAAAATTAGCGCTGGAAGAATTAAAAGCATGAGTAAATTAAAAATCATCTTTTAATGCCGTCAACCCCGACAACGGGACGGATCTTACATAGGGGACAAAAGAAGGTACATAGTTTATTTTTACATAAAAACGTGCTTTTTAGGAAGCCTTTAATCAAAATTTAATGTTGTGAAAAGGTGACTAAAAATATATACGAACCGGCAGTATTTTTCCTGCCGACTAGGGGTTCAATTCACCGCAAACTGCAATGTTCCAATCCATCGTGTTCCACAAAAACCCACTCGCAAGTTGATTTAAATGGCCATTCATTTACAGGAATTAAACACTACATTCCTTCAATTTGGCCTATAAATTCATGACAATGAGATTTAAAAATCATGTGATATTGTGAATTATTGTGTGAATGTTATTTAGACACTTAGGTTTTTTTAAAATGTTAACCTTTTCTTAAGAAATGGATAGATGTTTAGATCTAGTAATTGAATTTTGTAATTAGCTACAATTAGGTAACTAATTATATGCTTTAATTTCAGGTCATCCAAATAAGATTGTTTCATATTTGTTTCAGAATGCTTCCATTCACAATAACTGAAAATTTCATTCATTTCTCTTGATTTTTAAGAAAGTTATGTGCTTTTGACTGTCCTCGATCACAGCTTTTGTGTTAAGTCAATGGATAAGAAATAGGGAACAAGATGCTAATTTCTGACTATGAAAATGGCCATAGCTTTTTTAATACTGAAGATATGAAAGTGATTTAGGTGTCAAATTAAACTTATTTTTATGCTTTATCTGATGGGATAAATTGCAGACTTGATTTTTAAAATCTCAAAATGTTGTAACATTGTTAGCAACTGTGGAATAAAGTCAATGTATCAGCTTGGTGATCTTTTAGTACAAACAGATTTATCTTCTGCTTTGCACAGCACGGCAAAACTCACCAGCACCTCAAGAAATTAGCAAAGTGTCAGAATAAGTTATACGTTTTATAATATGATACAATGTTGGCGCAGTTGGTCTGAGCTGCTGCCTGAGGCCCAGGTTCAATCCTGACCATGGGTGCTGTCTATGTGGAGCTTGCATATTCTCCTGCTGACCACGTGGGTTTCCTCAGGATGTTCTGATTTCCTTCCACATCCCAAAGACAAAAGCCGGCCCAAGGCAAAGGCCGCATTTAGAATACATTGAGCAAATTTGGGCCCCATGTCTGAGGAAGGATATGCTGGCTCTGGAGAGGGTCCAGAGGAGATTTACAAGAATGATTCCAGGAATATGTGGATTACCATATGATGAGTGTTTGACAGCACTGGGCCTCTACTCGCTGGAGTTTAGAAGGTTGAGGGCGGGACCTCATTGAAACTTACAGAATAATGAAAGGCATAGAGTAGATGTGGAAAGGATGTTTCCACTGTTGGGAGAGTCTAGGACCTGAGGTCATAGCCTCAGAATTAGAGGGTACTCTTTTAGAAAGGAGGTGAGGAGGAACTTCTTTAGTCAGAGGGTAGTTAATCTGTGAAACATTGCCACAGAGGACTGTGGAGGCCAAGTCAGTGGATATTTTTAAGGCAGAGACCGACAAATTCTTGATTAGAACAGGTGTCAAGGGTGAAGGGCAAGGAGAAGGTAGGTAAATGGGATGAGGAGGCAGAGATCAGCCTTGATTGAATGATGGAGTGGCCTAATCTACTCCTGTAACTTGTGAACTTGTGAAGTGGTTGGCAGATTAATTGGCTTTGCAAATTTCACCAGTGTTGAGGTGAATGGAGGAGAATATGGAATGATACAGAATTCGTATTGACAGGAGATCAATGGTCAGCATAGACTTGGTGGGCCGAAGGGCCTGTTTCCATACAGTATCTATCAATTCAATTCAAATATGTTGGCAGGCATTCCTCCAGGCAGTGTCACAATGACCTGGCATTGTCGCCGATTGTTGCATCGAGCATGTCCAAGTTCCTCACTTGTTGCATCTTTTCGTTTCCACATTGTTTACTGTCAACGTATCTCCAAAGTCTCCCGCAACACAGAGGCAATAACTCGGAGTGATAGATTTACGTTAACTGCCAGAAGGATTAGAGAGGAACTGAGTGATAATAATGTTACTTAATAAGTAGCAGGCATCTGTAATTCATTGGCTAAAGCCGTGACAAAGGCAGACGTCCCTGCAGCATTTTTTAAATAAGTGGGTGATCACTTGGGAGAAGAGCTGCAACATGCAGGGCAGTGGAGCAGGGGCTGGCAAGTGGAGTTATCTAAGGATTACCTTTGGCTAGTGTGGACACAATGCAGTGAATGTCCCTTCTTCTGTACTGAACATTTCTATGATCCTATGAATGCAACATTTACTGTCATTAAAATGCAGACAACTCTATTTTCATGTTGCAATCCCTTCATCAATTGAAAAAGTCACCTGAAGAACTGTAATTCAGTGTTGGAATGAAGAGAGCGGAGACTAATGCAGCCACAGTGATTCCTTTCCATTCACGGGGTATGAAGGCCAGTGATGAAAGCAGTATCTATCATCTGTGAATGATGAGGCAATAAAAAGAAAAATGGTCTGGTGCCACACACATACGCAAGACTGAGTGGCAGATCCACTTTCCTACAGGACTTTAGAGAATGCATGGTTTTACGGGAGAAGGAGGACTTGTTGGTCACAATATTTGTAGCTGAATGGACATAAACGACACATACAGAATGGAAACAGGACCTCTGGTACAGTAAATCTACGCCAACCACCCATCGTTCATACTAGCTCTAGTTAGTTCAGTTTATTGTCACGTGTACCAAGGTACAGTGAAAAGCTTTTTGTTGCATGCTCATCAGTTAATGGAAAGACTATACATGATTACAGTCGAGCCGTCCACAGGATAAAGGGAATAATGTTTAGTGCAAGCTAAATTCCAGTGAAGACCGGTAAAAGATAGTCTGAGGTACATGATAAAAGATTGGTTCTATGTTATGCCATATCCTCACCCACTCCCTACACACTAGGGGCAATTTACAGAGGGCCAATTAACCTACAAACCTGCACGCATTTGGAATGTGGGAGGAAACAGGAGCATCCAGAGGAAACACACACGGTCACAGGGAGAACGTGTAAACTCCACACGGACTGCAGCTGAGGTCAGGATCAAACAGCAGTGACACAGCAGCTCCACCATCTGCATCACTGAGCTGCCCTTGCATGAAGATGTTTGTGTACAATACTACCTTTCTGTGTTGCAGGACTCTACTGCCTAGAACATAGATAAGTAAAGCACAAGAATAGGCCCTTTGGCCTACAATTTATTCATCGAACATTCCCCAAAATAAATTTAGATGCTGCCTCACCCGCTGAGTTCCTCCAGCATTTTTTTCAACCTTCGATTTTTCCAGCATCCGTAGTTCTTTCTTAAACCAAAATAAATTAATCTGATCTGCCAGCACATGATCCGTATCCCTGCATGTCCATGTGCCGATCTAAAAGCCTCTTAAACCCCACTATTGTCTCTGCCTCCACCAGCGCCCCTGGTATCACCTTCCGTGCACCCACTACTCTCTGTGTCTAAAACTTACCGCCCACATCAACTTGAAATGTTGCTCCTTTCACCCTCGATGCCATCTAATGTTTGACCATTCCATCCTAGGGAGAAGGCTCGAATTGCCTAACTAACATAATTGTTAAGGGCTTGGGCACACTAGAGGCAGGAAACATGTTCCCGATGTTGGTGGAGTCCAGAACCTGGGGTCACAGTTTAAGAATAAGGAGTAAGCCATTTAGAACAGAGATGAGGAAACACTTTTTCTCACAGAGAGTGGTGAGTCTGTGGAATTCTCTGCCTCAGAGGGCGGTGGAGGCAGGTTCGCTGGATGCGTTCAAGAGGGAGCTAGATAGGGCTCTTAAAAATAGTGGAGTCAGGGGATATGGGAGAAGACAGGAACAGGGTACTGATTTGGGATGATCAGCCATGATCACATTGAATGGCGGTGCTGGCTCGAAGGGCCAAATGGCCTACTCCTGCGCCTATTGTCTATTGTCTATCTATGTCTCAGCTATCAGGTCGGTCTGAAGAAGGGTCTCGACCCGAAACGTCGCCTATCTCCTTCGCTCCTTAGATGCTGCTGCACCCGCTGAGTTTCTCCAGCTTTTTGTGTACCCCAGGTCTTCCCTCATCCTCTGTGTCGTTCCAGAGAAAATAGTCCAAGTTTGTCTGGTTAAGTAATAGTGACTTAAACTGGGATCCAGGATGATTCCATTTCAGCAGATTCCTCTTTGCACTTAAAGAGCCAGAAATGAAGAAAGAAATTGTGCAATAACTGGAGAAGGCATTTGACAAGGTGTCATGTAAAAGGCAGGTATCCAAGAGCTCATGGTATTGGGGGCAGTGTGTTAGCATGGATTGCAAACTGAATCAGAATAAATTCAGGATGGAAGGCTGCAACTAATTGAGGGGCACAGTGGTACAGCTGGTTAAGCTGCTGCTTCACAACATCAGAGACCCAGGTATGATCCTGACCCTGTCAACTGCCTGTGTGGAGTTTGCATGTTTTTTTGCGACTTCATGGGTCTCCTTCGGGTGCACCGGTTTCCTTCCACATCCCAAAGACATGCGGATTTGCAGGTTAATTGGCTTCTGTAAATTGCCCCTAGTACACAGGGAGTGGATGAGAACGTGAGATAACATAGAACTAGTGTGAACAGGTGATTGGTGGTGTGGACCCGGTGAGCTGCAGGGCCTGTTTCCATGCTGAATTTTTCAATTAATCAATTGAGTGTCCTAATCTTGGCCCTTCATTATTTACTATCTATATTGATGACTTGGAACAGTTGGGCAAGGTATCTAAGTTTGCTGATAGCACAAAAGTAGTTAGGAGGGGATATTACAATGAGGGTATTTGGACTCAGTAACAGGATAAGGACAGGTGGAGTGAGTGGGTAAAACTTAACAAACAGAATTTGATTTTGGAAAGTGTGAGGTCATGCAAATCAAAAGGTTGACTATTATCTAAATGCAGAAAAATGCTAATGAGTAAAGTACAGAGGCATCCATGTGCAAAATGTATATTATTAAAGATAGGTAGGTGCACAAGTAATAATAACTCCAGGTACTACTGACTACAGGTACTGTACGTTCTCCCTGTGACCGCGTGGGTTTTCTCGGGATGCTCCGGTTTCCTCCCACCCTCCAAAGATGAGCAGGTTTGTAGGTTAATTGACTTGGTAAAATAGTAAAGTCTCCCAACTGTGTGTAGGATAGAGTTAGTGTGCGTGGATTGGTGGTCGGTGTGGGCTCAGTGGGCCGAAAGGCCTATTTCCACGCAGCATCTCGAAACTAAACAAAATAAGTGGTATAGTGACCCTCATTGCAAGAGTTGGAGTTTTGAAACAGAGAATCCAATTACAATTGTATGAGGTATTGGTAAGGATATACCTCAAGTACAATGCTAAGTTTTGGACTCCTGAATTAAGTTAAGAGATATACTCCAGAAGATAGTTACTAGGATAATTGTTGGGATGAGAGAGTGGTCCTATCTTGAAAGGCTGAAGAGGGTAAATTTGTGTGTTTTGGAGTTTGGAATAATGAAGTTTGATTTCATTGTTACATTCCAGGAGGCACGGCAAGGTCGATGTTGAGATGTTGCCCCACTAGTGGGAATGTCCTGAACAAGTAGAGTCTTGAACATAATTACAAGATGGGGGTGGGGCAGTCATTTAATACTGAAGCACATAGGACAATCCTCTCACAGAGGCTGGTGAATCCCTGGAATTCTCTACTCTGGACGGTGGTGGATGTCAGATCACTGGAGGTATTTAACAGTAGAGGAGATGTATTTTTGAAAAATGAGTGAACTGATAGCCATGGGGAATGGGGGGGGGGGGGGGTCACAGAAGGGAAATTGAGGCCTGTGGCAGATGGCCCATGGCCATGTTGAATGGTGGGGCACGTTTGAGGGATCGAGTGGCCTACTATTTTCTTGTTCTCTTGTTCTTTATAGTGGAAAGGCAAGCAGCAGAGTGTCATATAGGCAGCAGGTCACAGCAGAGACAGCCTGAAGAATCCTGAGAGATTGGGTTTCTGAGAGAGAGCATTATGCTGACACTGACCCTCAGGGGCATGTTTGTTTGTTGTCTGAGGTTTGTCTCATGTTCCGAGTTGCATGGAATCATTCAGGAATTTTGATAACACTGCTTTAATGTCATAGCAATGGAACAGGTATATTTCAAGTTGGCAGCTTGCTAATCTAGCAAAATTTGATTGCAATGTTATAGCTTGGTTCAACAAACCTAACAGAATCAAGGGTGCATCCTCCGCCAACCAATTGCAAAGATGCTGTTCAAATCATATATTAGGCAAAAGTTTCAAGGGAGCAGTGGTCAGCTTCTAGTTCATGGTCTGTCATTAAGCAGAAGTTAATGTCACAGGACAGTGTAATTTTATATTAAATTAGAGATACAGCATGGAAACAGGCTCTTTTGCCTATTGAGTCCACGCCAACCATTGATCAACACTTCACTTCCCACAGACGAGGGGAAACTTACAGAGACCAATTAACCTACAAACCCGCACGTCTTTGGGATGTGGGAGTATATAGGAGTATCTGCAGGAAACCCATGCAGTCACAGGGAGAAAATGCAAATTCCATACAGACAGCAGCCGTGGTCAGGTTCGAATCTGGGCCTCTGGTGCTGAAAGATAGCAACTCTACCGCTGTGCCACTGTGCTGCCATTGATAAACTCTAACATTTTCCAGTTTTGGTGAAAGGTCACTGACCTAAAATGTTAATTAATTTCTTACTCTGTGAATGCTATCTGATTGGTAGGGTACTTCCAGCACTATCCAGGCCTAGAGAGAGTGGATGTGGAGAGGATGCTTCCAGTAGTGAGAGAGTCTAGGACGAGGAGGCACAACCTCAGAATGAAAGGACGTATCTTTAGAATGGAGATGAGAAGGCATTTCTTTAACCAGAGAGTGGTGAATCTGTGGAATTCATTGTCACAGACCGCGGTGGAGACCAAGTCAATGGATTTTTTAAAGCGGATATTGATAGGTTCTTGTTGACTAAGGTCATCCAAGGTAACGGGGAGAATGCAGGGGAATGAGGTCGAGAGAGAAAAATAGATCAGCCATGATCGAATGGCGAAGCAGACTTGATGGGCCGAATCTACTCCTACTATTTCTGAACTATTAACATTAGTTCAGATTTCTAGCATCCACAATTTTTGCTTTGATCACCCCTTCGGCATTTTAATTGTTAATTAAGGAACGTCACAAAAATATACAGTCGTGACTGCCAACAATCTCCAGAGGCGTTCTTAAACAGGCAACGCTTCATCATGAAAGATATTTTGACAGTAAGACACCAAAAACCATTTGACGACTGTGTAGCAAATGAAGCCAGCAACTAAGAAGCTTTGATTTATTCAGTGCAATAACTGGTGTCAACGCTGGGCATTTTCTTTCTGCCAGGAGGATGGATTGGCAGCATTTTGTTTTATTTTACAAAATGCGTTGCTCACTTCTGACACTTCACAGGTTATTTGAAGTGCCGATTAATACCAGGAAGACACAAATCCACCAAAGATGAGTGCTAAAGTGTGACAAAGTTGGAAGTTTTGGGTGAAATCCAGTTTGCCTTGTCTTTCCCAGTTCTAGTGTATGGCCCAGGATCTAAGACATAGAAAACATTAAAACTGATGCACTACAATGCTGAGAATTATACGCTGTACTCCGTACTTTCCCCTTTGCTTCATCTATTGTATTTGAGTTTGACTTGATTGTACTCATGTATTGAATTGTTTGGATAGCATGAAAAACAAAGCTTTTCATTGTACCTCAGTGCATGTGACAATAATAAACTAAACCTAAACCAAACCATTCCACAGATACTGCCTAACCTGCTGCATGCTTCGTACATTTTCTGTTTATATTTTAGTCCCTTTCCCTGATCTATCTTTCAGCCTGTCCTACCAATCTATTAGATAATTGTTGATCTGTGACCTGGCCCCATTAATTATTGTTTTCTCCATCTCCCTGCATTACTTTGATTGATAAAAATGTACCAATTTGAAATTGATAATGGACAACGGACGTGGCATGAAGTGCCATTTCCAAAATTCATACTCCAGACCTGACAGTCTGGGACAGTCTTAAAGTTGATACTAAATCGCTTGACTCAGGAACGACCGCGCCTTTGCGGTTGCAGCTCCTAGACTGTGGAACAGCATCCCTCTTCCCATCAGAACTGCCCCCTCCATTGACTCTTTTAAGTCGAGACTAAAAACTAATCTCTACTCCCAAGCCTTTCTTGACATCCTCTGAGCGAGGGCTATATGTATGTAGTGATGTTTGTATTTAATCTATGAACCACTGTTGTTTGTTATACTATTCATATACCAATGTAAAGCACTTTGGCCAACGAGAGTTGTTTTTTAAATGTGCTATATAAATAAAAGTGACTTGACTTGACTTCGAGATTTTCACCATTTACATAGAACACCACAGATCAGCACAGCACAGGAACAAGCCCCTTTGGCCATCAATGCCAAACTAAACTAATCCCCTCTGCCTACACATGATCCATAACCCTCCATTCCCTGCATATTCATATGCCTAAATAAAAGCCTCTTAAATTCCACTATTGTATCTTGGCTTAAAGCTTGGGACAGCACAGTGGTGCAATGGTAGGATTTATGCCTTAGACTTTAGACTTCCGAATCTTATAATTCTTTATTCAAATCAAATTATCCACAATTATTGAACAAACTGAAAAAGAATATCCTATATTGGAAAACACTACCAATATCAATGATCGGCAGAATAAATACTATAAAAATGATTTTTCTACCACAATTATTATATTTATTTCAATCTATCCCTTTATACCTCTCAAAAACCTTTTTTTTAAAAATCGATTCTATTGTTAATAGATTTATTTGGGATTATAAAAGTCATAGAATAAGTAAAAAACATTTATGTAAATCTAAGATAAATGGAGGATTAGCGTTGCCTAATTTCTTATATTATTTTTGGGCGGTTCAGATTAAGAATATGAATTTTTGGTTGGTAAATATGGATCAGGAACCAGCTTGGCTAAAGATGGAAAGGGAAGACTGTTTACCTTTTGATATAAGTTCAATTCTCTTTGCTCCAAGGGAAGTACAAAAAAAAATTATAGTGAAAACCCTATAATTTATAGCAATAGACGTATTTGGAAACAAATAGTTAAGACTCTACATTTGGATAATATGTCGCTTTGCTTACCATTTATGAATAATCCTTTATTTAAACCCTCTATATTGGATAGGGGGTTTAGACAATGGAAAAATTTAGGAATTATAAGGATAGAACACCTTTACAGGAAAGGAAAATTTCTCTCATTTCAAGAGTTAAAAGGTATCTATGGATTGCATCAAAATAACTTGTTTAGGTATTTACAAATCAGAGACTATATTAAGTCAAACATGCAAGACTATAAAAATAGAGAACCAGGATTACTGGATGAATTGCTTAACAAGCACCCAAATACAGAAAAACTAATAGCGTATATATATAATACTCTTTTGGATAGGGAAATTCCAACAACAGAATCATACCGCCAATTATGGGAAAATGAAACAGGCTTATCTATAATGAAAGATATTTGGGAAGAAAGTCTACAACGTATACATCGTTGTTCGTTAAATGCCAGACATACCTTGATACAATTCAAAGTATTACATAGATTACATTATTCAAAAACAAAATTAAATAGAATTTTTCCTAACATCTCCTCTATTTGTGATAAATGTCAGAATTCAGAAGCTAATTTAACGCATAGTTTTGTAACATGTATAAAACTTAATAGTTATTGGACCGATATTTTTAAAATCATTTCTGTAGTTCTTAAAATCAAATTGGATCCCGACCCAAAGCTAATAATATTAGGAGTTTCAGATTCAAACCTAATATTAACAGTAAATCAAAGAAATGTCCTTGATTACTGTTTGATAATTGGAAAAAAATTAATATTAAAATTCTGGAAGGGAACATTATCCCCCACAATTAAAATGTGGACAGTGGAAATGTCGGAGACATTGTATTTGGAGAGAATCAGGTTTGCCCTAATGGAGAAATATGAACTTTTTGAACAAATATGGTCTCCATTCACTGACTACTTGAAGGGGTAGCTGAGCTCGGCATTATAATTCAACAAATACCCAGTTGTAGGATTAGATGAAATGATCTATTTTGAGATTTGTATACACGTCTCTATAGATATTGTTATGTGAATTTGTTCCATTCATTGTTAAGATGTATACTTTAATCTTTTTTTATTATATAATAATTGTTTGCTTGTATTATTTTTTATTTTTATTTTTATTGTTTTGTATTTATTTTTCATTTTTTTTGTGTTTGTTTTTTTAATTTTATTATCTAATCATAATCAATATTATTTAATCTCCATCTACCTTGATTATACACCAATTCTTTTACTTCTTTACTTTCTAAAAAAAAATAGAAGCTTACATAAATTATTTTGTAATATTTGTATAACTCTTGAAACAAGTTAAATGTGTATTTTAAAAAAACTGTTATATCATTGGTAATATGCCCTGCTTCTAATAAAAATATTTAAAAAAAAAAAGACTTTAGACTTCAGAGATACAACACGGAAACAGGTCCTTCGGCCCACTGGGTCTGTGCCGACCAGCTATCACCCCGTACACTATCACATTTCTGCACACTTGGAACAATTTACAATTATATCATCTAAGCCAATTAACCACCAAACCTGTACACCTGTGGAGCGTGGCAGAAAGCCGGTGCTCCTGGAGAAAACCCACGCCATCACAGGGAGAACGTACAAGCCCTGTACAGACAGCGCATGTGGTCAGGAACAAACCCGTGTCTTTGGTGTTGTAAGTCAGCAGCTCTACCATGGGGGGTTTACACAAAATGCTAGAGAAACTCAGCGGGTTCAGCAGTATCTATGGAGCGAAGGAGATAGGCCCTACCACTTTGTCACAGTGCCGTCTTTAATTTCTGGTTACCATGCTACAGGAAGGATGTGATTGCACTGGAGAGGGTGCTGAGGAAATTCACCAGGGCGGCTTCTAGGATGCAATGTTTCAGTCACGAGGAGAGACTAAATAGGTTGGGTTTGTTTGCCTTGGGGCAGAGAAGTCTGAGGAGAGAAGTTGTTCCCGGTACTGAGGGATTCACAACCTCTACGTGTAACTCATGTATCTGATTCTTGATCCATCATCGGTTCTACATTACGTAGACACAAGGAACTGTAGACACTGGAATCTTGAGCAAAATGCAAAGCGCTGGAGGAACTCAGAGGGTCAGGAGCATCTGTCGAGGGGATGGAAAGGCATCTTTTTGGGTCAGGATCCTTCTTCAGACAGTCTGAAGAAGGGATTCTGACCTGAAACGTCGCCTATCCATTTCCTCCACGGATGCTGCCTGACCCGCTGAGTTCCCTTTGCACTTTGCGTTTTGCTCATTGATTCCATGTTAATACCAGAAAAAAGATTTGTCATCATATTTTCTTCAGATTACAGATCCGTCACTACCAGAAACATGCTAATTTCTGATCAGATGCCCAAAACATGCCTCACTAGACTGCTGATGTGGACAACTCCAGCAGATCCTGCATTTGCTACCTGGACTGATGATCCTGACTCTCTCACTAGGTTGAAAATGCTTCCCATTTGCATTAATTGCTGACTCTCTTCTTTCCTAATCTGTAAGTCAGCTTGTTCCAAATTCAATCCCACATCAAGATGACACACATTAACAGAGCAAAACTAGTAGTAGAGTGCAGGATCACAGTACCTAAACACGAAGCTTAGTCCATTCATGACTCGTCATGAAAGTAGAGTAACTTCTTTTTTTTCCGTTTACTTTAGTTTATTGTCATGTGTAGCGAGGTAGAGTGAAAAGCTTTTTGTTGCTGGGCACAATCCGATGCAAGGCATCTTTTAACATCTCTCTGTGGCCTTATTGGAAGCAGGGTGGTATGGAAGAATCAATATAAGTTTGAAACATTATATCAGATAAAAATCTTAAATAAATGTGGTCCACTGTGCCACACTATTTCTGCCAGTATCCCAGTTCCAATCTTTAACTATCACACTATTACCTACATGCCTGGCTTCAATTCACTTTGATAGAGCAGGAGGAAATGACTAGAACATTTTAGACAAAAACCTACATACATGGACTTGTTGCAAAGGCTACATTGGCCATTTTCACGAACCTGATGGTGTCTCATCTGTGATTCCTCTCCTTGCTGGAAAACTGCACATGTGGACACAGCTTCCACCAGCTCTGTATTAGTGTTTGGCCAGTGGATGCAACTTCTGGCCATGCTGTCTTTATTGACGGCTCCAGTCTGTTCAGTTTGTCTACAATTATTGGCCTGAGAACTTGGCTTGGATTGATTATTTGACACGGCCATTTCAAACATGGTTGTTAATTCAAACCCACTATTATAAAATGGCTCACAAAGGGCTTGAGTACCCCAGCGGGTCCGGCAGTATCTCTGGCGAACATGAATAGGAGATGTTTCGGGTTGTGACTGAAGAAGGGTCCTGACCCGAAATGTCACCTATCCATAACATCCGGAGATGCTGCCTGACCCACTGAGTTACTCCAGCACTTCAGGTCCTTTTTTTGTAAACCAAAATCTGCAGTTCCTTGTTTCTACATTATAAAATGGCTGTTGAACTTCGTTTGGACATTTATCTAGACTGATCCATCCTCCCAAAATACTTTTGTATTTCTTCTTGCTGAGTGATCTCATTGGCTCTATTTGGGAAATCCTCATGCAAGGTTAGAATATGAACATCCAATCTCTGCAATTAATTACGATTTGATTCATGAAGTAGTAGTTTTGGGTTTAGAGATTCAGAATGGAAACTGGCCCTCCGGCCCACTGAGTCCATGCCGACCATCGATGACGCGTTCACACTAGTTCAATGTCATCCCACTTTCGCATTTGTTCCCTACTCATTAGGCGCAACTTTGTAGCGGCAATTAATCTACAAACCCGCATGGCTTTGGGTATATGGGAAGAAACCCGAGGACCCCAGTTCACATGGAGAATGTGCAAACTTCACACAGACAGCACTCGAGCTCAGGATCGAACCCAGGTCTCAAGATAGAGCATCAACTTAAATAATCAAATCAGGTTCTGATCTGGCAAATGGATCTTTGCTTATCGCCGTTGGCTGCCAAAGTATATGTACCAAGATTTCCCAAATGTTCACTGAATAAGTTTCAAGACTGACCAAGAGTCATTATTTGAGCCGTGGAATAATTAACAGTTGTTTAGTTTAGTTTAGAGATACAGTATGGAAACAGGCTTTTTGGCCCACCGAGTCCACGCCGACCATCGATCACTCTTTCACACTAGTTCAAAGATCCCCCACTTTTGTATCCATTCTCTTGATATTGGTCGGCAAAGGAATGATCAGATGGAATTTAACTTAGACAAATGTGAAGTCATACATTTTAGGGCAGGTTAAAGCAGGCCAGGGCATGCACAGTGAATGGCTGTTCTTTGGGGAGTGTTGTTTAATAGAGAGATCTGGGGGGACCAAAATACATAGTTCTCTGAAAGTAGGCAAGAAGGTGAAGAAGGTGGCATGTTTGCTTTCATTTGCCAAGGCAGTGAGTATAAGAGTTGGAACACATTTAAGAGTCAGCCTCATGGGTTTGGAGTTACATATGCGCCTTCTGCGTAAGGGTGGCACATTTCCATACATGAAGGGCAGTAGTGGGGTTTTTTTAATGACAATTTCATGTTTTTTTCAGTGGGCATCATCAGTAAGTACAGTTAACTGTATTTAATGTCCACAGCTACTGTGGAGGGATTTGAATTCAGATCTCTACATTATTAATCCAGGCATTTTAATAGTCCAATAATTTAACCATCGTCACTCCACCATAATAAGGAACAGTTCACCCATGAATTATCTATGACTTCCATGCAGATCTGAAGTCTACAATTTGATAATTGCATGGACTGGCAATTGGATGAATAATGGGATTTTGATGTGGAGAGGATGTTTTCACTAGTGGGAGAGTCCAGGACCAGAGGGTACAGTCTCAGAATAAAATAACCATACCTTCAGAAATGAGATTAAGAGGAATTTATCCAGTCAGAAGGTAATGAATCTGTGGAATTAATGGGCACAGTCGGCTGTGGAGGCCAAATCATTGGGTATTTGTAAGGTGCGATTGATAGATTCTTGATCATTCTTGAAGACAGGAAAATGGGGCTGAGAGGGAAAGATAGATCAGCAATGATTGAATGGCACGTACACTCGATGGGCTGAGTGGGCTAATTCTCAGCTTATGAGTGTGGTTTGTACACACATTAAAAAATATTTGATGAGGTGAAACGCAAGAGGCTTCTAGGCACATGGTACAAAGCAAAATGCTACACCACAGATACTGAGTTAAGTTATAAACAGAGATCCTGGCAACACCCATCTTTCATTTGAATTCATCAGATGTTTGGTTTGGAGCGGTTCTGAATAATGGTCATCGATCCGTAACGTTAACTCTGTTTGTCTTTCTGGAGATGTTGTCTGACCTGCTGCATGTTTCCAGTGTTTCTTGCTCTTATTTCAGATGTCAAGCATAAAGAAATTGGGGATAGACCCAAAAAACTAGAGTAACTCAGAGTTGTTTAAGGAAGAACTGCAGATGCCGGAAACATCAAAGGTAAACAAAACTGCTGAAGAAACTCAGCAGGTGAGACAGCATCTATGGAGCAAAGGAATAGACGAAGTTTTGGGTCTAGACCCTTCTTCAGGCTCCGTTCTGGGTCTGAGGACGGGTCTCAACCCGAATCATCATCTATTCCTTTTCTCCAGAGATGCTGCCTGATCTGCTGTTATTCCACCTTATTGTGTCTATTTTTGGTTTAAACCAGCATCTGCAGTTCTTACACATAACAAAATAGGTGCTGCTTACATCAGAAATTAGACAATAGACAATAGACAATAGGTACAGGAGTAAGCCATTCGGCCCTTCGAGCCAGCAATGTGACCATGGCTGATCATCCACAATCAGTACCCCGTTGCTGCCTTCTCCCCATATCCCCTGACTCCGCTATCTTTAAGAGCCCTAATTGTGTTCAGTTCTGGGCACCATGTTATATGATGTTGTCAAGCTGGAAAGGGTACAGAGGAGATTTACGAGGATGTAGCCAGGACTAGGCGGTCTGAGCTATAGGGAGCAGTTGAGTGGGCTGGGTCTCTATTCCCTGGAGTGCAGGAGGATGAGGGGTGTTTTATGAAGGTGTACAAAACCATGAGAGGATTAGATCAGGTAGAGTCTCTTGCCCAGAGTAGGTGAATCGAGGAGCAGAGGACATAGGTTTAAGGTGAAGGGGAAAAGATTTAATAGAAATCTGAGGGGTAACCTTATCATGCAAAAACAAAGATGGGTGTATGGAACAAGTGCCAGAGGAGGTAGTTGAGGCTGGGCCTACCCCAACATTTAAGAAGTAGTTAGATAGGTCCATGGATAGGACAGGTTTGGAGGGATATGGACCAAACACAGGCAGGTGGGACTAGTGTAGCTGGGACATGTTGGCAGGTGTGAGCAAGTTGGGCCAAAGTGCCTGTTTCCACAATGTATCACTCGATGACTCTAAATAGGTTATGAATAATATTCCCTAAAGACATATGCAATTGATGTGTCTGGGCAGATTCGCATAGCTTGGCAAGATGAGTAGATGTGCAACAATGGAATTTATTGCGGATAAGCAGAAGGAAAGGTAAGGAACGGACTTGCATATTTACTGGAAGGATACTGAAAAAGTGGTGAACAGTGAAATGTAAGGTTTTAAATATTTAATTTCCTAAAACGTAAATCAGATTGCTAAAGCTACATAAAGACAGACCATAGCAAGGGTATTACAAATAATGACATGTTGTACCAAAATACTTGTAATAGTCCAATAAATAATACACGATTTAAGCAACTATGGAACCTGGAATGATTGGGTTAACAAATGATGAGCGTTTGACAGCATTGGGCCTGTACTCGCTGGAGTTTAGAAGGTTGTGATGGACCTCATTGAAACTTACTGACTAGTGAAAGCCTGGATAGAGTGGCTGTGGGGAGGATGTTTCCACCAGTAGGAGAGTCTCGGACCAGAGGGCACAGCCTGAGAATAAAAGGACGTACCTTTTGAAAAGAGATGAGGAGGAATTTATTTAGTCAGAGGGTGGTGAATCAGTGGAATTCATTGCCACAGAAGGCTATGGAGGCCATCAATGGATATTTTTAAAGCAGTGATTGATAGATTGTTGATCAGTATGGGTGTCAGGGGTTATGGGGAGAAGGCAGGAGAATGGTATTGAGAGGGAAAGATAGATCAGCCATGATTGAATGGCGGAGTAGACTTGATGGGCTTAATTGACTAATTCTGCTCCTGTAACTTATGAGCTTATGAACTATTAATGTACCTGTGGGGCAGCACAGTGGTGCAGCTGGTAGAGCTGCTGCCTCACAGCGCCAGAGCCCCGGGTTTGATCCTGATCTCGGGTGCTCTCTGTAGCGAGTCTATACATTCTTCCTGTAACCGCGTGATTTCCCTGGGTGCCCCAGTTTCCTCCAACGTCCCAAAGACGTGCAGGTTTGTAGGTTATTAGCTTCTGTAAATTGCCCCTAGTGCGTACGGAGTGGATGAAGAAATGGGTAACACCGATTCAGGGTTGGTATAGACTTGGTGGTGGGCCGAAGGGACTGTTTCCATGCTGTATCTCTAAATTAAGCTAAAACTATCCGCATTCATTATAGAAAGGCTATGAGAGTAACATAGAGGATACCAGTAAATTCAGCAAGATAATGCCAGACTCCTAAACAATAATTAAGAGGAGAAAGAATTGGCGCTGAGACCTTTTTCATCTTTACTTAGATAGGCCATGATGTGATTTACGAAAACATTTCATGGTTTGGTTGAGAAAGGCTATTTCATTGGATTAAAACATTTAAATGTACAGCATGGAAACCGATCCTTTGATCCAGCGTCCATGTTGACCATCGATCATCTAATCCACTAGTTCTATGTTAACGTTTTCTCATCCATTCCCTACACATCAAGTGCATTTGAGGCCAATGAATGTACATGTCAACATATCTTTGGGATGTAAGAGGAAACCGGACCACCCAGAGAAAACCCAGGAGGTTACAAGGAGAATGTGCAAACTCCACACAGACAGCACCCGAGGTCAGAATCAAACCTGTGTCTCTCGCGCTGTGAAGCAGCGGTTCTACTTGCTGGTTGTGTGTTTGTGAGGAAACAAATAGAGGAAATGTATCGATGTGCAAAATCAAATTTTGGAGGAGCAGTGGGGGGGAGGGGTTAGTAGTGGAAGGAATTGTTGACATTTTGGGTCAAGACCCTGCACCATCCTGAAGTAGGGTTCAACCCGAAATGCCGACAGCTCCTTTCCCACTCAGTGTTGCTTGACCCAGTGAGTTCTTACAGTGGCTTGTTCTTTCTTTCAGAATCTACCATTTGCAGTATCTTTTAAAGATGTTAAATGAGGGCTCACTATCTCATCAGAAATGAATTTAAAAGATCTGGTAGAACGGCTGGAGCGCTTTTTCCTTCAACAAATAAGGGCGGCACGGTGGCACAGCGGTAGAGTTGCTGCCTCACATCGCCAGATACCCAGGTTCGATCCTGACTTCGGGTGCTGTCAGTTTGTGCGTTCTCCCTGTGACATGTGGGTTTTCTCCGGGTGCTCCGGTTTACTCCCACACTTCAATGACGTGCAGGTTTGTAGGTTAAATGACTTCTGTAAATTGCTCCTCGCGTCCAGGATAGGACTAGTGTACGGTGTGATCGCTGGTCGGTGCGGACTCAGTGGGTCAAAGGGCCTCTTTCCACGCTGTTTCACTAAATGAAACCAAATGAAACTAAACAAATCTACCCTGGAGATAGAAGAGCATATCTACCGGCTCTTCTATTAATTTCTAAGTTGTCTCGCAAGGAAACATGAGATAGAAAGCACAGAAAATCTGATTTTTTTTTTTAAAATGACCTAATACTAGTGAATATCAAACGGAAATGTTGGAAAATACCCCGCAGGTCACATTGCATCTGTGGGAAGAAAAACACAGCTAATGTTTCAGGTTGAAGGCCCTCTGTCAGAACGGGGAAGAAAACAAAAGAAGCGTGTTTTGTTGCAGGGAAGGTGGGGGAGGGTTGGGGGACATCTCTGATAGACTAAGCTGTGTGCAACGTGATCAGGTTAATGAGAGATTTCAGTAAGGGTGTCTGGTCAATGAGTGATCTTTTGATTTTCACTTACTTAAAATACCAGTAAATGTTTAGGTTTAGGTTCATTATCGTCAGGTATCGTGAAAAGCTTTGTTTTGCACGCTTTCTATGGCACTATGATTCCACACAATCATATCAGAAAACACTGTACATAAATACATTCAAGCCAATCTCAAGTACAATAGCTAGATGGAAGGGAAAGATAGAGTGTAGAATATAGTTCTCAGCATTGTAGCGTTTCAGAGACAAAGTCCAATGTCTGCAGTGAGATGGAGGAGAATCAAGCTAATGGAACGACTGTTCAAAACCTTGATAACAGAATGGAAAAGCTGTTCCTGAGTCATACAGAGACCTATTAGTTTGGTAATTCACAAACTATGGGAAGTAAATAAAGCGGAAGGAATAGGAAGCAGAAAAGAGGCCATCAGCGGGACAGGCAGCATCTCTGGAGAACAGGAATAGGTGACATAGAAACATAGAAAATAGGTGCAGGAGTAGGCCATTCGGCCCTTCGAGCCTGCACCGCCATTCAATGTGATCATGGCTGATCATCCAACTCAGTATCCCGTACCTGCCTTCTCTCCATACCCCCTGATCCCTTTAGCCACAAGTGCCACATCTAACGCCCTCTTAAATATAGCCAATGAACTGGCCTCAACTACCTTCTGTGGCAGAGAGTTCCAGAGACTCACCACTCTCTGTGTAAAGAATGTTTTCCTCATTTCGGTCCTAAAGGAATTCCCCCTTATCCTTAGACTGTGACCCCTTGTTCTGGACTCCCCCAACATCGGGAACAATCTTCCAGCATCTAGCTTGTCCAACCCCTTAAGAATTTTGTAGGTTTCTATAAGATCCCCCCTCAATCTTCTAAATTCCATCGAGTACAAACCTAGTCTATCCAATCTTTCCTCATATGAAAGTCCTGACATCCCAGGAATCAGTCTGGTGAATCTTCTCTGTACCCCCTCTATGGCAAGGATGTCTTTCCTCAGATTTGGAGACCAAAACTGTACGCAGTACTCCAGGTGTGGCCTCACCAAAACCCTGTACAACTGCAGTAGAACCTCCCTGCTCCTATACTCAAATCCTTTCGGGTTGAGGCCCTTCATCAGACTGATGAAAGGTCTTGATCCAAAACGTCACCTATTCCTTTCCTCCAGAGATGCTGCTTAACCCACTGAGTTACTCCAGCATATGTCTATCTTCGATGTACTTCTTAAGCAGAAAGGTGGCCATTTTGTGTATTGGCCTTATTGCACAAGTAGTGGAATATAAAAGGAAGAAGACTGCTGCAAATGCACATGGCTCCAGCGAGGTAACATCTGCAGTACTATGTACAGTAATAAAAAGGAACTACAGATGCTGGTTTATACCAATGATAGACACAAAATGCTGGAGTAACTCAGCAGGTAAGGCAGCATTTCTGGATAGGTGACCTCCTTGCCTGATGTCATCTGTTGCCTGCCCCAATTTGTCCTGTTTCTTCTTTGCTTGCAGTTTTCCCCCCTCCACTCTCCCTACTACAATTAGTCTGAAGAAGGATCTCAACCTGAAACGTCACCTATCCATTTTCGCCAGAGCTGTCTGACCCACTGATTTATTCCAGCACTTTTTGTCTATCTTCCGTACTATCTACAGCTTTAAGGGCCTGTCCCACCAGCATGCAACTCTATGCGATGAACGCGATCAAACTAGAAGCGGGGGCCGCGCGGAGGTAGGGTGATCCCCTGTACAGGGCCGTTCCCACCAGCATGCGCCTGCATGAGGCAAGCGCAACGAAACCGGCAGTAGGGGCCGCGCCGAGGTCGGGTGAGTGGCGAAACGCGGCGCAAAGTGAGGCAAACTTGGAGCGAAGTCTAAGGTAAGTTCGCCAGGACAGAGAGGGGCACACAGAGAGGGGCACACACACACACAGGGCCACGGAGCCACACACATAGAGGGTCACAGAGGCACTTACAAATAGGTTCACGGAGGCACGATGTCGGGGCGGTGTGTAAATGTCGAGGCTACTGTGAGCCGACAAGCCGTTGCCACGCGGAATTTTTGGACATAGTCAGTTTTTCGGAGCCCCTGGCGGTGTCGGGACGAACTCGGGACGAACTCCGCACAATTCCGCACGGCTCCGGCGATCGAAGTGGGACCGGCCCCACGACGCCGGACGGCTCAAGCGAACACGTTAGGTCGCGCTAATCGCATAGAGTTGCATGCTGGTGGGACAGGCCCTTAAGACTCCGTCCCCTGGGGAAGATATATTTGCCTTATTGTCGGCGATACAAAGATTCATCAGAATGATCACTGATTCACGAGGGAATGAGGAGAGAATGAGTTGTTTGGCCGAGGAAGAGTGTAGAAGGCCATCATGTGATCTAACTGAGCCATATTCGGAGGGTGATAGCCAGATGGATGGTGAGAGGCAGTTTCCGCAGGCTGGAGTGGTCTGGAATTGGGATCATGGTCAGAGGACAAGGGGTCAGCCATTTTGGTGTGAGCGGCCTCTCACTATCTATCTGCCAATTGCTCTCCGAATCTTGACTCAATCACCTCAACTATTTTCTACACTTCAAAAGCATTTGGTATATCATACAGCAGTGAAACTGCAAAGGGATTGCAGGAAACCTGTAACTCATGTGACTATGGATTATTTTGAAGGATACAACAGACAGATATTTGATAAAGGTAGTCAAGAATCGCGGGCGACACGATGGCGCAGCGGTAGAGTTACCACCTTCACAGACTCAGGTTCGATCCTGATTACGAGTGTTGTCTGTACGAAGTTTGTACTTTCTCCCTATGACCTGCGTCGGTTTTCCACAGATGCCCCGGTTTCCTCCCACCCTCCAAAGCCGAACATGTTTGTAAGTTAATTGACTTTGGTAAAGATTGTAAATTTTCCCTAGTGTGTAGGATAGTGCTAGTGTACGGGGATTGATGGCCAGCGCGGACTCGGTTGGCCGAAGGGCCTGTTTCCATGCTGTATCTCTAAAACTAAAACGAAAACGAGGGCTCAAGGCATCAGATCAACCACATATTTTAGTTAACGGCAGAACTGGCTCAAGCTGGCTATCACTCCCAGTGCTATTTTTTAAGTTACAAAGGATGGTAGACTTTTCTTCAATAGTTCAATGGTTCAAGGCTGTCATGGTGGCGCAGCGGTAGAGTCGCTGCCTTACAGCAAAATGCAGCACCGGAGATCCGGGTTCGATCCCGACTATGGGTTCTGTCGGTACGGAGTTCGTACGTTCTCACCGAGACCTGCGTGGGTTTTCTCTGAGATCTTTGGTTTCCCTCCACATTTAAAAGAAATTCAAAAGACGTACAGGTTTGTAGGTTGATTGGCTTGATAAATGTATAAAGAAAATTGTCCACTATAAAATTGTCCAAATTCCAGTATAGTCCCTGGTGGACTCTTCGGAAGGTACAAGGGACAAGGGACAATGGTGCCTTTATTGTCACTTGTGCGAGGTGCAAACACAGAGTGAAATTCCTTTCTTACAACCAGTCCAGTAGAGTATTGCCAAACCTAACCACACCCCCATTTAGCAAATTGTACAGATATTGTTCACTGATCCCGTGAACAAGAGTCGTTATGTTTTGGCGCCATTTTCAAAGTCCAGTGTATCTCGTTTTTATGAGTGGCCACTGATCCAGAGAAGCTATTGCACAGACTAAAATGAAACTGCGTCACTCCACACTCCACAGGCCCGATTCTCTGAAGGGGAGAGAATGGGTTCTTCACTTTAAACCAGCATCTGCAGTTCCCTCCTACAACAAACGGTATTGTAGGCTAGTTGCAGGATATCAAAAGTAATACTTCGAGACACAACTATTTCCTTTATCAGCCAATTATAGATTGCGGACCTTTCAACCTACCTTATTTCAGGGCTGACCCTCCGAGTGCACAATTGGGTTTGCAACTAAATACGCACTATGTGTGGTTTTTACTTTTTAGATCCCACCCTCCCACCTCCCTTCATGCAACCTCCCACCCCCCTCTCCCTCCCCGGTTTTGTCTGTGCCATCTTTTCCCAGTGGCTACAGAGTCACACAGAGCTTCAAGGCTCCCTGTCTGTTCTGGTGTCTTCCTGTTCAGTGTTCATTGTCTCCACCATGAGATGGGCAGTGAACGCCCACGCTGCCAAGCGATGTTTGACAGGCGAGTCTGATCCCGTCCACAAACACAATCTTTCCAGCAGAGGTTGCTGAATAGATATTGAGATCAAGAAACCTGGCTGACCTTCCCCATCACCAGCCTAGAAACGCCATGGTCTATTGCTCTCTTGAATATTCATTTCCTTTGTCCAGATGAGGTTCTGCTGCTCGGTTCAAATCAGGTTGCGAGACTGAAATCTTCAAAGTCTGAGCAGTGGATTTATTGACAGGACCATGCTCAGAACTCCCCACCAAGGCCATTCACCTCCAGTTCTTAATTATTTTCTCACTCCTGAAGAGTTACGACCTAAATCAAACTAAATCAAAGTCTTATCCTCCCCTGAAACTGAATTTGCTGTGACACAGGACAACTCCATCACTTTAATTTCATGTTTCTTCTTGTGTTTTATGACTGTTGGCAGACCAACTTCTCTCGTGGGATAAATAAAGTTCTATCGTATCGAATCGTAGGACGCGGGATAGCAGACAAGATCCATTATACTCTCAAATCCGGCAATAATTAACAGTTAATTTATTGCATGATAGTTTTTACAAAAAATCTAGACTCAAGAACAGCTTCTTCCCCTCTCTTATCAGGCTTCTGAACGGTCCTTTCATAAGCTAGGGTACAGTCCGATTCACCTGGACTCTATTGGAGGCCATTGGATCTAGTCTCTGGAACTGGTGCACTTTACAGCTGAGAAATATACTCTGCATATACTCTGTATACTTTTCTTTGATCTACAGTAACAGTTTCTTCCCAGCTATTATCAGGCAGCTGAATCATCCTATCACAACCAGAGAGCAGTGCTGAACTACTATCTACCTCTTTGGTGGCCCTCGGACTATCTTTGATCAGACTAGGCTGGCTTTACCCTGCACTAAATGTTATTCCCTTATCATGTATCTATACACAGTAAATGGCTTTACTGTCTTTCTGCTGACTGGATAGCCTACAACAAAAGCTTTTCACTGCACCTTGGTACACGTGACAATAAACTAAACTGAACTGATCTATTGTACTCGCGTTGGCTTGATTGTATTTCTAAATACTATTATCTAAGTTGACTGGATAGCGTGCAAAATCATGTTTTTTCACCATACCTTGGTGCACGTGCCAATAATAAACCTAATAATTAACTTAAATAATTAGCCTTTCTTTTAATGTCAAGGCATGGATGTTTTCCGAAAGTGATGAAAAGTCACTGACAAGAAATATTAACCATTTTTCTTTTTTTTGAGTATCATCTACAAGTTTGTTCTTTTTCAGACAACCAACGATCTGTGGCATTTTTGCTTTAGTGTGATTCCAAAACCATCTTGACATTATATGTTTTTTAATTCCAATTTCCTCCCCTCGTCTCAAATTAGCAGGCACAGTTCTGAAAGTTCAGCCGTAATGATATGGTGGTAGCCCTGGTGTGTATTGTCAGCCATGATTTGCCTGACCCATCCACAGGCTCGGATGTTTATTCCTTGCAGTACAGGAGGGTAAGGGGTGATCTAACAGAGGTGTACAAAATCATGAGGTGAATAGTTCAGGTGAATGCACAGAGTCTTTTACCCGGGATAGAAGAATCAAAAACCAGAGGATATAGGTTTAAGGAGTGACAAAACTAAACAGGAACCTGAGGGGTAAATTTTTCACTCTCAGGGTGGTGGGAATATGGAACGAACTGCCAGAGGAGGTAGTTGAGGCAGGTACTGTAAAGGCATTTATAGGACACTAGGACAGTTACATGAATAGGACAGGTGCAGCGGGATATGGATCAAACGCGGGGGAAGTGGGGCTTGCTTAGATCTTGGTCAGCATGGACGAGTTGGGCTGCACGACTCTATGACTATGTCCATTTATCATGTGCGAATATGGACTGTGCATAGTGTTAGGTTGCATCACCGACATTGATCCTGTGTTCACCCACTGCCTATTGTTCCAGCAGCAGGCTTAGATCATTCAGGACCAACAAGGCTTCCCCTTGTCAAAGTTGAAGGTACCATGGTTACTTGTGGCATCTTAATTACTTCTACCTCTGAGATCGGCTCATTGAGTCAAAGTCACAGACCAAATTAGCAGTATGCTGCTCTGTCTGGCTCAATGTTGTATGAAGTAATGCATATCCAACACAAATGCAACCTTGCCATAAGAAGAAACAGTCCCAGCTTGCATTAGCTGATTAGCCCATTTGATCCAGTAATAAATAGGTTTAAGGTGAGACGGGAAAGATTTAATAGGAAGCTGAGGGGCAACGTTTTCGCGCAGAGGGTGGTGGGTATACGGAACGAGCTGCCAGACGAGATAGTGGAGGCAGGTACCATCACACCATTAAAAACAGGTACATGGATAGAGAGTTGTGAATCTGTAGAATTCTCAGTCACAGAAGGTAGTTCAGGTCAATTCATTGGCTATATTTAAGAGGGAGTTAGATGTGGCCCTTGTGGCTAAAGGGATCAGGGGGTATGGAGAGAAGGCAGGTACAGGATACTGAGTTGGATGATCAGCCATGATCATATTGAATGGCGGTGCAGGCTCGAAGGGCCGAATGGCCTACTCCTGCACCTATTTCCGATGTTTCTATGTTTCTAAATGTTTAGAAGGACATGGTGGGACTAGTGGAGACGGGGCATCTTGGTTGGCTTGGGCAAGTTGAGCCGAAGGGCTCGCTGTATGACTCCATGAGGTGAATAGATCGGATTAATTAACAGTCTTTTATCCAGGATAGGAGAATGAAAAACCAGAAGATGTAGGTGTAAGGGGAGAGGGGTAACATTTAATACAAGCTGAGGGGCACCCTTTGAGTTTTAATAGCTGAGTTATTGTTGAGGGCCACTGATGTCAGTTCTTGGTATATCATTGCACTGATAATCACTAACTGAGAGGAACGGAAGATGTGCAAAGAAGATACTCTATTTTACTAGTTCCAGCATTTCCTCTTCCCTCTGCCAATGTCTTTGAAAGCCATCCCCTCAGCTCCTTCTACAGCCTAGTCAACCATTTCCATTCACCTATGGCTGTCATTTATCCAATAAATATAAGATTTGCTTCTTTATTAACTCAACTTGAGCTCATTATAAAATCAATATGGATTTAACTGTCAAATCCTCCAGAGAAAAGGCTGCAAGGTCACATGTAGAAACTTAAACAAATCTAACACGGAGAAACAATGTTTAATTACTAATTCAATTGATGAAGGCAGACACTGTATACCACAGAAATGTTCATGATAAAAATCAGCGCGTGAATGTCTAGGGTACGTTTAAATGACGTGGAATTTCTGATACATATCTTGGTCCATATTTTAAAATGTCTCTACACTTAAAATACACGTTTTAACCAAATGAAAATAATCTTGCAACATCGTAATGGCCTCAGCCTTTCCTTTCAATGTTTCATCCTGACTAGTCTGAAGAAGGGTCTTGACTCGGAACATCACCCATTCCTTCTCTCCAGAGATGCTGCCTGTCCCGCTGAGTTACTCCAGCTTTTTGTGTCTATCTTCGGTTTAACCAGCAACTGCGGTTCCTTCCTAAATATCAAATGATACAGTTCTTTTTTTTAAAATCGAGCACTAATGCAGATTTAATCTGAAGTTGGATGACTACATCGAGCAGAGACAGCTGTCTCCATAAATGGGAAGCGGCTGTACTATCAAACGCAGTCTGTCCTTTCATAAAATCTGCGGCTGTGTTCACGGCTTGGAGCTTTCTCACACTTGGTGTGTGGAATGATGGCATGCTTATGAACATGAGCCCTTCTTATGGTTGAATTATCAGATACTCACAGAGTATCTCTCGTATCCTAAGAGAGGAACCGTTGTTGGCATAGCTAACGATACGTGGTTTTCATGTTGGTGCGACGTGCAGGAAGGACTATTATTGCTGTTGTCTACACCTGAGAAACCAAGCTGATGCAAGCACCCCTGTGTAAGGAGAAGACGTAGCATTGCCCATGTGCAGTCGGTAGCCTGTGGTGATTGCCAATATAAATGATAAATTGCTCTACACCAGCTTATAACTACATTCAAATTCCTGGTGATCCGCGGTATTATGGGAAATAAAAGATTAATAGATATTAAGATATTCTGCTCCTTTCTCAAGCCCCATTCCAAATAACCAGTTCTCGTTCATTGATTTGAATGAGAAGATGAGGGAATTTAAACCACTTAAGATCCTTCCCATTAAATACAGAAATTCCACCAGGGAATCTGTTGAAAAATGTATCGTCTTGGTTCTACTGCATCTTATAATGATTGTTGATAGCTTTCAAAGAGCATTCTTTTGGATTGATTATTTTCAATATACTGCCCACACTAAGAATGCTACTCTTGGGTTTTTTTTTATCATATAATTATTTTTTAAATGATCGGACTCATTCTCTTAAAATAGGTTGGTGAACGTAATCGTTCCAATCATAGTTTCCAGTAAATGGGAAAACGATGCTCTCTGCTTATCACCGACATTGTGTGTGGGGCAGAATGGAAAGGAGAAGTCTTATCTGAAGAATCCGTTCCTTTTTGTTCCAGCCACTGATTTATTTGGTTTGGATCCTGTGGGCACGGTCTATTGGTTTGAGGAGCTGGTTTTCCCCCCTCCATCCCCGATCACTATGAACTGTTGTGCTGCTGCAAGCAAGAATTTTGTTCTTCTATTTCGGGACATATAACAATAAAAACACTCGTGTAGGAAAGAACCGCAGATGCTGGTTTAAACAGAAGATAGACACAAAATGCTGGAATAACTCAGCGGGTCAGGCAGCATCTCTGGAGAGAAGGAATGGGCGACGTTTTGGGTCAAGACCTTTCTTCAGACAACTCTTGACACATTCGGAAATGCTTAGCACAAGTCCACACACAGAAAACTTGACCAATACACAGACTTGCTGGTTTGTAGATGAATTGGCTTCTCTAAATTGCCCCCTAGTGTGTAGGAAGCGAAAGTGGAGTAACATTGAACTAGTGTATGGCTGGTCAGAAGCTCATAGGTTCTAGGAGCAGAATTAGACCACTCGGCCCATCAAGTTTACTCCGCTATTCAATCATGGCTGATATATCTTTCCCTTTTAATCCCGATCGATGGTCGACATGGACTCGGCGGGCCGAAGGGCCTGTTTCCACGCTGACTCCCTAAACTAAACTAATCAATTGTACATTCTTGGCTTACTCTTTCAAAAACGTGACGGTCTTTGTGCTTTTCGGATTCACTTCTGTGACACCACCAGGCAAGACCTAATTTTGACTATTTTTGATTTAGGTGATTTTCTGCAAAACGTCAGCACTCTGCAATCCTACGGTGAAGGTCTGCCTTGTAATGCGGTTTGGACAGGTAACGTTAAAATGCCATCTGCTGTACAGTCAGGTAAACCAGAGACAGAGACCTCCTCTTACCTCCCTTCCAGTGTCATGAATCTGATCCCTGCAATTAAATAACCCAACAAAAGTTAGCCCTAAATATAATCTAATAATGGAAGAGTTTCCACAACAACATTACAATTTAGTTTCATTTTACCATTTTACGTATGTTAATATTTGAATTTGAGGGATTTTTATTTTTAAGTTGCGTTAGAAGGGGGTAGGTGCTCAGGTTTACTGTTGATATCAGAGGGGCAATGCACAAGGGAGTGGTAACTAGTTCTGCTACCTGACCTCATGTTCCTCTAACCTGTCCCTCAATCCTGAGCTGGTTTGAAAATGTTAAGATCCAGACAAAAGTCGAATTATATTTAAGTTCCATTGCAAATCATGGGCCTGAGGTACAATGGGTAAGGGAATAACAGTCATTAAGAGCTGCTCTGATTGTGCTGGGGGTGGCAAGGTGGAGCAGTGGTAGAGTTGCTGCAGACCCTGGTTCGATCCTGACTATGGGTGCTGTCTGTGCGGAGTTTGTACGTTCTCCCTGTAACCCCCGTGGGTTTCTAATGTTGGATGTCAGAGCCACTGCACGATAGTTATTAGGGCATATACCTTATTTGTGAATGTTAGTTTAATCATGGTCCTCGTGGTCTTGTACACTCAATAAGGTCGCACCTCATCCTCCCACTATCCAAAGGAAAAGGCCCCAGATTATCCAATCTCTCCCCATATCACGTCTGCCAGCCTAGGTAACAGTCCTGGTGAATCTCCTTTGTGGCATTTCCAATACAATGGCATCCTTCCTGTGGCTTGGTGACCAGAGTTGTGCACAGTACTTCAAATGTGGTCTTACCAACGAGCTGTACAGATGTATCACGACGGCCCAACATTTGTGCTCAGTCGGCTTGCCCATAAAGGCAAGTGCAATCTTCACCACCCTGTCCACCGTTTTCCTCCCACATTCCAAAGACGCACAGTATTGTAGGTTAATTGGCTTTTGCAAACTGTCCCTAGTATGTAGGGTACCAGTGTACGGGTGATGCTGGTCAGAGCGGAATCGGTGAGCCGAAGGGCCGGTCACCACGCCATTTATCAAAACTAACTAGTCCTGCTACCTGCTACCTCCTGGTTCCTCTAACCTGTCCCTCAGTCCTGAGGTGGTCTGAAAATAATAAAAGCCAGACAAAAGTATAATGTTATTTAAGTTCTGTTGCAAAATGATTGCCATGAGGCACAATGCATGAGGGAATAACAGTCATTTCTTCCATCTAAAGGTGGGTTAAGTCAGGCATGACTGCTCTGTCCCCAAGTAAAAATAATCATTACCTGGTAGGCGTTGGTGGCATCTGAGCTGACCATGGCATCGTGTCCCAGCGCGCCCAACTTCTCCTTCAGCTTGTGGTGAGAACGATGCCTCAGGCAATAGATGATCCCTGATGCAACAAGTACCCCGATGATGCAGACGATGGAGATAATCGTTAAGACAATAAACTTGGTCGAGTCCTCCTTGTTGGCCAAGTGGGGGGATGCACGCAGCTTGCTCTTCTGTAATGAGGAGGGGCGAGGCAGAGTGAGGGGGGGGGGGGAGGGGAAATAAGAGAGAGGGGGGGGAGGGGGGGGGTTTGGGAGGATGGAAAAAGAGAAGTGGGTTAAAAAAAATACACTTCATTTGCAGAACAATCCTAAAATCAGTGGGGTGTGATGTTTGTTCCGATAAAAGATTGCATTGGCCACATTCGGGTTTATTCTTTTCCACTGCAATTCGTCCTTGTCAACATTAATCATTAGTTATATTAATAACAATTTAAAAAGGAGCAATACAAAAAGAAAACAAGGGGCGTAAAGCAATTTGCTTGCTATTGCCGACAGAAATTAATTTAAACCCATGCACGGTAGTTGCAAGATGGGGAACAATTAAGACTCTTTCTAGTACCCATTTTCACTTGGTTACAAATGGATTTTTTAATTTAACTCCTGAAAGCTTAGCCAACCTATTCATTATCACTACTATTCTGCTAGTAATTTTCTGCTTGCATTCATGCAGCCAACATCTAATTTATGCTTGTAAGCAATGTATAGAGAGCTGGTTCAAGCCCAGTCCATTTTAGTTCCTTTCACCAGAAAGGCCACCGAGCAATTATCAGTAGGCTCGGCAGTTGGAGCTTGTCTCTAATTAGCCTCTTGCCTTCAGTCCATGGGATTAGCTGTCGCTGCCACTGAGGCACAAGTTAATGGGAAGCTCACGTTGAATAAAGGCTCCAAGATCTTCCTGCTTTGACTATACACCACAGAGAAGGATATTGAGGCGTGGTGACCTCCAGGAGGTGAATTGGCAGCAGCAGCCTCATGTTAAGCCATGCAAAAATGTGTTTTTTTCCCCCTTGAATGTAACTGTTCTTGAAATCTCACTTCCCCGGTGTCATTGCATATATATTTAATAAAAATCTTTATTCATGGCTGGTCAGAGGAGCAGAGCTACCCCTTAAACGAAGAGCCCCAAACATTTCTTTTCACTTCCAGGTTTGTTTTAACTTAGAAAAGATTTTGCGGATAGAAGTTTGTCTCGGTGCTGGGCAAACGAAACGGGCCCAGCATCAAATATTTAATTCTGGTCTAGTTAGTATTCAGTAGAAATTAAATATGAGGGGCTGTGCATGAAGGGCTAATCCACTTGATACTGCCTGCTTGGCACTGTCACCTGAGAAGAATTTCTGTCCTGTTAAGTTCATTGATACCAATGATAAAAATACGAAGAAACCGTTTCTCCTGGTAAATGCGTGAAAATTTCAAAAGATTTTGTTCCTTTAATAGATTTGCTTGGTTGACTTACATTCATCTGAAACAGCAAAATGAGAGCGATAAAAGCCCTGAATTACCGCTGTCAATCTTTCCCTTTGAGCAACCTTCGCATGATTCTCAATAAGGCTGAATGTTTAAAATGTTGGGGGGGGGGGGGGTTTAAGTGGTGGGTGGGGAGAGGATCTTTTTTTTGTGTGTGCGGCTGTTTCAAACGATTTTGCATCAAGCAAGGATGGAGTTTAATTAGCTATTCTTGCACGGGACGTACAAAGGGGAAAGAAAATCGCCAAGCGCTTTAATTTTAAGTGCAATTAGAAGAATAGAAACAACATAAATATGTCCATGTGATCTGGAATGGGCTGCAATCCCTTTATTAACATCACATGGAAATTTGTGGAAGGTATTTCCTTAGTTAATAACATCTTGCTTCTCTTTTGAAAACTAGATATGAAATATTCTTCACATCCTGACTGTTCTGTGATTAAAGAATTTTGAAACAACCATGTAAGAAGATGAAGAAAGGACATGTTTAAGTGTGTCATCTGCTGACTCGTCAATTATTTTATTCTTCAACATTTTGAAATTGTGATCGGAAAATTATTTGATCTCCCAGAAATAAAAAAAGCATACCAGAAAAAAATGTTTTTCCCTACTTTGTTATGTAATAATGCACACATGTGTGGAGGGTGTGTGTGCAAGTATGTTTTATGCGTGGCACACTCTACTAAGACCAGTTGAATACCATTTCATGAATGATCAAGAGCACTATCGAATAGTTTACAACCAATCCAGCTCCGGAAGGAACATAATGATCAACATAGATTGGGCTGAATTTCCATCCAATTTTTTTCATGGCTTCATTGTTTTTGCAAAAATGCAAAAAAAAGGGAAATACATTATTTGTTAAAGTGGTCTTAGGAATATTAGGAAGAATTGATGAGATTATTTATAGTTAAACTTCAAATAATTTGTCTTAGTGATTTGCAGAACAATATCTCCTGTAAAACCCTGGGCTGTTATTTTCTCTGAAGCGATAGAGATTGTGTGCTAAATGTTGAACAGTCACTAAGTTAAGATTCAAACATTAATTCAACTCGGCCTCCAATATTCAAAGATCAGTTTTTGACCTAAAGTGACCATTTTAACATCTTTTCAAAATAAAATCCAAGCTTGATGTTTTTTTCTTGTTGAATTTTAAAATAAACTGCATAAGCCGAGATATTGAAATGGCATTTTACTCACTGGATTAAAATTTTAGTGGTAGTCATGATTCAGTGGCGATCCTCACCCCTGGAGTTGGAAGCTGAATTATCAATGAAATGTTGTTTTAAATTCAGTTAAAAGGATTAAAAAGAAGAAATGTTGGGATCGACTAGAACCTCATCATAATGCATAGCAATGCAAATACATGTTTTCTCGTAAAATATTCAAGCAGGAAGTCAATGTTACAGTATAGAACAAATCTTGTGGAACTGGATCTATAAACTAATGCAAAGATTTAATGCTGCTTAAATGTTGGAAGGAGTGGGGTAGATACATATAGACCACTTCCTCTGGCATGGAGGGTTATTAATCAGTTGGCTCATCATTTAAAATGAGAGCAAGGCCTGTTAAAGGAAAAATCACGAAGACCTTCTTCACACAAAGGGTAGTGGAATTCATGAATCCTCAGTTTCAGAAAGATGTGGAAGGTGGGAATAATGGTGTTTTAGGACTGAGGGTCACAGACGTGTATGAGCAAGCGATCCAAGGGCATGGGTGGAAGGTTGATAAATGTAGCAGAGGTGCTGTTTAGCTGTGTTCTAAATAAGTAGCATTGCAGACTCAAGGGGAAGACTGGCCTGTTCCTAAAGGTACTCAACAAGCTTGGTTGCTTCAGGATATCAGGGAACCGCTAGCGATTCATTTATTATCGTGAACCTTGTGTTCAATCAGTCACTTATTCCTCAAACATGCATCCACGTTTTTAAAAAAAAGCAGATTTTGTTCTTTAAGACGTAACATTGTTGCGAAAATAATTTTAGTTGTCTAAAATTTAGCTGTCTAGGCAGCAAGCTAGCAACTTGCATCACCAGCAGCACTAGAGGCCACGCGTTAAATTGATTAATTCTGCAAGTTTGGTTTATTTTATCATCTTGGGTGGAAACAATTTTTCCATTTACTTCTGGGCAGATGTGTGATCTCTATTACGAGATGCTTTCACATATTTAGGAAAAATATGTAGTTCTACTATTTTTTGAGTAGATCAGAAGAGGGTAAATATAAATATATGGACACATCCATTTTCTCACAGCTCTATAAATTAAGTAAAACGCATTACTCTTTTTCTATTTCAGGGTGGAACAAATAATTGCAAAGGAAAGCCCCTAAAGCTTTTTTTTTACGCCAACCATCATCTCCTCGCATCAATATTTAAACTTTTGTGCTTTTTAAAAAAAAAAAGAAAAATATATTAAATGCATTCACTCAAGCAGAAATAATCGTGTATTAACACTTGACATTACAAAATCCTTTCAAAAAGATATTACTAAAACATGAGGCATTGTCATTTAAAACTGCAGGAGAGAAAAAAAGCTTTGTGTCTCAGATCACCATTGTCCTGTTATATCTCTGAAAATTGTACTTGCAAATTTATCATTCATTGTAGCCAAAAGGATGGAGTAGTTAATATTTAAACCATCTTCTTCAATACAAATTTGTATTTAATTGACAGTTGCCGAGATATTGCCATGTGATGCCAAAAATCTGCAAAGTTTATTTTCTTTATTTTCCTTCCTAGTGATCACCTTCCTTATCTCTCCTGTCTCTCAAAATTAAAAAAAACTTTCCGATGTTACCATGGTGCAAAGCAATAGCAGAGAACGCTCTCTGTGTTCTGCTTTTAATTTTGGGCGAGTTTATTCTTTTCTGTCCACCAAACAATGGGATGTCAATTTATCAATCGGAACGGGGTCGGTTTTAATAGTTTTACCTTTTCAGAAAAAAATCTGCCAAGACAAGGGATTTAAAACATTTATTCTCTTGAGTGAGGGTATAAAGGATTACAGAAATCAAAAAGACAAAGGGGTAGAAGGGTTTCTGGAGGTCTGGCTTATTCAAATTACTGAGAAAGGTCATAGCGAAAGGCACAGACCTATTCATATGAAGAGACAGTGATCTTTTAGTGACCTTAACAACGCCGCTCACATCATCTGTAAGTGGAAAAATGACACTATTCCTGACGCTTTTCTTGTTGCTTTATTTTCCAACATTATGAACTTATAAACATGAACAAAGAAAATATTCCCCGACCCGTTGTGGCGCGAGCCCGTTTTCAACGCACGAAACAAGTCCCCAATTGTGCCAACGTCTCAAGGCTACTTTTAAGATTCTTTTGAAATGCAGTCCCGACCCACACTCCCCCCACCAATACCTCCCATCCATGCCAACTGACTGATGGTAAATTGATGGAAGTGAGAACCTTGGTATCACTAAGCATGCAAACACAATTCACTCGGACCTTCTGCCGTTCAAAGAAAGTTACTGTTACTGAAATGGCACTTTGCAAAAAAAAAGAAATAATTGTTTAAAAAAAAAATCAAGGTAATCAAAAAAATATCAACAGCGTAGGGTGCTTGAGATGATTAACCAAAAACCGGGATAACCTGATCATAATATGAAACAAATACCACATACCTGAATTCATTGCTTATAATTTTTCAATTTCAAAGATATTCAGCTGCTATCCTTTTAATGCAAAGAACCAGTGGGGGAAGATTTGACCCGAATGCTTCATTTCGTTTTTGCTTCTTGCACTTCCCAGCTTCTGATATTATCGTCCATCATTCATTTTTCACAGGGATGAAGCCAGCAGCTGCTTTGCTTCATTCCGCTGGAGTGCTTGCAGTGGTTTGAACTTCACAAGGAGGAGGAGGAGGAGGAGGAGGAGGAAGCAAAACTAAAAAGGGAAAGCGCAAGATTCTCTCCTGTGGCCTCCCAGTCCTACGACTGGCCTTGTGTGAGAGGGTGATGGGCTTTTGACCGCTGAGTGGTGGTCTGAGCCCCTCCTTATATTGGCCAGCCCCAAAGCCCCTGTCTACACCACATGTCACATCTACTGGTCGCCATGGTGATGCTTCCACATGTTGCTGACAGTAATTAGATAAGAAGCTTTTCTGTTAATAAACCTTACAGGAGTGTGAATGCGAATGGATATCAATTTTGTCACTCATTTGTAAAGCTGCTTGAGACTTCTGTTTGTATTCCGCTCAATTTTCTTCCTCCCCCCTCCTCCCCAGTGTTGTTAGCTGCTCGCAAGTCCCCTACGGTGTTTTGCTTTTAAATGTTCCTGTGGCACCATTCATGAGTTTGGCCCGAGACCTGGCCAAAATTTGAGCCTCGGTCTAAATGATCCCTTTTGCAGGACGTGAATCCAGTCAGTCCACGGGCAGAGAGGTAGGGGTCTGAAGAGAAAAGGTGAATATGGACTACAAAGCATATTGATTAGCTTTGGGTTGGGGTAGGCAAGCTTGCATAAGGCAGCAGCTGCAGCAAACAGGAGAGGGAGAGAAAGGAAGGTTGATGGGGGGGGGGGTGGGGGGTTGGTGGAGGGGGTTAGTTGTGAAGAAGAAACCGTGTCAGGCACAGATGACAAATCTTGGGAGGGCTCTTCAGTTTATCTTTCTATTCAATTCCACCCCCCCCCCCCCCCGCGCCCCCCCCCCCCCCCCACCACCACCTCCCTCTGCGTTTCCCCTATTGTTTCCTCCTGTGACAGCTGGAGATGGCAGTCCAGAAGACCCGACAAAACCAGCTCTCTCGCAACGCACCATTCTCGCCGTTTGTGGAAGGGGAATAGCAGCCCCTAGAGAAGGCGCAGTTTAAACCGAGGTGCAAGCGTGGCCTACGGCTTTAATTCTACCAAATCCAAATCAGAACGTCCCTCGGAGAACCCCGAGGTAATTATTCCATCCTTAATCCACTGCCAGTATTAGACTGCAATTGATCTCAACTGCTGGCGTCTTGGCTGATCTTACCAGAACGAGATTTGCTTGATTAATGTGATCGGCCGTCAATAGATGTTTGCAATTGATTGGGATTTTTTTTTTTCATTGCAGCCTTCGTCATAATATTTCAGAAGGCAGCTGTGGAGGGGTGAATAAATACCCATTCTCCCTGACAATAAGTAAATACAGCCTGGGCATCCTACTAGCTAGCAAGAAATGCCTCACGGGATGCCTACAGCTCTGAATTCTGCTTGTACCTAATCACCTTTGCCCCGAATCCCACACTTGCTTTTCCCTGACATGTATTCATTTTTAGCACCGTTTATACGCCTACAGGCACAGAGTCTTTCGATGACCATGGACATATTGTTCATGTTTTGGTAGCCACTCCAGTCCCCACCAAGCCTTCCGTTTCAGTGGAAGGTAATTCCCATTTGTTGTGGCTTTTGATATTAATGCATAAGAATCAAACGTTAAAAAAAAACGGACTGGTGCAGATCACAGTTGGCGTTAAGAGCAAGTGAATATTTAACACATTCATCTCTCCATTATATTGGTGGAGGTGTTAATGAAGGTATTTAAAATAAAAGCCTCGCCACGTTAAACACCTACAGCCAATGTTTTACCCTTAAATACGGCATGTGCCTCGCCTCTTGTTGCCCCACACTATCCCTTTGATCTTACTAATTTGCAACGTGAGGCAATTGACTGGTGGAAATAGATACAACGTCTTAACTGCGCCAACCTTGAAGGACATTTGAAACTCAAAGAGGGATTTGGGATGCTCCTTGCTCCCAAGGCTGAGATGCACGGAGAATAACCTGACCCCCAGACTGCTGGCACCATCTCGGTCCATCGGAGCTTCAGGCGATTTGGAATCTGTTCAACAGTCAAAACATTTGAGGAGCAGGGTGCAGCCCAGATTGCTGAAACAGGGCACAAACTGCTGGAGTGACTCAGCAGGTCATGCAGCATGCAGAAACAAGGAACTTCAGGTTGATGCCAAAGAAAGACACAAAGTGCCGCAGTAACTCAGTGGGTCAGGCAGCATCTCTGGAGAAAAAGGATGAGTGACATTTTGGGACTGAACCCTTCTTCAGACTGAAAATAGGGGGTGAAGGGAGGAGCTGGAGGTGAGAAAAGGCCAGGATGAATCATGCCAGCCACAACAGACCTGATAATTCCATTAGTGGGAGAGTCCAGGACTAGAGGTCTTGGCCTCAGAATTAAAGGATGTTCTTTAAGGAAGATGAGGAGAAATGTATTTAGTCAGAGGTTGGTGAATATGTGGAATTATTTGCCACAGAAGGCTGTGGAAGCCAAGTTAATGATATTTTTAAGGCAGAGATAGATTCTTGATTAGTACAGGTGTCCGAGGTAATAGGGAGAAGGCAGGAGAATGGGGTTAGGGGGGAGAGATAGATCAGCCATGATTGAATGGCAGAGTAGACTTGATGGGCCGAATGGCCTAATTCTACTCCAGGACCCGTAACATCACCCATTCCTTCTCTCCAGAGATGCTGCCTGTTGTGCTGTGTTACTCCAGCATTTGGTGTCAATGTTATAAGCTTTCCAAGCAAAATCTCAGCATCTCTGGAAAACAAGGATAGGTCTGAAGGAAGGCTCCAACCAGAAACATCACCCATCCATGTTCTCTGGGGATGCTGCCTGATCCACTGAGTTACTCGAGCACTTTGTGTCCCTTTTTTACGGAAAGATGACATTTTGAGTTGGGACATTTCCCCATTCAATGTGGATTTGACAGAGTATGTAGTAAAGTTGAGGTCCACTGCAGGTCTGAATTCAGTGAGGCCTGGAGCTGCAGGAGACAGAACGAGGCCCAGCCCGCGAACGAGGACGAGGACAAGGGAGGAATAAATGGGTCTCGTTTAGTTTAGTGCAGTTTAGATGTAGAGCATGGTAACCCACCCAGTCCATGCTAACCATTGATCACCTGTTCACACTAGTTATTCCACTGCACACTAAAGCAATTCACAGAGGCCATTTAACCTCCAAACCTGTTGGGGGTGTGGGAAGAAACTGGGTTATACGGAGGAAACCCATATGCTCTCAGGCAGAAAGTACAAACTCCACACAGATAGCACCCAAGGTCAGGATTGAACCCAGCTCTCTGGTGGTGTGAGACAGCAGCTTTACCACTGCGCCACCGTGCTGCACTTGTTTGCTGAAGAAACATACTATCCAGCTTCTCTTTTACCTTCACTTCTTTTACCTTCACTTCTGAGAGGAGATAGAGAGCCATAATTTAACTTCTCTGGAAAGATTGACCAGGGCTCTCATTAGTACTCTGCAGGGACAATCATCTTTGATTACAAGTTCAAACGTTTGGAATAAAATTTGAACCCACCAACTTCGGATCAACAGGCAAGATAGCTGACCATGTATCACGGCAGACAGTTGAATGGCAGTCTAAATGTCTTCATGCGAAAGAAAAATCTGGTTTAGCTGTAATATTATTTACTGTTGAACAGCATGCTTCTTGAATAATGGTCAAATGGCACAGCTGTCAACACATGGAGGACATTTATGTGACTGTCCTCTAATAAGGATTTAAATCAAATCAGAAAACAGGCAAGGAAAGAGCTGCTGAAAATCTGGAAACAAAAATAATATCAATTTACCCGACAAATCAAGTATGCCAATATTCATCGTAGACCGATGAATTCTTCCCAATGGGTAAAAGACGACAGGTTGGCTAATAAATAAAGTATACATTTCTCAGTGTACACCATCAGCATTTGTTCTTGTGTTAGAAATGCCTGAATGTTACAAAACAGAAATGCTCGGTGGCGCAGCGGTAGAGTTGCTGCCTCACTGCGCCAGAAACCCGGGTTCAATCCTGACTACAAGTGCTGCCTGTATGGGTTTGTACGTTCTCCGTGTGGGTTTTCTCTGGGTGCTCCAGTTTACTCCTACATTCCGAAGACGTACAGGTTTGTAGGTGAACTGGCTTGGTAAAATTGTCAATTGTGAAGGATAGTGCTAGTGTGCAGGGATCACTCTTTGGTGTGGACTTGGTGGGCTGAAGGGCCTGTTTCCACGCTGTATCCCTAAACTAAACTAAACCACTAAGCAAAATAGCATCAAATGGAGGGAATGTTGGCAACATTCGTTCAAATCTACAATTTATTTAAATTCCATATTGATGTATAAGCATTTACACATACTGTATTGCCAGATATGGTGATGCCCTATTTGTTACAAGGTCATTGCCTTGATTAAAAAACGTCCATGAGCAACCCTTTGGAATCAAATTGCGGGGGTCAGAATTGCAGCAACAATCAGTTGTGTGTAATGGATTCCTCAATAAACCCAGCGCTCTTGTGGCCAGCCCGCTTTTTCATCTCTGACAGTCGTCTTCCTTTTGCAACTTAATCCACCCAGAGCGGAACGTTTTTTGAGTTTCTTTTGACAGCCCTTGGGGACAAGAGCTTGTTCACCTGTAACAACCTTCACTGCTGGCCTAACTGCTATTTAATGAAAAAGGAACACGTACAACGCAACCCTGCGAATGGTAACAAATATCAAAACGCTGTAGTTTAATAGAGGAACAAAAAAACCTGCTCTAGAATGGGCCGCCAGCGAAGGTAATGTAATCAGGTGCAATAACCACCTTGAAGAGACATTCAAACACACTCTTAAGGAGGCAAACCACAGAAAAAGATGATCCTTCGTCTAGTTTATTGTCATGTGTACCAAAACACAGTGAAAAGCTTTTGTTGTGTGCTAACCAGTCAGCAGATAGACAATAATATATGATTACATTCGATCCATTTACAGTGTACAGATACATGATTAGTACTGGTGTCAGAGGTTTTGGGGAGAGGGCAGGAGAATGGGGTTAGGAGAGATAGATCTGCCGTGATTGAACGGTGGACTAGACTTGATGGGCCAAATGGCCTAATTCTACTCCTATTCCTTATGACCTCATGAAAAGGGGATAATGTTTAGTGCAAAGTAAAGACAGCAAAGCCCGTTCAAGGATAGTCCGAGGGCATCAAAGAGGCAGATAGTAGTTCAGCACTGCTCTCTGGTAAATGGGTAAACACAGTAAAGGGAACTAGTCTGTGAAGAACCCAGCGGTGGGGCCGCCGAGACGGAAGAGGGGCCCGGTGGGCCGCATGTGGCCACGTGCGGCAGCAGGCCTTGATATGACCGCGAGATTATAAGACTAAGAACATTTGAAACTTGGAAAAGAATCGTGGCAACTCTCTGTGTACTGCCTGGGTGAAGTTTGTTGTGCGATTTTACTAGATCGTATGCAAAAACATAGAATTTCACTGGACCTAGGCACATGTGACAATAAAATATCATTGATTGATAGTGTAGATTGGCAAACATGGTTCAGTTTAGTTTATTGTCACGTGTAACGAGGTACAGTGAAAAGCTTTTGTGGCGTGCTAACCAGTCAGTGGAAAGACAATACTTGATTGCAATTGAGCCGTTTACAGTGTATAGATACACGATAAGGAAATAACATTTAGTTATTAGCAAGGTAAAGCTAGCAAGGTCCGTTCAAGGATTGTCGAAGGGTCGCCAATGAGGTAGATGGTTCAGCATTGCTCTCTGGTTGTGGTAGGATGATACAGTTAACAGATTGCCTGATAACAGCCGGGAAGAAACTGTCCCTGAATCTGGAGGTGTGCGTTTTCACACTTCTGTGTGACTCCATTTCCATGGTGATTTGAAGAGAAAGTTTCTGTCCTGTTCAACTCTGTGGTCAGTGGTATCAGAATTTATAGTTCTGGCCTGTTCCTCACTCTTATTGTGCTTGTTTAAATAAATGAAACTATATTCACAGTGGGAATCTTGATCATTTGGAAGCTCTCAAAATAATTGCCAGAAACAATGGAGACTTTGCACAGCTAAGAACATCTTGGAAGACCTACAGAGTCATGGTGCATATATATAGAAGCTGGCCTGTGCCCTGGCCGGAGAATTGATGCTTGGCCACTGAAAACATTTGCACCATGAAGCTGGCAGATGAAAGAGACAGCTGGTAAGATATCTTCGAAGGACAGAAATTATTCTAGACTTTGGTCGCAAGTGGCAGTGATGTAATTGGGTGAAGAGGTTCGGTTCAACTTAAACACTGAACCAGGTCAGAGTCAATGTGGTAGCACAGCCACAAAATTATATCCGAGCTGGGGAATTGTTACACACAATATTAGTGTATAAACCCAAAGCAAAATACTACAAGAAGGGTCTCGACCCAAAAGCTGGCTGGGCTTTGCGTGCAGTCCAGCACCCGGGTCAACTCGTCATTCACTCAGCCGAGTCGGTCAACGGGTATTTTTTCTTATTTTGACCTTTTGTCCCTTATTTGGGACTGAGAAAGTTGGCAACCCTACCCACACGCATCTGAGATATTTGTCCATGACATCCAGCACTGATATAACAAAGGTTTACGTTAGCTTGGGGGAAAAACACCTCATAGTTTGAATAGGCATATTGTAACCTTCCAGGCTCAAACCTAATTCCACATCTTCAGATATGAAGAAGGGCCTCGGCCCGAAATGTCACCTATTCCTTCTCTCAAGAGATGCTGCCTGTCTGGCTGAGTTACTCCAAAGAGTTACTCCAGCTATTTGTGTCTATTTTCGGTTTAAATCAGCATCTGCAGTTCCTTCCCACCCAAAATAGTGAGATTAAATGAGAACTTGCCAGTTTGAAGTTTGATCTTTATTTTATGAATAGTTACGATGAGGGATTACGTGAAGACCCCGCCAGCACGCATGCGCGACATTCTTTAAAGCAGCGGTGTGAAATCACATATAACAGAGTTGACTAACATAGCAAGATAAGAGAACCAGCATACCAGTTGACCTTTATAATAGAGGGTTTGGGAGCGGAGGGCATGTAATCCCTCATCGTAACTCCTCTTAAAATAAAGATCAAACTTCAAACTGGTAAGTTCTCATTTAATCTTACTATTTTACTTCGGAGTCACGTGAGTGACTATGTGAAGATTTCAAAGCTCTGCGATTTCATGCCCTGGAACGAGTCCATGCTCACACACTGCCATGATGACAAATGGAGGAAGTATGTTAGCGTATTTCAGACATGAAACTGTGCTGAAAAACAAGAGGGTATTTATTTAACAAATAACAAATATAATACCCCTACTTCGGGGAAATTAAATTACAGAAATTAATATTGTGTCTGCAAACGTCTCAGGCGCGGTCACAGGTTTATTATAGAACTGCTGAAAGGTTTTCTCATTAGCCCAACCTGCCGATGCAAGGATGTGATCCATAGGAACTTCCATCATCCTTGCTGCCGATGTAGATGCAGCCCTGGTGGTGGGAGATTTAAAAACATCAGTGTTCACCCCCGCTGTACCCAAAGCTGCCCTTGCTGCCCTTAGCCATCTTGAAATAGTTTGCACGGTTTGCACTGTGATGAGGACATTTGTGACTTATAAGCAGAGCCCTTTCCGTGCCCCGAGACACTTGGTGACCTCCATGTAGTGTAAAAGGTGGGTCACTATGCAAAGGCGGCTGTCTACGGGGTAGGCCAGGAAATCCAACTTGCGGCCAGATGATCCAGGCCTGTTTTGTTTGAGTAACCACTGAATGAAGAAATTATTGTTGGTTATAACCATGGCGTCCATAAGCTGAGTATGTGTGGGGACGGGACAGGTTGCGCAGTCACGAATGCCATCAGCATTACCAATTTATATGTCAATTTGGCTAGGGAAAGAGATGTTACTGGTGCCCACCCTCGGAGCATGGTTAGCACAATGCCAATATCCCAGGTCTGGGAATATCTAGGCCTGGGGGGATTTGAGTTAAAAATTCCCATCATAAGTTTAGACACCAAGGGGTGAGACCTAACTCCAAGATGTTCTAAACCTTGTCCGAGATATGAGGATATGGCACTCCTGGCACAGTTGATGGCACTGTAGCTTAAACCTTCATCAAAATGAAGGCTTGCCAGGAACTCCAGCACTTCCATAATGGTGGCTGTGAAATATGTGGTGTTTGTCTTGGTACAAAACACCTCCAATTTCTTGATGTAAGTGACGTATTGTCTCCTGGTGGACTCCCTGCATGATGCCGTGATGATATTCATTGTTCGGTCCGAGAGTCCAAAATCCAGGAGTGGCCTTTTCAAACCTTGCAAACCAATAGGTTCATCCGGTCATGGCACAGGTGACTCTCCCCCATCACAGGATGTACCAATAAAATCGGACGTTTGGGTATTGGAATGCATGGTTCTGAGATCATGCCCAGTACCACAGAGAACCATAGCTGAGTAGGCCAGTTGGGTACAACCAGAATACCAAATGCGGAGTCTTGTTGAATTTTCTGCAAGACCTGACTGATGAGGCAGAAGGGGGGAAATGCATAGAAAAACAAATCCCCCCAGTGTAGCGAGAAAACGTCCATCGCTACTGCCCCAGGGTCTGGTTCCCATGCAACATATATTGGTATTTGGTGATTAAGTCTGGATGCAAAAAGGTCGATATCTGGTATTCCATACCGATCTACAATATCGGCAAACACTTTGCGATCCAACATCCATTCGGTGTTGTCATTAAACTTGCGTGACCTTGCATCCGCCACTGTATTTAGCTTACCCGGAAGGTAAGTGGCTGATATCCAAATGATGCTTTCAAAGCACCAGTGCCAGGTTGTATTGACAAATTCATCACAAGACATCGACTTAATTCTACCCACATGATTGATATAAGCCACCACGGTGGTATTATCAATTTGTAAGCGTACATGCAGATGGTGCATGTCCGAACAGTAAGCCCAGAGTCCATGAAATGCTCCCAGCATTTCTAGATGATTAATTCCCAGTGCCGGGAGTAAGGTTAATTCATGTGCATTCCATTTACCACCGCAACTGGAGGTGGTATTAGTTGCTCCCCAGCCTTGAGCGCTGGTGTCAGTTTGTAGTATAACCGAGGGGTTTGTGATTGTAATGGGATTAGAGCAATATCGAGCATTGTCTATCCACCATTGTAATTCCAATTTTGCTTTTGCTGGTAATTATATTGGCCTGTCAAAATGGCCAGCATGGTGTTTGAGTGCTGCAATTTTTGCTCTTTGTAGGTTTTGGTAATGCAAGTGCCCAAATTGTGTGGCTGCGAAGGCAGCCACAAGCTTCCCAATTACCCTGGCTACTTGCCGAATAGACGGTTTACTGATGCCAGCAAGGCTGTTACATGCTTCTATAAAGTCTGATGCTTTGTTCGGTGGCAAAGTGACAGACATATGAACAGAGTCAATCCTGAATCCCAAATAGTCCATAGTAGTAGAAGGCACTAATTTGGATTTGTCTGGTTGGATGATAAACCACAGTTTTTGAAAAAGGTGCTCAGTGGTTGAGACTCCCAATTTGGCCAACTCCAAGGTTTTCCCCACAATTAAAATGTCATTGAGGTATGCCATAACAATCTGTTTTTGTTTTCTGAGACACGCTAAAGCTGGTTTCAATAATTTGGTAAACAGTTTGGGTGCTGATGATAATCCATTAGGTAGCGCTTTGTACTGCCAGAGCTGCCCCATCAAGGCAAATTTCAAATATCTGCGATGATCTTTGTCTATTGGTACTGAATAGTATGCATCTTTTAGATCGATGCAAGCCATGAAGTATCTCTTAGAAACTAGTTATTTGGCAGTAACAAACATTTCCATTTTGAAGTGGTACGTATTCAGTTATGTCAAATCAATAATAATGCGGCATCCGCCATCTTTTTTATTTTTGGTGAAGATGTTTGATACACATTCATGAGATTCATTTTTGGTTTTCTCAATTACCCTTTTCGTATGTAGTCTTAAGAGTTCAGCATGACCTTCTGTCTTCTCTTTCTGTGAAAATACAAACTTTTGACTAGGTGTATGCTGAACAGGAAGGGGAAGTTTGTCAACAAATTCAATTTTGTATCCCTAAATACTTTGCAGTATGAAAGGATCAGAAGTGAAATAACTCCATGCATCCCAAAACAAGTGCAACCGTCCCCCAATCCGTGAAGAATTTAAACACATGCCCCTGAGGCAACCAGTCCCACCTACCCCCATGGTTACCGGCGGTGCTGCGTTGGTTTCCTCTGTCCTTGTTTCCTGGGAGGTGGAGGCGCTGTGGTGTGGGGGTGGAGAACCTTCCAGGAAGGCCGTGCTGGGCCATGGTCTAAAAAAGACCGTTGAGCAGGTTGGACGGCCTTCGAGCTTTCACTAGCAGGTGTTCTGTCGCTGTGGTAGCGTGGTCTGCTGGTGGATGCATAGGGGTGCTGCCGCTGCAGGTATGAGGACTTGGTGGCAGCCGGCTCTTTTATCATGCCTATTGCCTTTGACTCTTCATTGAGGTCTTTTACCTGCTTAGGCAGGTTGTCCCCAAATAGTAGTGTTGGGTCTGCACAACCCCGCGAACTTGGGGTTCAGTACAGGCCGGATGACACTCTTTCTGTAACAGTTGATCTCAAACTGAGTGTTACAGAGGAGTACCAGAGCATCCTGTAGCTCTTCTGGCATTTCCACTCCATCCACTGACCTGGCAACGGCCGCAATTCCAGCAGCCGGTGGTTTTAGGATTTTCGGGAGTTTTACTTCCTGACTTCCGATGCCAGGGCTCATGTTACCCCAGATGGGGTTGTTGACTGCAGGCACGTTGAGGAAGACACAATTCTCAGGAGATAGGTATTTGGCTGCAGTGTAATTAATGGCCTGTTCCTGAAGTCGATTTGTTGCCATGTAATTTATACTGGCTGCCAACTTCGGTTGCAACGGCGGCCCTTTTTGGGTAGGCATTGCAAATTTTGATACCATGCCCAGAGCTCCTCTTCTGGCACCCCTAGCATTGGTGTTTCTTCAGCCACACACCCCTCTTCAGAGTCAGCCCAGTTCTGACTCCTAATGCTCCCCTGCGAGGAGGGTGAGACATTTGGCAGCCCTGTAAATGGTGCTGCCGTGGGTCTGTGACAAGACCGACAGTGACCATACCCATACTGTAGCAGGTCACATTGGAGCAACTGTTCCACCATCTTCCTTACACTCAATGCATTGCCCTTAATGTCCTTTCTAGAATATGATGACCAGGCAGCCAATATCACCAAATATACACTTCGCCCTGGCCACGCTCTCATTTCAAAGTGTTTGGTGTTTGGCTTAGTTTAGTTTTATTGTCATCTGTACCGAGGTACGGTGAGAAGCTTTAGTTGCATACTTCCCATTTCACTTCTGTTATCGGGAAGAAGGTATGGGAGCCTGAAAACTATGATCACCAGGATCAAGAATAGCTTCTTCCCAACAACCATTGTGCTTTTGAACACCACGCTACACGGACCTCGCGCCTACGAGTGTCTATGGACTGGGGGCTCATACCCCGCTTAGGTAGCTTGCGACCTAACGATATAAACACTGAATTCTCCAATTTCAAGTAATATCCCCCTATCCTTTTCACTTTTCTGTGCCCTCCCCATCCCCTCCCCTACCCATTTATCCGACCATCTCCCATTCCCCAATCACCCTGCTCGATTCCCCTCCTTCACACACTCATCCCCTATCCCCGGGTCCATCATTTCCCTTTTATGCATCCTCTTTCCCTTCCCCCCATCGCCTTCAACCTGTATCCCTCGCTCTGGTTTTAGATATTTCTTACCCTTTTGTCTCCTGTTCACCCCTGACCTTTGCCACCTCCTCGTCTGTATGTGCCTATCACGTGCCAAGCTTTGTCGTGCCTCCAACTCTCTTTTCCAACTTTCTCCCCTCTACTACAATCGGTCTGAAGAAGGGTCCCAACCTAAAACATAGACTGTCCATTGCCTCCACAGATGCTGCCTGACTCGCTGACTTCCACCTGCAGTTTATGTTTTGCTCAAGATTTCAGTATCTTCGGTTCCTTGCTTCTGCACTTTGAGTGTGGCAGAGCCTCTTGGAATATCCTGAGCTTGACTATGTACGGGTGCTGTCTATACGGAGTTTGTACGTTCTGTGTTATCTCCGGGTGCTCTGGTTTACAATTCTAGGGTCGGCGTCGACTCGGTGGGCCGAAAGGCCTGTTTCCACGCCATATCTCCGAAATCTAAAGTCTACAGTGAAGTCTGAAGTCTAAAATCAGCTGGAAAGGAGAGATGCAAGGCAGGGAGGAGAATAACCTGTGTTAGAGTTCTAAGCCAGAGACACCTATAACAGGTCTGGGTATTATTTGTAAGAGCTATCAAGTCTCCAGCCCTTCCCAGCAGAGTAATAACAGGCACAATGAATTAATGAGTTCCGCCATGCATTACCACTTAGCTTGCTTTCATTTGGAGAAGAAAACGTAGCAAGTGGGGATAAAGGTGCAGTTTATATTCTTTCTTAACCAAAAAAAATCAGCAATATTAATTTAATAAATACCATACAGTTCTTCTTTAAATAGAGTATGATGGGCAGGATGGCGGTGCAGTGGTGGAGTTGCGGCCTTACAGTGCCAGAGACCATGATCCTGACTACGGGTACTGTCTGTACGGAGTTTGTACGTTCTCCCGATAACTGCTCCAGTTTCCTCCAAAAACGTGCAGCTTTGTACGTTAATTGGCTTTGGTAAAATTGTAAATTGTCCCCAGCGTGTAAGATAGTGCTGCTGTGCGGGACGATCGCTGGTCGGTGCGGACTTGCTGTGCTGAATGGCCTGTTTCCGTGCTGTAACTCTGATCTAAACTAAAAAATGTATGACCGTGATCTCCATTAATTTTTTTAAAAATGTTTTATTTTGGTGATTGACACCATTACAACAAATCCAATTTTAATTCTCATTATCAGCAAAGATCATGAGATCTGGGTGCCAAGCATCAATGGCTATCCACAGTCTTTAGTCTTGGTGACTGGGTTTAGTTACACAGTGGCTGACAAGGTAAAGCAATCGAGGTTGAAAAGGCCATTCACCCTATCAGGACTAAAGAAGTGCTCCATCATCTGTCTTTATTCGTACCTCAATTCCCCGAAACCATAAAGCACAGACAATAGAAAGACACAAAACCATTACTGAACCCTGAACTCCAGTTAATGAGCAGATAATCGCTCCCATCATGAGTTTTCTCAATATGCGTCACATTAAAGAGCGAGGTCTCATCATCAGAATGTCATTTTAAAACATGTACAAAGATTCAGTCCTAATGGCAACTTTAGCTGCACTGAGATTGCGAGCCCCTGTTTTCTCCCACTCTGTGTTCCCTGCCCCCACTCCTTATTAAAGGGGAAATTAAAGCTGTTCTCATCCTCTTCTGCTGGTTCAGTCAGACCGATAAAGCCACTCTCCCTTGTAATATTAAACTGAGGATACCCACTTCAAAGAGGTGGGGTTCTGTTTAAATGTACAGTTTGGGCTCCAATGATGTTTAGTTTAGTTTAGTTTAACTAAAACAGCGTGGAAACAGGCCCTTCGGCCCACCGAGTCTGCACTGACCAGGATGCCCGTACATTAACACAAGCCTACTAGGCAAGGGACAATTTACACTTATACCAAGTATACAAACCCAAGCCAATTAACCTACAAACTTTTGGAGTGTGGGAGGAAACCAAAGATCTCGGCGAAAACCCACGCGTTCACGGGGAAAACGTACAAACTCCGTAGTCGGGATCGAACCCGGGTCTCCGGCGCTGCAAATGCTGTAAGGCAACAACTCTACTGCTGCGCCACCGTGTCGCCCAGGTGTATTGAACTATTTTAACCTGAGTGGGAGCAGCTTCTGTGGCAAGAATACAACTGCTATCATGGAAGTTGACCGTGCACAGTTAATGGTAATTAATATTAGAAAACTTTAATGACATTGCTTGAAACAGTATTAAAGGTTTGAGTAAAACTGAAATTTTAATCACCGTGTAAGATCCCAAAGAGATGTAATAAAAAAAATATACTGTTAAATTAAAAATGAATGATTATTATATAAGTATTAAGGTCAAAAATAATTAATGATATAACATTATAAGTTTAACGGTGCTAGAATAGTTGTGTTTAAAAAAAAAGCCGAATCAGCCGTTTGTTTAGAGATACAGCGTGGAAACAGGCCATTCGGCCCAAGAAGTCAGTGCCGACCAGTAATCCCCGCACATTAACAGTATCCTACACACACTGGGGACAATTTACAATTTTACCAAGCCAATCGGCCTACAAACCTGTATCATTGGAGTATTGGAGGAAACCGGAGCACCTAGAGAAAATCCACGCAGGTCACGGGGAAAATGTACAAACTCTGTACAGACAGCACAGTCATGATCCAACCCGGTTCTCTGGCACTGTAAGGCAGCAGCTCTACCGCTGTGCTACCATGCCACGTTTCAAAACGACGCATAAAATTATCAAACTACTCAAAAAAACATTCTGGATATAAGGTCTTGTTCTTTTGTTCAATTAAGACAGCATTTTGTGACATAGCACTCATAGCAAACCAACAACATGCCTCAGCTCTGAATGCACAGTGAGCAAAATTTATCAGACACGAAGGGATTGGCGGAAGAGGAAAAATGAAAGGATTACGATAAAGACACTAACAGCCAACAAAGCTGGATTTAATAGTGGTAGTTTGAAGTGTCCAACTTATGCGATTTTTCAGCGGCTGCCGGCGACTGTCGAGTTGCCTGCAGTCGCCTGATAAACCAGGAACTGGAATGGCGACTGTCAGAGTGGAACACACACACACACACAAACACATTGCAAAGGCAGGGGCTAGGGCAAGTGTGGGAACCGCTGTTTGAAATTCACACGGTGCAAAGCCAAGGTGATACAGACACACACCGCGATGAACAGGAAGGTTGGCGCTGTAATTAAGATGGCTAGCACAGCGTATGGTGTCCTTTAAAAGAGGGGGGGAGGAGGGGGAAAGGGGGAAGAAGGGGGGAGAATTGGGGAGAAGGGGGGAGAAAGGGGGAGAAGGAGTGGAGATAACTTTTAAGAAGCCAGACAACTTTTAATAAGCCAGAGATACACAGTTGTGAAGTTTGGCAGACATTTAACATTACCGGTCGGTTATCCTTGGTTCTGAGAACTACTGCTTACGTTATTTTTTCCCCAATGAGCCAATGAAAATGACCAGTTAGCAAAGGCGATTAACTAAAACTACCTACGACTACCTCGACTACCTACAACTACATGGCTACCCCACTACAACAGCACCTACAACTACAGGATTACCGATTCTCTCCATGGCGACCAATTTTTGGTCGCAGAAAAATTGTCAACATATTGAAAAATTTGCGGCGACCATACTGAGGACGCGACTAGTTCCCAGAATGCGGGAACTCATCGCGACCATGAAGGAGATTCCACCAGAGACCACCAGCAAACAAGTGGCGACCATGTGGCGAGCGCAGAGTCTCCTGCACTCGCCTAAAAAGTCACCTAAGTGGGACAGTCCCATTAGTCTATGGTATTCCTAAATTCAACTGTTGTATTTAGACATCTCGCTATTGATCACATGCACACCAACTTATGTGTAAATGCAGAACAGTATCTGTTATTGGTCTTCTGAAGTGCCTTCCATGAGCTAGGGTGTTGTCCAATTCACTTCTACCCCATTGTGGACATTGGACTTTGTCTATGGAACTGATGTGCTACAAAGGTGAGAACCATACTCTTCATCTGTACCTTCTCTATCTATTGTACATTGAGCCTGACTTGATTGTATTGATATATAGTATTATCTGATCTGATTGGGTAGCAAGCAAAACAAACAAAGCTTCACTCTGTACCTCGGTACACATGACAATAATTAATCTAATGATCCAAAATGTCCAAATGGTACAGCTGGTTTATTGGAGTAAGAAAAACTGAGCCACTGTTAAAGATAGGTGACCAGGTCAGTTCTCATAAAGATGCAGAAAGCACACCAGAAGATGTAGTAGACACAAAACGCTGGAGTAACTCAGTCGGACGACATCTCTGGAGAGAAGGAATGGCTGACGTTTTAGGTCGAGACCCTCCTTCATACCTGAAGATGTGGAATTTGGTTTGAGCCTGGAAGGTTACAACATGCCTATTCAAACTATGCCGTGTTTTTCCCCCAAGCTAACGTTAAGCTTTGTTATAACAGTGCTGGATGTCATGGACAAATATCTCAGAGTGGGTGTGGACAGGGTTGCCAACTTTCTCACTCCCAAATAAAGGACAAAAAGTCAAACTACGGGACAAATTCCCGATGGCAATTCGTTGACCGACTTGGCCGTGATGAGTTGGCCCGGGTACTGGACTGCACACAAAGCCCAGCCGGTGGGACAGCTGAGGAGTTTTGGCCCGCGCGACATCACGTGCAAAGTCCAATACGGGGCAGTTGGCAACCCTAGGTGTGGAATAGAGAATTAAAATGGTTGACACAAAATGTTGAAGTAACTCAGCGGGACAGACAGCATCTCTGGAGAAAAGGAATGGGTGACGTTTTGGGTCGAGACCCTTCTAAAAAACGAGAGAAGACCGAATATGGGTCCCGACGTGAAACGTCACCTATCCATGGTCTCCACAGATGCTGCCCAACCCGATGAGTTACTCCAGCACTTCATGTCCTTGAGTGCTTTCAAGACATTTTTCTCCCTCCCTCAGTCATTAATCTTTGAAGAGATGGTCACTATTTCTCCCAGCATAATCTGTGTCTGAGAACATCTGAGTGAGAAGCAGGAGAGACGTTTAGTTTCCTCGGTCCCTGCCAGAATCTCAGCTATAGGTCGAAGTTTATTATTGTCAACCAGCATCTGCAGGTCCTTGTTTCTCCACACAAAAGCATCTGTTCTGTTCTTCATATTGCCCTAGGACTCTGGGTGGCATAGTGGTGCAGCAGAAGAATTGCTGCCTTGCAGCGCCAGAGACCCAGGTCTGATCCTGACTATGGGTGCTGTCTGTCAGAGTTTTCCATGTGACTGCGTGGGTTTTGTCCGGGTGCTCCAGTTTCCTCCCATACTCCAAAGATGTACATGTTTGTAGGTTCATTGGCTTCTGTGAATTGTAAATTTTCCCTAGCGTAAAGGATACTGCTAGCATAAGGGGTGATCGATGATCGGCGTGGACTTGTTGGGCCAAAGGTGTTTCCGCATTGTATCTTTAAAGTAAAGCCTGGAGTCTAAATCTGAGCAAATATGTTAGCATCTCAATGATGGAGATATTTGGGAACAATTGGAAGTTGGGAAATTGAACTGCCCATGTTATATTCATCAAATGCACTGATAATGCTGTTAAACAAGTCAGTAGAAAGAAAAGTAAAATGATCCCAATACTTAACTACACAATCTTACACATCTGCCGTGAAAGGTTACTTGTAAAGAAAAATAGAACCAAAATGTTGGCAACACAGTAGGTCAGTCATCAATTGTGGAGAGAGTTACCAATGACAGGTCATCCATCTGAAACATTAACTCTCTTTCACTTTTCACAAAAACTGCCTGAACTGTTGAGTATTTCCTATGGGCCTGTCCCACTTACGCGACTTTTTCGGTGACTGCCGGCACCCCGTCATAGATTGTTGCAGGTCGCCGAAATTTTCAACATGTTGAAAATCCAGTGGCAACCAGAACAAGGTACGACTCTTTGGGCAACTACTCACGACCATACAGGAATCACCCCACGACATGTCGCCAGGGTGTCGCCTGTATGGTCGTGAGTAGTCTCCTCAGTCGCCCAAAGAGTCGTAGCATCTTTCTGGTCGCCGCTGAATTTTCAACATGTTGATAATTTTCGCCGACCTGCAACGACCTATGACGGGTCGGATAGATATATAGACGGGAAGGGAATGGAGGGGTATGGTCTGAGTGCAGGTAGATGGGACTAGGGGAAAATAAATGGTCGGCACGGACTGGAAGGGCGGTAATTGTTATATGGTTATATGGTTATATGGGTGCCGGCAGTCGCCGATAAAGTCGCGTAAGTGGGATAGGCCCATAACCCTTCAGCTTTTACTTTTGTCAGGTTCTTAAACACTACACAACACAAACCACTACTTCAGAAAATATGATTTTCTATGGACTCTATCTTTCCTTGCATTATGGACTTCACTTTTTGCACCTGTATTTGCACCTTGTATTATCTAGGCTTAGCAGGTGAGGAAAGAGCTGAGCGGAGTCCGCCCAGGCAAAGCCACAGGTCCCGATAGTGTCAGCCCTAGGGTAGTCAAGGCGTGTGCCAGCCAGTTGTGCGGAGTACTCCAGCATATCTTCATGGATGACCACAGTATGCCAGGCTACAGAATTGTGTCTCGGACATGGTAGTGAGCAACACAGGTGCCCCACAGGGGATGGTCCTCTCTTCCTTCCTGTTCACCATCGACACCTCGGATTTCAGATATAACTCGGACTCCTGCCATTCTGCGTTGACTCTGTAATTGTGGGCTGCATCAGTGAGGGGAGGGAAGCTAAATACAAAGGTGTAGTCAACAAATCTGTTGAGTGGTGTGGGCTGAATCACCTGCAGCTCAACACCGACAAGACTAAGGAGTTAGTGGTGGACTTTAGGAGGAGAGGATCACCCCTGTCCCCTGTCTCCATCAATGGTGTGGATGTGCAGTTTACCCAGGAGTACAAATACCTTGGAATGTACCTGGACAGTAAACTGGAGTGGTGCAGGAATGCTGAGGCCCTGCACAAGAAGGGACAGAGCCGGCTGTACTTTTTGAGAAGGCTCCACTCCTCCAACATCTGCAGTAAGGTGCTGCAGATGTTCTACCTATCGGTGGTGGCCAGTGCCATCTTCTTCGCTGCCCTGCGCTGGGGCAGCAGGGCGAAGGCTGTGAACGTCAACAGAATTAACAAGCTCATCAGGAAGGCTGGCTCTGTCCTAGGGATGGAGTTGGATTAAGTGCAGGTGGTTTTGGAAGGGAGGATGCTCCTCAAACTGCAGAGCCTCTGGGACAATACAGCTCACTCCCGCCATGACACACTGGTCAACCTGAGGAGCATCTTCACCAACAGACTGGTTCCACCAAGATGCAGCACAGAACTGTGCCCGTGCCTATCAAACTGTACAATTTCTCCCCCTTGTGTCGTGGGGTAGACGGACTCCCCCCCCCCCCCCCCCCCCCACCCACCCCCTCCCCCCCCCCCCCCCCCACCCACCCCCTCCCCCCCCCCCCCCAATCTTTGCATATCCCCAATCCTGGACTTTCCACTCATCACTTTAATTTCATGTTTCATGTATCTTGTTGGCAGACCAATTTCTCTCCTGTGATAAATAAAGTTCTATTGTATCGTATCACCAAGTTAACGGGCCAGTTAAGCTGCAGCAGGGAAGGATTCCATTGCTGGTACATGTGACAATTAAACACTCTTGACTCTTGCCTTGAGACTGGAAGATGTTATGAGATGGTGCCTGTTCGAACAGGAAACAGGTTGAGGACGGTGAGTAAGCTAAAGTCTTAAGTATGATTATTGTTCATCAACGCAAGGTTAACAAGTGCTGAGATATATTTTGAGATACATTAACCCTGCATTAGTCATGGCTAGACTTCAAATATATCAATATCTTACAAACTCTTTCATCTTATTCTATGATCGCAGCTGTGAATTTTACACTGTGCCCAATCTATCGATTACAATAATTCAGTGAAACTTCTGCTAAAATCCTCTCCTGCTTTTTATCTTAAGCCTACGCTTTCTCCATTTACACCAGGTGTAAATCTTAGATACCGTTACATCATAACATTTTCATTATGATTTGGATTTTTTTGTTTGATTTTAGTTTTGACATGCCACGTTTCCAAACACATATCTCCATTTCAGAGTAACATTTGTTGTAAGTTCATGGAGTTGGAGCCCACAAGAGAATACTGCAAGGCATCTTTTTGGGGCTCTTCAATCCCAGCTGCATTCTACAGCCAATGACTTAAAAAGTTATGGAGTCACCCAGCATGGAAACAGGCCCTTCGGCCCAACTTGCCCGCACCATCCAACATGCCCCATCTATACTAGTCCCAGCTGCCTGCATTTAGCCCATATCCCTCTAAACCTATCCTATCCATGTACCTGCCCAAACGTTGTTTAAACATTGTGATAGTACAGTACCTGCCTCAATTACTTCCTCTGGCAGCTCGCTTCATATACCTACCACCCTTTGTAAAAAGGTTGCATCACAGGTTCCAATTAAATAATTTCTCCCTCACCTTAAACCTATGTCCTCTGGTTCTTGATTCCCCTAGTCTGGGTAAAAGTCTGTGCATTTACCCAATCTATTCCTCTGATGATCTTATACACCTCTCTAAGATCACCCCTCATGCTTCTGTGCTGCTACGAATAAAGTCCTAGCTTGCTCAACCTCTCCCTGTTCATCAGGCCTTCGAAACCTGGTAATATCATCATAAATCTTCTCTGCGCCCTTTCCAGTGTAACATCATCCTTCCGAAAAAAGGCTGCCCAAAACTGAACACAATGCTTTATATGTGGCCGCCCAACTTCTACACTCAATACTCTGAGTGATGAAGGCCAAACAAAGTTCAGCCTTGTTGACCACTCTATCTACCTATAACACCACTGTTAAGGAACAGACAGCAATTGAGATCAGAATTTCCCCAGACTCTCATAAGGAAACTCTTGGAATGTAAAACAGGGTATGAACGAGCCAGTGGTAAACAAATAGAGAACTCATGCCTGTGGTGGTGACAATACATAGCAATGTTACAAAATGTTGAGATTTTTAAAATCAAGTCTGCAATTTATCCCATCAGATAAAGCATAAAAAGAAGTTTAATTTGACACCTAATTCACTATTCAGTATTAAAAAAGTTATGGCCATTTTAATACTCGGAAATTAGCATCTTGTTCCCTATTGGTTTTCCATTGACTCAACACAAAAGGTGATCGAGGACAGTCAAAAGCCCATAACTTTCTTAAAAATTAAGGGAACTGAATGAAATTTTCAATTATTATAGATTGAAGCATTCGGAAACAAATATGAAAGAATCTTACTTGGATGACCTAAAATTAAAGTGTATAATTAGTTAGCAAAATTCAATTACTAGATCTATCCATTTCTTAAGAAAATATTAACATTTTTTTTAAAGCCTAAGTGTCCAAATAACATTCACACAAGAATTCACAATATAACATAATTTTTTAATCTAATTGTCATTACTTTATTAGCCAAATTGAAGGAATTTAGTGTTTAATGCCCGTAAATTAATGGCCATTTAAATCAGCTTGCGAGTGGGCTTTTCTGGAACGCGATGGATTGGAACGTTGCGGTGAATTTAAACCCAATATCAGCAGGAAAAATACTGCCGGTTCATATGGGGAATAAATCACTGTTTCGCAACATGAAATGTTGATTAAGGTCATCTAAACAAGCAAGTTTATATGAAAAAATAAACAGCTTTCATTTACCTGTCCCCTACGTAAAATCCGTCCCCGTTGTTGGCGTTCACAACATTAGGATCTAATTTTTATTTTACTGCAGCGCTGAAATAGTTGGGCGATTAAAAAAAAAAATTTCACTTACCGGCATTCGGAACGAATCTTTAGCAAAAGCTTGCACTCCGAGAAAATTTATTTCCGGATGGCAAGGGAAAACCACATTTTAACCCCGCCCCCCCCCAAAGGCGCGCACACGGCCAGTGACAGAACTGCAGCGCCGCTCATGGTAAGTTTTGTAACATACCGACAATATATTTAAATAAACTTTAGAGTGGCACATTGGCACAGCAGTAGAGTTGCTGCCTTACAGCACCAGTGACCTGGGTCTGATCCTGACTATGAGTGTTGTCAGGATGGGGTATGTGCGTTCACCCTGTGATAGCGTGGTGTTTCTCTGGCCGCTCTCCAAAGACACACGGGTTTGCAGGTTAATTGGCTTCTGTAAATTGTAACTTGTCCCAAGTGTGTAGGATAGTGCTAGTATACGGTGATTGCTGGTCGGCGCGGACTCGGTGGGCCAAATGGCCTGCTTCTACGCTGAATCTCAAAAATGAAGTAAAGTTTAAGAATTTCTTGTCTCCAAGATCCTCAGTGTATTTTCAGTTTCTTTTCTTCACCGTGTATGGCGTGCACAGCCTAAAGTTGTAGGACAACTTGTTCTATTTGATCTTATTTGATTGCGCACTCCGGGTTGATTGCATTCGTCGAAACAGGGCGGACCACGTGAAGGTTGCAATCTTCCACCCCCGGATTCTTTTGAATTGTGTTGAAAGCAACGGAGTACTTGAAAAGAGTCTCCAATCACATTTTCATAAACAGGTTTTGTCTATCACGCTGCATAATGTATTTAGTTGCCAATTTGTTTCTACTTCACCTTTTTAAACATAATATTTTCCATGCATATTTTAGGCAGCATGGGATGGAATTGTAAAAAGGTTCTAACACAAAGTGGTACAGCTGGTAAAGCTGGTAGAGTGGAGCAACTGGTAGAGCTGCTGCATCACATCAGCTGAGACCTGGGTTCGATCCTGACTACAGGTGCTGTTTGTGCGGAGTGCGCATGTTCTCCCTGCGACCGCGTGCGTTTCATCCGGGTGCTCCGCTTTCCTCCCACATCCCAAAGACGTACGGGTTTGTAGATAAATTGGCCTCTGTAAATTGCAGCCTAGTGTCTAGGGAGCGGATGAGAAAGTGGGATAACATAGACCTAGTGCAAATGGGTGATCGGTGGTCAGCATGGAATCGGTGGGTTGAAGGGCCTGTTTCCCGTGCTGTATCTCCAAACTAAACATGAAATTAGGCCATTTGGCCTATCCTTATCACAACTATACAAGTCACTCCTTTCACCCACCTCCGCCACACCCACTCCCTTTCTCCTTACTGTCTATTTATACAATTTATTTTTGAAGAGCACAATGGAAACTTTCACCACAAATTGCATGAGTTCCTTGTTCATTGAATGCAGGTCCCCATAGCACCAATTTTGCATTCTCGTGGTGTCTCGTCAGGAGAGTCGGGAAAATCTGCTGTAAAATTGATGCTGTTTGAGGCTTTTCCAGGTCATTGACCGCAGAAAGCAACTGTGGTTGAAGAGTCCAGAGAGAAAGGTTTAGTTTAGTTTAGTTTCGTTTGGAGATACGGCACGGAAATAGGCCCTTCGGCCCACTGAGACTGCGCCGACCATTGATCACTAGCACTATCTTACAGACTAGGGACAATTCACAGATTTTAACGAAGCCAATTAACCTACATACCTGTACGTCTTTGGAATGTGGGAGGAAACCAGAGCACCTGGAGAAAACCCACGCAGTCACAGAGGGAACGTGCAAATTCTGTACAGCCAGCACCCGTGGTCGGGATCATACCCGGGTCTTGACGCTGCAAGGCAGCGACTCTACCACTGCGCCACAGTACCACCCTGGGTATCTTGCATTATGGGCTCCGGGGCTCCATCAATTTACAACCAGTGCAACTGGAATGGAGACGTGTATATATTGAAGCAACGAGCATCTTTACCAAAAATCAAATGAAAATGTAGCCAATTTAATTTTAAAAGAAGTCAACATTTCCCATTGCATTCCTTTCTTCTCCATGACTCCCATAATTATTCCAGTGCAGCCCTTGCTCTTTGTTGTGGTGTCACTTCGGCAAGGTCTTTTTCTGCCAAGGGGGCGGGTGGGGGAAGGTGAGGTCAGGGGTCAAAGACATATCCAGATATTTATTTCATTCAGTGAGGCAAATTTGTCAACTGCAGCAGTGAAAAATGTACTAAAAGTGGGGAAAATAATACTGGCTTTCATGAACGTGACAGAAAATCATTAGTTTATTATGTTCAACTGATATGTCCCGTGATTGTATGTTAAGCACTGAATGACCAGCAATGCGCAAAATAATCCTTAATTCAAAAGTTGTGGAAGAACAAAAAAGTATACACATTAACAAAAAAAACAAATTAATTAACTGCTGCCTGCTTTTGTTTAGTTTAGAGATACAGCGCGGGAACAGGCCGTTCGGCCCACCTTGTCGGCGCCAACTAGCGATCCCCGCACACTGACACTATCCTACATACTAGGGACAATGTACAATTTCACCCAAGCCAATTAACCCACAAAACTGTACGTCTTTGGAGGAAACTGGAGCTCCCGGAGAAAACACACACAGGCCACGGGAAAACACACACAGTGTACATACAAGTTCCGTGCAGGCAGTACCCGTAGTCAGGATCAAACCCGGGTCGCTGGCACTGTAGGGTAGCAACTCTACCGCTGCACCACCGTGCCGCCCTCATTGATAAAGGAAAGGTTCCCTTTGTCCATGCAATGATAAGACCATTTATACCAGCCACTGAATCAAAATGCCAGAAAGAAATTGCTCAAACTGTCTCACAGCAATAAATCACAATTGTCTGTTCACGCCACGAGGAAGAAGTTCAGCTCAGCAGCCCTGCAAGTCTACATAGAGAAATAGAGAAAAAAGACATAGAGAAACTGCAACTGACTGTCCCCTGTAGAGTAATAACAAAGAACTCCATGGGTATGAACCTTCCCCAAACCCTCTCTCTCTAGCCCCCCCCTCTCTCTCTCTTCCTCAGTTCCTCTGCACACAAAGCTGCACATTTTCTCTGGGATTACCATACCTAGTAAGCAATTTGTGCAGTGACTAAACAATATTTAGACTGATAACTAACCCAGGAGAATTTTAAACACACAGTGGCAAGTTGGTGCAGTGGTAGAGTTGCTGCCTCACAGCACCAGGATCCTGGCTACGGGCGTTGTCTATATGGAGTTTCTATGTTCTCCCTGTGACTCCGTGGGTCTTCCCCGGGTGCTCCGGTTTCCTCCCACACTCCAAAGACGTGCAGGTTTGCAGGTTAACTGGCTGAGGTAAAAATTGTGAATTGTCCCTTGCGTGTAGGATAGTGCTGGTGTACGGGGATCGCAGGTCACCGCGGGCTCGGTGGGCCAAAGGGCCTGTTTCCATGCTGCATCTCCATACTAAACATGTATATGCGGCACAGTAAAGATACTCAAAACAGGGGGCATTTATTCATCATAAAACATAATCTGGATAATGTAGCATGTTCGTATGTTAAGGTGCTTTATTTGAACACAGGGCGTGGACTTTGCTGGTTAGAGGTGGATTTTCTGGCTATCGCTTCTCGCCATTAAACACAGTCGTGGGTCTGGAATCCAAATAGACCGGATCAGGTAGGAATGGCAACTTTGATAATCTTCAGGGAAGTGTCTTTTGTCACACACTGCAGGGTGACTCGTGTTAATGCTGGGACCACAAAAGTTACACGGGCTCTTTAAGAATAAAAGCCAAGCACAGAAGACTTTTAGCTGCAGTAGTTGTTATCTACCTCTGCATATTTATTGTGATGAATGTTCATTTAGTCATAAAGTTATTGAGGTGACCATGTTATTAATGTTAATGACTACTTTATTAACGACATCTGCTGTATGAAACAGCTATTATTAAAAAGTATTTTGGCAGAAAACCAGCTAAAACACATGCGTCATAGTCTGCTGAGCAGAGCTGACCTGATCTTACGCTGCCTGGGCAGAAACATAAAGATTTCGAACCGTTTGTCAATAACCTCAACCTCAGTTCACCAGCAGATCCACACAGATGCCAACGCGATAAACGATTGGCCAAAATAAAACATTATGGATTCAGGGGGGAAGGAGGGAAGGGAGAGGAAACCGTACCCTTCTTCAGAGTTGGATGCAAAAGATATTTTAGTTTTAGTTTGGTTTTAGAGATACAGCATAGATAATGGCTATTCGACCCACCGAATCTGTGCCGAACAACAATCATCATATGCACCAGTTCTATTCTACAGTCTAGGGATAATTTACAGATTAACTTTCGTACCTCTGTGGAAAGGAACTGCAGATGCTGGTTCATACCGAAGATGGACACAAAGTGCTGGAGTAACTCAGTGCATCAGGCAGCATCTATGGAGGAAATGTCCTGTCTTTCTCCTGTCTGTCTAGCCTACAAACGTGCACGGCTTTGGAAAGTGGGAGGAAACCAGAGCACCCGGAGAAACAGTGGTCACAGTGGAGAACGGGCAAACTCCAAACAGACAGCAACCAGAGTCAGGATTGAACCCTGTTTTCTGGTACTGTAAGGCAGTAATAGCCCCACGCCACTATCTCATGTTGCCCACCTAATGTAGGAAACGATGTAATGGAATGACAAAACATATTTCCACAGTATTTTTTCATAGCCTCAGGGATGCTGAAAAGCTTGGCGGTTAACAGATTACAAACAACAATCACTAAGTGATGCATTATTCAAAAAATAAAAAAGTGGAACAAAACTGCAGATGCTGGAAACTTGAAATAAAAACAGAATATGTGAGAAACAGTGGGCAACATTTGTGGAAAGAAAAGCAGCTAACAATTCAGGTCAAAGACCCTTTGTCAGAATCTGTTATTAGGGAGTTGAATGAGGAATGAATAGCCAGGGTTCTGGGAATATGGAGCCATGGGGTGTTAAGAATGCATTCTGAGCCTTGGCTAAGATGTCTCATCTGATTGCACGCATCTGTTCATAACTGCACAGGAGACGCAGCCTAGAGTATTTGAAATTCTGTGCAGAACGTTGAATTGAACTGAGTTGGAAGATACAGAGTGGAAACAGGCCTTTCAGCTCCCCAAGACTGCACTGAGCATCGATCACCCGATTACACTAGTTCCATGTTATCCCACTGTTGCATCCACTCCATCCACACCAAAGATCCTATAGTAGGTATGTTACAATACCTACCTTTAGCAGCGCAGCAGTTCTGCCACTCCCCGTGTGCGTGATTTTGGCGCCTTTCAGAGGGGGGCGGGTTTAAAATGCCATTTTTCCCTAGACAGTCCAAGTTGATCAATCTCAGGCGATTTCATTGCTATAGAGAAATTGCTCCAACATTTCATTCATGAAGGTATTTTAAGCTACGCTAGATCATTTATTAGCTAGAGTAGTTTAAAAATCATCTTCTAAAGCCGTGAACGCCGACAGCGGAACGGACCTAACGTAGGCGATAAAAGAAGCTGCACAGTTTATTTTTACATAAAAACGTGCTTCTTAGGAAGCCTTTAAACAAATTTTCATCATGCGAAAAGGGGACAAAAAAATATACGAACCGGCTGTATTTTCCCTGCCGACTAGGGGTTAAATTCACTGCAAACCGCAACGTTCCACTCCACCGTGTTCCACTAAAACCCACTCGCAAGTTGATTTAAATGGCCATTCATTTACAGGAATTAACACTAAATTCCTTCAATTTGGCCTATAAATTCATGAAAATGAGATTTAAAATCATGTTATATTGTGGATTATTGTGTGAATGTTATTTGGACACTTAGGCAATTTAAAAATGTTTATCATTTCTTAAGGAATGGACAGATGTTTAGATCTAGTAATTGAATTTTGTAATTAGCTACAATTAGATAACTAACTAATTATATGCTTTAATTTCAGGTCATCCAAGTAAGATTGTTTCATATTTGTTTCAGAATGCTTCAATCTATGATAACTGAAAATTTCATCGAGTTCTATTAATTTTTAAGAAAGTTATGGGCTTTTGACTGTCCTAGATCACAGCTTTTGAGTTAAGTCAATGGAAAGGCAATGGGGAACAAGATGCTAATTTCCGAGTATGAAAATGGCCATAACTTTTTTAATATATGAAGATATGAAAGTGAATTAGGTGTCAAATTAAACTTCTTTTTATGCTTTATATGATGGGATAAATTGCAGACTTGATTTTTAAAATCTCAACATTTTGTAACATTGTTACCTATAGCGGAGCAAGACAGATCACCCCTTCTAAATGCAATGGGCTGACGTGTGGTACGCAACGGAACAGAACGTGGGCCTTTCTTTCATCCATTTCAGTAACCCAACCCGCAGTGTAATCAATGTTGCGGGGGAACAGTTTGTATTAATAAATGTAAATTCTGAAAATGAGGCGAAGATTTTTACCAAATAACTTTTATTTTTACGGGGATGTTTCCGTAACCGGCTTCCGTCTCCGCACTAGCTCCGCTATGGGATCTTTGGCGTGGAGACGGAGGCTGGTTACGGAAATGGGGCCGAAAATTACCCATGAATCTGCCCATGACTGTACTACGTCTTTTTCATTGAGTGATCTCTCTTGCTTGCTATAGGATCTTTGCTACGCACTAAAGGCAATTCACAGAGCCCAATTTATCCACAAACCTGCACGTCCATCTGCCTATCAACCACCCCCCATCAACCTATTACCTGTGAGACTTTGTCCTGCCCCTCTTCTCTTTCAGCTTTTTTTCACCCCCACACAATCAGTCTAAAGAAGGGTCGCCTTCTATCAACTTAATTAACTCATGAATGGGGATAACTGCACACTTTGGCCTCCCACCTGGAATGTCTGCAGCTACCTGCACCAGTCTGAGGAAAGGCCCCGACCCAACCCGACACATCGCCTGTCCATCCCCTCCACAGATGCTGCCTGACCTGCTGAGTTCCTCCAGCACCTTGTGCTTTGTTCAGGATTGCAGCATCTGCAGTTCCTTGAGGCACCACCAACACTGACATGCTGGCATTGCTGATGCAAGTAACGATTGGCCTTGAATGAGTATCAAACTATTTTTATTTTCTACCAGGAGTTATTTTGTGTTTTGTGTATTTTGTGTTTTTATGACTGTTGGCAGTTCAATTTCCCTCCTGGGATAAATATCATTCTATTGTATCGTATGATATCATTGATCTTACTCTTTTTGTTTTCCGTTGGATGAGAGGTTTGTAGAATTTTCACGAACTGCTATTCAAAAGGTCATAAGTGATAGGAGCAAAATTAGGCTATTCGGCCTATCTAATGCACTCCCCATTCAATCATGGCTGATCTATCTTTCCCTCCTAACCCCATTCTCCTGCCTTCTCCTCATAACGCCGTACTAATCAAGAAGATTAGTACACCCGTACTAATCAAGAAGAACCAGTACTATTGAGAAGATCTTGGTGTACGATGGCTGACTAATTACGCGCACTGACTAATATGGTTCTGCAATGCTGCACACGACCCGTAACATTAACTTGGCACTTTATTACCATGTGTCCAGGATTATTCAGCTGTAATTAGAAACTTATTACACTCTCGTCCCTTTGGTTTTTCCTTAAGTGAGCAACCCTGTTCTGAATGCTTTATATGAAATTATGATCATTTATAGCCAGTTGACAGATCAAAAATATCATAATAGACTTTCATTCAGTCGTCGGAGATCAATATAATTTTCAAGGTTATTTAAATTATGGCTTGTAGATTAAAATACATATTTCAAGCAAAGTGATTAGCTGGTTATTTGCTAAATAATTGAATACAATACTATTTAAATGATGATTGCATTCCTAATTACCTGTTTCATTCACCATCCTATGTCAGTAATTCTAAATGGCATTGCAACTAAATAATGTAATTTGGACTGAATCAGTTGCATTATTCAAGGTGATGTTTTTTTTAACCATGTTTGAGCATGTGGCATGTGGCAAGATGGGGGAAGAGGTAAAGTACAATGAGCCTTTGGGGGATGGGTAGAAGGCATCATGTCACGGCAGTGGCACGAGTGCAAAGTCAGCCAGAATCTAACATTTCTTCATTTCTGCAATATATTGCAGCTATGATACAGTAGCGACCAGGAAGATCATAAGATCATAAGTGATAGAAGAATGAGGCCATTTGGCCCATTAAGTGTACTCTGCCATTCAATCATGGCTGATCTATCTCTCCCTCCTCACCCCATTCCCCTGCCTTCTCCCCATAAGCTCTGGTTGATTTTAAGGATCAACAAAAAGGGTACGATGGATGTCAGAGACCTAGGTCCGATCCTGACTACGGATGCTATCTGTACAGAGGTTGTGCATTCTCCCTGTGTACACCTGCGTTGTCTCCAGGTGTTCCAGTTTCCTCCCACACTCCAAAGACGTACAGTTTTGTAGATTAATTGACTTTGGTAAAAATTGTAAATTGTCCCTAGCATGTAGGATAGTGCTAGTGTAGGGGGTGATCACTGGTCAGTGCAGACACAGTGAGCCGAAGGGCCTGTTTTCGCGTTGCATCTCGAAAGTCTAAAGGTCTAAAGAAAATGCAAATAAAAGCAAGTGCAATGAGGTAGGTTGGGAGATCAGCCTTAGTTTATGGGAGGACTGTTCAGAAGTCTGATTGCAGTGGGCAAGAAGCTGCCCCTAAATCTGGTCATACATGGTTTCAAGCTTCTGCCTCACCTGTTTCCCAGATTCACGACCCCCTCCCCAGAGCAGTGATATGCAGCCTAATTCCTTGTGGCCAGAATTGAGGGCTGGCCAACCTGTTGTGAAGTGACGGCATAAATTTCCTGGAGAAAGTTAAGTGTTGATAGTTTACACATCCCCAAAGACTACCAGCTCCAGTGAATGCTTCAGTGGCAAAATATATTTGGCATATATTATCTTTAGAATTCAAGAAAGGCAAGGCAAATTATTGTACTACACTTGCTCTTTGTTTTTACACAGAATTAATAATTTTGCTCAAACAACATGTGCAAAGTAAATCTCCTGTCTTGACATGTTTTTGGAAGAGGCTTGCTTGATAAATGTATTCAATGAAGTATACTTTGTGTAATTTAAACTGGGATTTGTTATATTTCAGATTATAAATCAACCTCAATACAAACGTCACACTATACTTTAGACTTCAGAGATAAGGCGCGGAAACAGGACCCTTGGCCCACCGAGTCCGCGCTGACCAGTGATCACTCCGTACACCAGCACTATTCCACACACTAGGGACAATTTACAATTTTACCAAAGCCAATTAACCTACAAACCTGTACATCTTTGGAGTGTGGGAGGAAAGCATCCGAAGAAATCCCACACATTCAGAGGGAAAACGTGCAAACTCTGTACAGACAGCACCCATAGTCAGGATCGATCCCAGGTCTCTGGCACCGTAAGGCAGCAACTCTACTGCTGCACCAGTGTGCTACCCACAACAAGGAGACTTTTCAATGTTCAATGAGGTCGTTTGGCCCATTATAATCTCCCTGCCTCTCTACCAGAGTAACTTACTAGTTCCACCCACCCAGCACTTCCCAGTGACCTCACAGACTTTTTCCCCATCATTTGTTTACTTATTACCCATGTCAGGAGCACAACAGTATTCCACCTCCAACACATCTGCAGGCCACACATTCCTGACTCCCACCATGGGAATGATGGAATTAAACTAGAAAGGATCCTGGAGACCCAAGGATCTGCCATTGCTGGTTTACAAAAAAAGGCACAATGTGCTATAGTAACTCAGTGGCTCAGGCAGCATCTCTGGATCTCAGGATCCTTATTCAGCCCGATTTGAAACATAATCTATCTCATGTTCTCCAGAGATGTTGCCTGACCCGCTGAATTGCTCCCGCACTTTGTGTCCTCACAGGGATGCTGCCTGGATTGGAGACTTTCTATTAGCAGGAGAGATAGGCTGGGTCCTTTGTCCCTGGAGCAAAGAATGCTGAGAGGCGACATGACAGAGGTACATAAAATAAGAGCCATGTATACAGTAGATAACCAGAATCTGTTTCTCATGGGAGGGGGTGGCAGAAAGTAAAGGGTATAGATTTAAGTTGAGTGGGAGAAGGTTTAAAGGGGGATCTGAAATATAATTTTTTCACAGAGTAGTTTTAGTCTAGTCTAATTTAGAGATACAGAGCAGAAACAGGCCCTTCGGCCCAATGAGTCCGTGCCGACCAGCAATCCCTGCACACTAACACTATCCTACACACTAGTGACAATTTACCATTTTACTAAAGCCAATTAACCGACACATCTTTAGAGTGTGGGAGGAAACCAGAGCACCCGGAGAAAAACAATTTAAGGGGAAATTTAGGCCATTCAGCCCATCGTGTCTACTCCGCTTTTCGATTGTGGCATCTTGGGGTCATAAGGTCACAGAATCATGCAGCAAGGAAACAGGCCGTTCGGCCCCACATGCCCATGCTGATCAAGAGAGTCCCTGATCCTCTTCATTATTGCTTTGGAAGAATCCTCTTCCCTGGTCTGGACAGATGCTCAGTTGTTGAACATGCTCAAGGAGCAAGTGATTTGGTGAACCAGAGGGAAGGCAAAAGAAGTGCATTGTCCACTGCTTGACACAGCTGGTTCCATTACACAGTCTCCAATGCTTCCATTTCATTAAAAGGAAAACACACTAAATTCTCAATTTCATTTCGGAGTCACGTGAGTGACTTCGTGAAGACCCTGTCAGGCACGCATGCGCGATATATCGTCGACCGCATGCGAGCGACGGGCAGTGAGGAGCGTTGCTCCTCTACTGCTGGGACCTGCAGGTAAGTGAAAAACTAACCCGCCGTCCCTTTTTTCTTTTCAGAGACTCTGTTTCAAAGTGCTCCAGGCCGCTTCGGCACTGACTGCGGACCGCGGGATGCGGGCAGTCAGCGGCGGCTCTAATTCATGGAGTCGGGAAGAGCCCGTTGACCCAGGTGGGTCCGGGTTCACACTCGCCGGCAGAGGACGGCAGAGGCAGCCGACTCTACACCGCAGCCCGCAGGCCGCGGGCTGGCGGCATTAATAAGAGAGTGGGGCTTGCAGGCTCGCCGTGTGCAGTGAGCGACGGCAAAGCAGCAGGCCGATTTTACACCGCAGCCCACAGGACACTGCGGGCTGTCGGCATTAACAAAGGAGTAGGGGCTAGCCCCAACTCAACTCTACTTCACAGCCTGCAATATCCCAGTGCTGTATTAAACAGGGAATGGAGCTTGCAGGACTTTATTCATGCTGTTGCCCGACTTTATTTTACAACGTGGGCAGCTCGTTGACCCGGTGGGGTCCGGGCTCACACTCATCGTTCGCGCAGCGACGGCAGAGCGGCAGCACAAATCTGCACCGCAGCCCGCAAGGATTCTGTGGGCTGACGGGTTTTACATACCCGGAAATCGCCAGGATCCGGGCTCGGAGACTGCCACTCGCGGGCAGCGAAGGCAGAGCAGGAGCTCCGAATTGGAGCCACAGGCCGCAGGTGTACCGCGGCCAAACAGCTATGCTACCCTATAGAGGTAGTAGAGCCGGGGGCTCGCATATAGGCCGGGGCCTTACCGTTAACGGCCGTCTATGTCCCGCATGAGACTCTGGTCACCATTGGAGCTAGGGGAAGAGAGTGCTCTCCTCCACCGGAAGCTCATAAAGACCCTCAGGTAAGATACTAACCTTGAGTTGTTTAGCTTCTGTACTAGACTTTGCTTACAGAAACAATGGATGGGATACCAGAATGAAGGCATCAAAGTATGCCTTCCAGGGCCATGGGACTTCGGATGTGAGTCAGCGCCCACTATTCCTGGAGCTGCCCGCAACGCTGGCAGCACCCGCTCTGCGGGCCGGGATAAAAACGCGGAAACCAGGGGAGCCCTGCGCAGCCAGGACCCGATTCTCCACCACGACTGACCATGGTGCCGTAAAGTGGTAGGAGCATCACGTAGGGGCAGGGTAGGCAAGACCCTGACTCCCTACCTCTGTCACTTAAGCATAGCGACAGTGGAGCAAAGGTGTGTAAACATGTTATATTCTTGGCGGCACGTTCTCTCTCCCCAAATATGCAGGGAGTACCAGGGGAAGAATCGCACAACAGTCGGTGAACCCCGCTATAGGAGCCAGGGTCGACTTTCCACTGGAGCAGGCCACCAGATCATGGACCGGTGAAAGATTGAGGCCTGGGTCTGCAGGATCACATGTGCGGCCGGCATGGACTCACCACCGGGTGAGCCTGCCAGATCGTGTCGGTCACAGCACCCCCCTTTAGCGGCAGGACGTGACCGAACGACGCCTTTGCCCCAAAGGAGGACACAGACTCAGCACCGAGGGAGCCTGCCTGATTGCAGGTCAGTGCAGTCTCATCTCGGTCACCGCACCCTCCTTTTTAGTGGCAGGACGTGACCGAACGTCGCCTTTGTCTCTAAGGAGGACAGGCGGCAAGCCCGCGCAGACGTCGGGGTACCACGCTTCGGCGGCCGGGACCGACTCATCACAGCTCATGTCTTATCAGTCTAGCTGGCTGCCTCCGTCCGGAGAATGACGGACCAACGGCAGGTCCGCGCGGGAGTCGCTTAGCCATGCAGAAGCGGCAGGCAGCGACATCCTGTCTAGGCACCCTTGTTATCACCTCGACTAGGTGCAGGGCGATGACAGAAGCCTCAGAGATTATCCAGAATCTGAGGAAGTCGACTTGTCGTTTGTAGATGCGGCAGCAGTCGCATGGCTTGGATGGAGCGCATGATGGAGCGTATCCTAGAGCACAATCTGCAGCTGGACCAGATGTCCTCCAGTCCTGGAGACATGAGGCTGGGCCACCCAGCATGTTCCCATCATTTGTGGGGAAAACTACGAATCAGCAGCTGGCTGACACGTAAGTAGGGAACCTATAGTACCTAAGACAACCCAGGAGGAACTGCTGAATGTGGTCTCCAAGTTCACCCAGCCGAAGCACAGGTCAGCCTGTTGCAGCCCAATTATGGGGCTAGCGGACTACCTCACTACACACCAGCTGCAGGAACAGGTCCTTACCAAGACGGTCAACAAATACAAGGCCCAAACAACTGCACATCATTATATGTACAGTCAATGACGCCCATCTACGGCAACAACAGTCCCGGGATAGGGCACAGGAGCTGAGATTACAAAGATCCTGAAATGCTGAGGTCGGAGATTACTGCCTTTGCCAGGTCGATTGACGGTATGGAAATGACAACAGAGCAGGAGGATGCTCTTGCGATATTAGTCATGAAGTTAACGCTTCCCGGAATATCGCCACTTAACCGATTCCTAAACCCAATATTTGCGGGGTTGTACAAGGCATCTGCGACACCTCCACCAAGACAGCTGTTCGGTGAGGACCTGCCCATACAGGCCAAGGACCTGGATTAGGAGACGGAGGCAGTCAGGTTGATAACCCACCTCCCTCCAGCACGGTGGCAGTACGCAGGCAAAACATCATACGCAAGACCTCGGAGGCCACCTGAAAGACCAGTAAGGACCTATACGTCAGCAGCACCTCAACACAATCCAATGGAACACCAGGAACCAGAACATCAGACCCGCCGGTAACCATGGAGGCAAGGGGTCTGGTTCTCCAGAGAGTGCTGCATATATAACCTCACAAGGAGAGAGAGGTTACATACATTATGGGATGCATGGGTCTGATTGTCACCATCCCAGGGAACTAAGCGATAGACATCATAGAAGCATATAAAAGCCTTGCTTGCACCAGGAAACCGACTATTAGACATGCTGCTAAGGTATTGGTTACTTGTAGCTACATTCTAGCTACATAATTGGGTTGTTACACTATCAAAGCTTGCAAAGAGCAAAATCTTGGCATTAATAGCGAATGCTAGACATTTTACGGGCCTATGCAGCCGCCAATCAAGGCATAAATTGAACTACAATGGTGGATTAGCAATGTTTGTGATTGTTAAATCCCATCATTACATAAAACCCATTAGCCATGTTACAAACCGGCGCAAGCACCAACGGCTGGTACTGTTCAGATATGCTTGGAGCATGTCACGGGCTGCGGGCTTAATGCACCAATCTGCAGCATACGTATGTCCATCTCCATAGAATACCACTGAGGTGGCATATTCAAACCTTATGGGTGGTATCAAGTCAATATCTTGTGATGAATTGGAAAAATTAATTGGCTCTGGTGCATTAAAAGAAATATTTGCATATCAGCTATTTACCTTCTGCTTAGCTCTATACAGTGGCGGACACCAGGTCACAAGTATCTAATAACGACACCAAGTGGATGTTGAACCTCCAAATATTTGCTAAAATTATAGCATAATATGGAACATCAGATATCGACCTCCTTGCATCCAGATGAGCCATTAGATACATATATGTGTCTCTTGAGAACCAGATCCTGCGGGAGTGGCGATGGACGCGTTCTCGCTACATTGGGGGAAATGGATTTCTATGCTTGCTCCATTCTGCCTCATCAGACAGGTGTTGCAGAAAACGTACCCAGTTTCTGGAACATACAGGACCATGGACGTCATACAGATCGTGCAGAGAAAGTCCACTAGAAAGCAGTACCTTACCTACATAGGATATGGGAGGTTTTCTGTAGTCAGACCAAGACCACCTACATATCTGCTATGATCTCCAATGTGCTGGCATCCTCACGGGTCTTCATTATGATGAGTCCCTCAGTTACAGTGCTGTATAAAGTCCCAGGAGTGCACTGTCATCCTATCTCAACATTGGAGTGGGATCTCACCAGCTGGTATCCAAACTATGAGGGATATGTTCTATCCATCCCTCCCCGCCCATGATATTATAATACCTGAGAGATAAGGGTGGTGTTGACCCTACTCAGGAGCTGGTCACCTATGACAGATTTACCACTGGACTTACTCACCTTTAAAGTGGTGATGGCAATAGCACTGAATACAGCACAACGGGTCCAGACTCTACAGGAATTAAACCTGGATAGAATGATCGACCCATAATAAAGTAACTTCTTTATGAAAGAGTTACTTAAACTATACAGACCTGCGACTACAGGTCTGGAAATGGCCATCAGGAATATGGAGGCGGATCTGTTGTCAGTCATGGAAACCCACGTCACAGGGTGACGGTGCAGACTTACTCCAGATGGCTCAAGGTGGTATTCGGTGCAGCAGGTAAGACACTAAACATTTTAAAATGTCATTCTACCAAGGCTGCATCCACATCAGCGACGAGGACCATGGAGGTGTTCATGGAGCATGTCCTGGCGATAGCGGGCTGGGCCAGTGAAACTACATTTCAACAGTTTCATAACTAACCTGTGGCCATTCCCGCAACGTTGCGGAGTCAGTTTTAAATGCTGTCCCTAAACGTTTGTCCCCGAGTTCAGGGGTTTATTGTTGTATTAACAATAATGTTATTATTTTTCAGCTTGTTCAAGTCTGAAATACATTAACAGACTTCCTCCATCAGTATTACGGCAGTGTGTGAGCATGGACGTGGTCCAGGGCATGTAATCACAGAGCTTTGAAATCTTCACAAAGTCACTCACGTGACTCTGAAATGAAATAGTAAGATTAAACGAGAACTTACCAGTTTGAAGTTTGATCTTTATTTTATGAGGAGTTGTGATGAGGGATTTCGTGCCCTCCGCTCCCAACCCTCTACCATAAGGTCAACTGGTATATAAAGTCTCTTCAATCTGACTATAACAAGTCATTTCTGTTGTTGGTTCTGTGATTCCACACCGCTGCTTTGAAGAATGTCGCGCATGCGTGCCTGACGGGGTCTTCACGAAATCCCTCATCGCAACTCCTCATAAAATAAAGATCAAACTTCAAACTGGTAAGTTCTCGTTTAATCTTACTGTTAACTTTGCAAACATTTTACACACCACTAACTGAAGATTGGAGCATGCACATACCATTAAGGTAGAATTTGAAATTGCATAAATAAAACATGCAAAAATAACAAAAAAAAACTTTATTTTAAAATAAATTACATTTTGAAATATTTATGTGAAGTAAATACAATCCAGATATATCAAAATGTGTTATAGAGCCAGAAGGTTTGCCAAACTGATTATGAATTAGTATGCCATCAAAGGATCACTTAGACTTCTTGCAGAAACAAAATCTTTTCAGAATATTTTATAGTGAACCTAATCTGTACACAGCCCTGAAATGTTCATCAGTTCAACTGTGGAAGAAAAGCCTTTTCAAAATCGCAGGCAAACTAGAGAGCCGAATCAATGAAGACATTTGCTGGACTGGTCACTAATTTTCTTTAACAATGGCACAGTGGCGCAGCTGGTAGTGCTGTTGCCTCAGTGTGCCAGAGACCCGGGTTTGATTTTGAACTCGGGTGCTGTGTGGAGTTTACATGTTCTCCGTGTGACTGCGAGGGTCTGCTCCCACATCCCAAAGACGTGCAGGTTTGTAGGTTAATTGGCTTCTGTAATTTCCCCCTAATGTGTAGGGAGCCAATATGAAATGGGGATGATGTAGAACTAGTGTGAAAGGGTGATCCATGGGTGGCGTGGACTCAGTGGGCTGACGGAACTGTTTCTGTGCTGTATCCCGATATCTAAATCTGCGAAGCCTGCAAATTACTATTTAAAAGTGTTTTTTTTTGTCAAAGCAACAGAAGTGGGGCACAAGCCTGCAATCAAATGGGAAAAGTGACACTTCCACACCCTTTCCAACTCTTGGATTAATTGATTAATTTGAAAGGTACAGCATGGAAACTGGCCCTTCGGCCACCGAGTCCATGCCAACCATTGATTACCCATTCACACTAATTCTGTATTATCCCACCTGCACATACACTCCTTCATCATACATTAGGGGCAATTTACAGAAGACACTTAAGCCACAAACCTGCACATCTTTGGGATTTGGGAGGAAATCAAAGCACCTCCTTGAGTAGGAAACGCAAACGGCTGCAAGGAAAACATATTAAGTCCACACAGACAGCCTCCGAGTTCAGGATCGAACCTGGGTCTCTGGTGCTGTGAGGCAGCAGCACTACCAGCTGTATCACTGTGTCGCCCTTCAGTATAGTTATTTTAGTACAGTGTAGGATGGTTGGCTGGTGAGAAAGGAGAACTTTCAACAAATTGCATCCATTCCCCTCGTGTCCCCAACAACTTTCACCAACTTTTGCAGATGCGCTGTGGAAAGCATTTATCGGTACGCAGCACAGCAGCTTGGTTTGGGACCAACTTTTTTTGGGACCAACTTGGTTAGGACGGCACAGTGGCGCAGCGGTAGAGTTGCTGCCTTACAGCAAATGCAGCACCGGAGACCCGGGTTCGATCCTGACTACGGGTGCTGTCTGTATGGAGTTGTACGTTCTCTCCGTCACCTGCATGGGTTTTCTCCGAGATCTTCGGTCTCTCCCCTCATTCCAAAGACGTACAGGTTTGATATGTTTGTTAATTTGTTTGATATAAATGTAAATTGTCCCTAGTGTGTGTAGAGTAGTGTTAATGTGTGGGGATGGCTGGTCGGTGCGGACTCGGTGGGCCTTAGGGCCTGTGTCCGCGCTGTATCTCTAAATTATATTAAATGGTACTTGTGGTGGAGTGAGGAAGGAGATGTCAGAATGGAACTGATGCTGGAAACTATGCTGTGATGAGAGGTCGTTCAAGGAGCATTATTTCACAATGAACGGTTTCCCATTTAAAACAGAACCAAGGATGAATTTTGTCTGTCAAAGTGTTTCTGTTTTTTTGGAATTTTCTACTTCAGTGAGCCAAGGAGGCTGAATTATTGAATACACTCAGGGCTAGGATAGGCAAAAGTCTGGGCTAAGGGGGAGCTGAGTTATGGGGAAGAAAGTGGAACTGTGCACAAACATCAGATGAAGTGTAAACTTAGTGAACTACAAAGTAGACTTAAGGGCCAGACAGTCTATTCCTACTATGTTGGAAGGAACTACAAATGCTGGTTTATTCCGAAGATAGATACAAAATGCAGGAGTAACTCAGTGGAGAATAGGTGAAATTTTGGGGCGAGACCCTTCTTCAGACGCTGAAGAAGAATCTCGACCCAAAACATTACCCATTCCTTCTTACCAGAGATGCTGCCTGTCCCGCTGAGTTACTCCAGCATTTTGTGTCGATCTTCAGCCTATTCCTACTCATTTTCCTAATGTTCTTGCTAATGGGCTCTCAGCTAATGACAATATTCATTTCAACCGAGCTTTTATTCAGAGAGACGTTTGATTCAGAATCACATTCAGATTTGTTTATTGTCATAAAAACTAGGGGGTTATGAAAATCCTTGTTTGCATGAAGTATACATACAGTAATATGCACACAACAGTAAAACAGTGATGTGCGCAAAGTAACAGAATGGGGCTAGGTTGCCATGCAATTCAAAGTCATGCAAAAAAAATCAAAGTACAATTGTGTTATAATCGAATGAGGTAGAGTTATTTTAGGAGTAAGAGTACATGGCAGCACCTCTGGGAATGGGGTGCGAAAGAGGCGATTGGAGTCTGATAGCAGTGGGGAAGAAACTGTTCGTAAGGCTGAACAGCTGAGCTTTCAAGCTTTCTGTGTCTTCTCCCAGAAGGTAGAAGTGGGAAACGGGAATGGCCAGCGTGATAGGCAGCCTTGGCCATTCTTCAAGCCTTCCTCATGCAACACCATGAGGATGGACTGGATGGATGGAGATGATGAGCCTGTGGCGGTCTGAACTTTGTTTTCTGCTCCCTGCAGGTTCAGGTGGTCAAGAGCAGAGCAGCTGCCATACATGAAGCGTCCCAGAGTGACTACTATCTATTGCATGAATATGAAAGTTCGAGAGAATACTTTAAATATCCCAAATCTTCGCAGATGCCAAAGAAAGTAAATATGCTGATGTTTTTTCTTAGTCATTGCATCGGTGTGAAGGGACCAGGTTTGGCTGTGATGGCTGCCTGGAAACATGAAGCTGTAGGCCATCTCTACAGCAGCTCTGATGATGAGGATGGGGTTGAGTTCACCTTGCTTCCATAGTTCAACGGTCAACTCTTTCATCTTGCTGATGTTGAAGGTTAAGGGCCTGCAAATTACATGACCTCGTGGTCGCGTTGAGCCGCCACAGTCCCGCGAAGGTCGCGCGTGACTTCATTTGACCGCACAGACGTCTGGAGCGCGTGACGTCATTTGAAGACGTACACAAAATGCCGGAGTAACTCAGCGGGACCGGCAGCATCTCGGGAGAGAAGCAATGGGTAATGTTTCGGGTCGAAACTCTTCTTCAGTCTGAAAGAAGGGTCTTGACCCGAAAAGTCATCCATTGTTTCTCTCCAGAGATGCTGCTGGTGCCGATGTCACAAATGTTCTACCATGCCATGGCAGCAGTTTTCATAATTAATGGTTTAAGACAAAGAAGGAGGTAATGGTGACACATCGAGTTAATGTTGGCTGACAACAATCCTTCCTACTGCACTGATATTTTTAAGATATCCTCAAGACGGCATAGCAGCGCAGCAGTAAAGTTGCAGCGCAGCGCAACAACGGCAAAGACCCAGGTTCAATCCTGACTACAGGAGCTGTCGGTATGGAGTTTGCACGTTCTCCTTGTGACAGCGTGGGTTTTCTCCGAGTGATCCACTTTCCTCCCACATTCCAAAGATGTGCAGATTTGTGGGTTACAGTCTGAAGTCTGTAGGAGGGACCCGACCCGTAACGTTGTTAATCGTGGCTAAACTGGAGCAGCTAGGACGTCAAAATGGGGTAAAGTTTCAGGGTTGCTGGGAGATTTGGTCAATTTTGGATTGCTATCTGCAGAGCTGGGACAGGCACGAAGAAGTGCCAGAGTGTCTGCAGCAAAGAGTAAACTAGGAAAGGGGAAATCTTCGGTATCAGAGGGAGAGGTTCATTGCTTGATAACAGAGTGATGCAGCGTTGAGATCGAGTGTTCGTGAATTGTGCTATAAATCATTTTGTAAATTGTAAAAATCTAGTATTGTTATAGGATCCGGAGTTTGTAAATATTCCCTGTGTGTAAATAAACTTAGTGTAATTAGAAGTTAAGATTTAGATTGTGTTAAGTCCGCGGACCGTCATTTGTGTTGCTGCTTGCACAAGTGTTTACAGATTTAAAACTTGAAGTGATAGTGTGTTTAAGTTAGATATCCGTAGTGTTTAAGTTAGATATTCGTATTTGTTTAAGATTGTTTTGTAAGAATCTGAATCGGGGTGGTTCGATCAGGAGTTGTACTCCTACGATTGCTGCATCAGGGAAGGAGTCATCCCGCTGATTGATTGCGCCACGAGGATGATTAATAGAGTGGTGTTTACTGGATGCTTATAGTTTATATTGGGGTGAATTTTGGGTTATTGATAATCGGGGGAATATTTTCATTTTTAATTATAGTTTTGTTAGCGTGATTTGTGTTCGTCTGTTTGTACAAACGTAAAGTTAATTAAGTGAGAGAGAGACTGCGAGTGGGAGTTAGATCCTTTGTTTGAAAGTTTGGAAATGAAAGCAGTGATTGTGATTTAACTGATAAGAGAATTGGGAGAGAGACTGAATAGGAGTGAGTGGTTTGAGTATTAAACAGGAGTGATTGAATAGGAGTGACTGGGAGACAGTTGAAAGAAGGCGATTGCTAGAGTAAGTGCGAAATGGAAAAACTGTTGACCATAGTGTGGGAGAGATTCCATTGACCCTGGAGTCTGAGATGAGTAGTGATTGAAAGCGGTGTTAGTGTCTGGAACCTTTATTTTGTAATTTGTGGTTTGACCATTGTTCCGAGAATGGGGAATGTCTCTGAGAAGGATTGTTCAAACAAATTAGAAAGCCCTATAAAGATAATTTACGGGGAGCTTCTAAATGAAGCGGATAGACCGAGAGTATTATCGGGGAAATTACATGCAATTTTGAAAGACCAACTCATTAAAAATGACGGGAATAGTGAGGAAGGAAACGAGTTAATAAGGATGTGGAAGATATTCTTCACCAAAAGAAAAATAAATAATAAATTGTTTTGCTGTCCACCCTAAGAATGGCGGCTTGTAAATTGGGAATAGGAGAAAACGATAGGACTGATCCTTCTCAGGACGTGTGAGAGCGGGGATAGGGAGAATTAGCAAACCAACAGCAGGAGCAGGAGCAGGAGCAGGAGAGGCTGTCATCTTTCAGAGGGGAGACAACTGAGATGGCTCTTAAAGGGAAGGTGCCGATGAAAATTAAATCGGATAAATTCGGTAAGAATGAAATAGGGTCTGCACATCTTGGAGTGATATTTATCATATGTCAGGCTGTACAGAATTCTTTTGAGTGGAGCTAGAACCACAGTATTCCTCACGGAACTCTCATGTTTCCAATTTGGAGAAACCGTGCACAGCTTGCGAGCGGGGCACACGGGAGGAGGTCAACGTTATTTTCGGTTTCTCCCCCTAAATTTTAATCTGAAATAGAGACATCGGGGAGAGATCTTCTATCTCCTAGGATTGCCTCACAGGTGGAGGACAATAGGGGAAACCAAGGAGCTAGAACAATCGACATGGGTGCCGGAACTAAATAAGGATTCCAGTAGCGAAAGGATGAAAAAATCCTTCTTGAAGTGCCGGGATAAAACAAATAGCCTTTCAGGGAGTGAGATAGGGGGAGAATATGGATGGATTGATCCAGACATGAATAATATGATTGTGTCATAACAATTCACCACGGAAGGGGATTTAGTAAGGACTCCCCGTCAAGACAATGTGCTTGTAGGGAAATGCCTGCATCAGGTATAAATGTTCCCCAGACCACAGACAGTCAGACATCAAGGCAGGCTGGTTCAACAGCAGCCCGGAAATTAGAAATTCGAATAAAAGAAATAGGAACAGATGAAGATAAGGAGGAAGAAGACCTCAAGACCTAGATAGACCTCCCATTCAAAGAACTGACCTGTCCTTAGTTTGGCTGGAGAGGTTATAGAGCAATCTGGCCTGATCAGTGTTTAGGTTGTGGGGGACGAGGGCACTGGAGTCAGGCGTGTCCCATGAGAAAATATCATCAGGATGGAAGGGGGAAGAAAAGGAGGCCACGGGGTCACAGTAACCGATGGATTTCAAGAGGGTTTCGAGGCTCTTGTGATTCCGAAAGTAGAGGACGGGGACACCGGCAGGGTGATCGGGAGGAAGGGACATTCCAACAGTCCAACGCATTTTGGTAGCCCTGCCCTGCCCTGCCAGCTAACAGCAATACCATCTGTTAAAATTAAAGGCGGCCTCACATGGCCTGAGAAACAGTACTATACATTACAAGGAACACCACCCCTTCCAAGTAGGAGTAGATACATAGAATCCAACTCGCAAAGAAACCCTCACTAAAAGGAAGAAGTACAACAGGGAACATAGTAGCTAGCGTGATAAGGGATAGCAACTAAGGAATGGAAATGGCACTGAGGAGAGAAGAAACAAACTTACGCTGCAGGAGGAATGGGTGTGGGGAAAGAAGATATTGAATGAATGTATTGCTGAGTTTGTGCCCGCAGGACAGTATATCAATGAGAGAATATCTGGGGAGTGAGGTACAATAATGCACAGACCCCTACGAACGGGAAGAAGACGGCAAAAGGTAATGTAGCTCCCCAGGAAAAGGTGACCAGCAGGAAGAACTGATACTGTCCTGCCCCTTTAAGACATTTGGAAAGGCAAGCAGGCAGAGCAACAGGCTCCTCAGTATCTCCACTCCCTAGTAATTGGAGGAAGAAAAGGAAGGAGAATAAGGGACACTTTAATCATCTTTGAAAGAAACAACACCGACAACCTATAACGACTTCTAGGCCAAGTCTCACTTTAAAGGAATGATTTCAAATAAAAACATTCCTCTGTGATTTGGAGTAAAATACCTGAATTGCGTCTAAATTATGGGTTTAGAAATAAATTCATACATTTTGGATTTGGTCTCGAAATTGTACGGTGATGAATTGGAAGGACTTTAAAAAAATTTTGAGATATGGAATAGACTTGTGGAATCTGACAGGACTAATTGGAGTCTGATTATGACTGACATTGTTATTATCTCATCCTCAGAAAGGCGGACAAAGATGGAAAGGATTGTTCAAAGGGCATCAAGAAGGATGGAAGTTGGGAAGATCAGGTAACAAGGGCCTGTCCCACTTTCACGACCTAAATCGCGACCTTTTTACTCGTGGACATTTTTCATCAGGCTAGAACAACCCCCCGACCTACTTGATGCCACGGGTACCGACGACTAGCATCACAACCTACCTACGACCTACCTATGACCTTGTGACGACCATGCTGCGAGTATGCATCAAGGGCAAACTCGGCAGAGGTCGTGAATTAGGTTGTGAAACACAGGCCCTTAAGGAAATATGAGAGTTGGAATTAAAATCAGGATTAAAATTAGAATTAAACTTGAAAATTAAAATGGGAATTGGAATTGGAATTAGAATTGGAAATGGTCAAAAGAGGACCTGTGAGCAGCAGGACTTTCCTTTAAGAGACCGGACTAAGGAATTATTCAGTAGTTAAGAACTAGTACCAGCCTTAATTCTAACCTTTAAAATCTTTTCCCTGTACGGAGGACCCGACCTTTTCTCTGTCGGGTCTCCGTTGTCATTGGGGCCTAGCACTGTGGAGTGGCCTCCAACCAGACCTGGTGCTCCAGTCGTGGAGCCTGCGGACTACGTACCAACGTGCAGCTGGCCGAGTTCAGAAAGGGAGGAGCTGTGGTGGCGCGCTGCTGCTGCCCGACCCCGGAGCTTCGGAGGCTCCAGCTGCAGGCCGGTGGACGGAAACACCGGGAGCTCGCGGGTCCCTGGTGGGAGCGCTCTTCGGAGCTCCCGCGGCGGCAATTTCTCCCGCCCGAGATGCGGGGTTGAAAATGACCTGGAGCGGGGCTTTACATCGCCTGGCGCGGCTTTACCGGCCGCGGGACTTGCTAGCACTGCAGGGGGCTTTAACAGCAAGACCCGGAGCGCGGCCTGAATGGCGCGGGACTTATTTACCATCGCTCGCCGGGGGCTTTGACTCTGACATCGGGAGGAGATTGGGGAGTGCAGGGGAGAGATAAGACTTTGCCTTCCATCACAGTGAGGAGGAGATTCACTGTGATGGATGTTTGCGTAAATTGTGTTGTGTCTTGGTTCTATTCTTGTTTGTATGACTGCAGAAACTAAATTTTGTTTGAACCTCAATGAGGTTCAAATGACAATAAACAGTATTGTATTGTATGGAAGGCTGACACTGAATTTGGTTAAATTGCAACATTTATCATGGTTTGCTTTAAAGTCACGCTTGTAGGGAAATCTGGACTGAACTCAACTGAAATTTATATGAGGACCCGTCATCAGATATACATATTATAACATTGTGCGGGTGTGAAGAAGGCTAATTAGTGTTGATCCTAGAATAATAAAGAGTATGTTAGGGAACAGATAGGAATAGGGATACAGTAATAGAGCACAATATAATAGGGTAATAATTTTGGATGTGTGGGAAAGCATGAGTGCATGATGGTAACTTGCTTTGTCCCAAGGTTCTTAGGATTTTCTAGGGTTTATGTTCGACTGTGGAAGGTGATGGAAGACTGGGCAGGAACACGGATGGAGAGAACTCGCGCCCATGAAGGTGAAACACGGGAGGTGAAGACTCCTCAGACAGAACTTGTGAAGTTATGCCCATGAAAACTTGGGATGCTTGACAAGATTCTGAGAAGAGACATCATCATATTGTGTTGCTGATAGATAGGAAATGTAAAGCACACTTATGTATATCTGGTTAGCTGATTATTGAGCCATTTTGGTTATCATTAATGATGGGTTATCATTGTGATAAAAGGAAGGAATGTTAATCCTGGCTAAATTGGAGCAGCAAGGACTTCAAAATGGGGTCAGGTTTCAGGGTTGCTAGGAGATTTGGTCAATTTGGACAAGCTGCCAAGAGGTGTCAGGTGTCAGGCAAGCAAAGAATGGGATTTTCTGCAAACCCTGTCAATTAGGTGCAAAATGCATAGAATGGATTGGATGGCTGCAAACCAGACATACACCTTGTAAATAATTGTAAATAATGTTGCAGAATTTGACTTTGCCAAGTGTTGAATGGATGAGGCGTTGAGCCTTTTTTGGGTTTTCTGTAAATCAGGGTAAATGTTTCTAAGTTGGCTTCCTCTCTGAGTTTGTTTTGAATACAATGTATTGAACTGTTGTATCATTGGGTTAGGGGAATGTCTGTTATGTATGGGGTTAATCGACATCTGTAATTGGGTTATTAAGAGACCACCCCCATGTGGTTCGGCCCCTTGAGGTCCAGGGACATATAAAAGTCTGTGATCACGAGGCTCAGCGTCGATCTTCTGGAAGAGCGCTTGGGACTGCGTGAACTTCTGGAGTGTCTCTGTCTGAGCGAGGCCTAGAGGGCTTGAACAGGCAGACACGAGGATTGATCCCGCGGTGGGATAGGTACAGTAGCTGAACTGTGATGCGCTTTTGGTAAAATAAAATTTAATTGATTCAAGTGCTTGATTCAGTGTTTTTACTGAAACTAGACTGGGGGGGGGGAAGCTTAGAAACAAGCAATTATCAACGTCACCTATCTTTTTTCACCAGAGATGCTGCCTGGCGCGCTGAGTTACTCCAGCACCTTATGTTTGTCTAGGCTTGTAGGTTAATTGCCTTCTCTATATTATCTCTAATGTGTAGGACTAAAATGAGTGTACGTGCGATCGCTGGTCAGTGCGGACTCAGTGGGCTGAAGGCCCTGTTTCCATGCTGTACCTCTATTCAGTTTAACTAAACTAAACCTACTTTCCACACTTTTCCATCAACTCCCCCTCCATCCCAATTGCATATCGAGAGGTCTGAACAACGAAACCACAGCCATGAGTTATTATCCCAGCCTGAGAGCTGGGGAATTTAAATTTGAGTAATTAAATAAAGTTTCAAATTAAAATGCAAGTGTCACTAATGGAAATTCCAGTTTAATACTATCCTACAGGGAAACCAATCTGCCCAAATATCACCAAGGAATGTGTAATATTGAATGTGTTTAATCCATTAAGATGTATGTTCAAAGTGGGGGGCAAAAAATAACACACATGATGTACAGAATGGTGACAATTAAATCAAATTCTGCTTTCTTTTACGTTGGAATATTTCTAAATCACTGAAAAAAAAATCCTCTAGGTCTTGAGGCACAGTTGCTAAGATTTCATATTGCAAATCTTGAATTGTGTCATTCGTGCACATTTTTATAAATGCATTGCATTGATTTTAAGGCTCAACCAATCAGGGAAACACCGGAGAACACAAAAAGTTGGAGTAACTCCGTGGATCAGGCAGCATCTCTGGAGAACATGGAAAGGTGATGTTTCAGGTTGAGACCTTACTCATCCATGTTCCCCAGAGATACTGCCTGAGCCATTGAGTTAGTCCTGCACTTTGTCTCCTTTTGTGTAAACCAGCATCTGCAGTTCCTTGTTTCTAAAGCGAAATACTGGGACTATTGATTCAAAGTCCTTGCTTTGATCTAATCGTTGGCTTCTTGTAGAGCTATCTAGATCATGATAGGAAAGCCTAGTCCCTTACAATCACTGCTGTTCTCCCAGTTGATGAATATGACTGAAGATAGACACAACGTGCTGGAGTAACCCAGCAGGCCTGGCTGTAAACTTCAAATCCTGTCTGAAGAAGGGTTGCGACCTGAAACGTTGCCCACCCTTTTTCTCTAATGATGCTGACTGACCCACTTTATGTCTCTCTTCGGTAGAAACCAACATCAGCAGTTCCTTCAGTAAAAATTGAACATTGTCACTAGTGTGTAGGATAGTGCTAGAGTATGGGGATCGCTGGTCGGCACGGATTCCCTGGGCTGAAGGGCCTGTTTCCGCACTGTATTTCCAAAATAAACCAAAATAAAACAAAATAAACCAAAATAAAGGTCCCATCCTGAAAGGACCCGATTGTTTTCCCGGATGTTGGTCCCTTGCAGTCAGAAACAGGTGAATTGATCATGGGGAACAAGGACATGGCAGACCAATTGAATAACTACTTTGGTTCTGTCTTCACTAAGGAAGACATAAATAATCTGCCGGAAATAGCAGTGGAACGGGGGTCAAATAAGATGGAGGAACTGAGTGAAATCCAGGTTAGCCGGGAGGTGGTGTTGGGTAAATTGAACGGATTAAAGGCCGATAAATCCCCAGGGCCAGATAGTCTGCATCCCAGAGTACTCAAGGAGGTAGCCACAGAAATAGTGGATGCATTAGTGATAATTTTTCAAAATTCCTTAGATTCTGGAGTAGTTCCTGAGGATTGGAGGGTAGCTAATGTAACCCCACTTTTTAAAAAAGGAGGGAGAGAGAAAGCGGGGAATTACAGACCAGTTAGTCTAACATCGGTAGTGGGGAAACTGCTAGAGTCAGTTATTAAAGATGGGATAGCAGCGCATTTGGAAAGTGGTGAAATCATTGGACAAAGTCAGCATGGATTTACGAAAGGTAAATCATGTCTGACAAATCTGATAGAATTTTTCGAGGATGTAACTAGTAGAGTGGATAAGGGAGAACCAGTGGATGTGTTATATCTAGACTTTCAGAAGGCTTTCGACAAGGTCCCGCATAAGAGATTAGCATACAAACTTAAAGCACACGGTATTGGGGGTTCAGTATTGATGTGGATAGAGAACTGGCTAGCAGACAGGAGGCAAAGGGTAGGAGTAAACGGGTCCTTTTCAGAATGGCAGGCAGTGACTAGTGGGGTGCCGCAAGGCTCAGTGCTGGGACCCCAGCTATTTACAATATATATTAATGATTTGGACGAGGGAATTCAATGCAACATCTCCAAATTTGCAGATGATACCAAGCTGGGGGGTATAGTTAGGTGTGAGGAGGATGCTTGGAGGCTGCAGGGTGATTTGGATAGGCTGAGTGAATGGGCAGATGCATGGCAGATGCAGTACAATGTGGATAAATGTGAGGTTATCCACTTTGGTGGCAAAAACATGAGGGTAGACTATTATCTGAATGGTGGCAGATTAGGTGAGGGGGAGATGCAACGAGACCTGGGTGTCATGGTACACCAGTCATTGAAAGTAGGCATGCAGGTGCAGCAGGCAGTGAAGAAAGCAAATGGTATGTTAGCATTCATAGCGAAAGGATTTGAGTATAGGAGCAGGGAGGTTCTACTGCAGTTGTACAGGGTTTTGGTGAGGCCACACCTGGAGTACTGCGTACAGTTTTGGTCTCCAAATCTGAGGAAAGACATCCTTGCCATAGAGGGGGTACAGAGAAGATTCACCAGACTGATTCCTGGGATGTCAGGACTTTCATATGAGGAAAGATTGGATAGACTCGGTTTGTACTCGATGGAATTTAGAAGATTGAGGGGGGATCTTATAGAAACCTACAAAATTCTTAAGGGGTTGGACAAGCTAGATGCTGGAAGATTGTTCCCGATGTTGGGGGAGTCCAGAACAAGGGGTCACAGTCTAAGGATAAGGGGGAATTCCTTTAGGACCGAAATGAGGAAAACATTCTTTACACAGAGAGTGGTGAGTCTCTGGAATTCTCTGCCACAGAAGGTAGTTGAGGCCAGTTCATTGGCTATATTTAAGAGGGCGTTAGATGTGGCACTTGTGGCTAAAGGGATCAGGGGGTATGGAGAGAAGGCAGGTACGGGATACTGAGTTGGATGATCAGCCATGATCACATTGAATGGCGGTGCAGGCTCGAAGGGCCGAATGGCCTACTCCTGCACCTATTTTCTATGTTTCTATGTTTCTATGTTTTCCGGGTGGTATCTCCGGTCGCTCTGCGGACTAACATCATGGAGCTGGAGGCCAAAAGCTGCACGACATTTACCAAGCCTCCACCTGGGGTCAGATCGCCCGGCTTGGGGAGCTGACATCCCCCCAATGCAGGATCTTGATTGCCCCGACGAGGAGCACCGCCGCTGGCTGCGGGTGTCAAGATTGTCCCGTCAACGGAAGGTTAGAGGCCCCCGCCTGCTGGAACTCAAAGAAGGGAAGAGATCGAACTTTGTATCGCCTTCCATCACAGTGAGGAATGTGGAGGAGTCACTGTGGTGGACGTTTATGTTAAAAAAAAAAATTTGTGTTATGTTGCTTTTTATTAGTGTGACTGTAAGGCAAATCAAATTCCTCGTATGTTGTAAAACATACTTGGCTAATAAAGTATGATATGATATATAATATGAAAACGCCACCCATCCATGATCTCCAGATATGCTGCCGGACCTGCTGGGTTACTCCAGCACTTTGTGTCTTTCGCCTGCAAAGGTTGGATTTCTGATTCACTAGACACTGCCCACAGAGTAATCCCATGAGTGCTCTCAGTGTGAGGAGAATGGATCATCGCATCAGAAACCAACGTATATCAACATCGGAAATGATACCGCGAGACAGCCTTGTGGTCAGGGATAACAGACTCCCATAAATTAGGCAAAACCTAATTAACCGTACATGTGGAAAAGCTCCCTGGAGCCCCAGAGTGGGAAATTTATGACATGATTATCATGTACATGCCAAATATGGGGGCTTTCTCGGTGTAAGAATGCCTCCTGTGTGCTGAACCCGATCTCAGGGACGGCTCTGTGTGTCCCGATTCCTTACAAAGGAAGAGCCAGTGTCAAGTCCCTCTGCGGGTAATTGATGCCTTATCTTGTAAAGGCCTATGGGGCCAATTATGTGGCCCCCCCATGGAGACTCAGCAGGACAGCTACTTTTTAAAAACATTTTTTAAATATTATAAAAATATTTATTCAAATCTTAAATTATATATAGTAGAGTAAAAAACAAAACAGAACCCACCACCATAATACATGACAAACGATAAACTATTACACAACTATCTTACACTCGTTGTCAACCCCCCGCGGTGGCCAGCGGTCCTGGAAATCCCTCAGGGTGCCCGTGAACAGCGAGTAGTCCCTCTCTAACACCACCCGGGCGCGGACGTAACCCCGGAAAAGGGGCAGGCAGCCGGCTCAGGCAGAGCCCTCTTCCACCTGGCACCCTGCCTCGTGGATGGCCAGCTTGGCCAGGCCCAGGAGCAATCCGACCAGGACATGCTCGGCCCTGCCCTCTCCCCCACGCACAGGGTGTCCGAAGATGAGGATGGTGGGTGAGAAGTGCACCCAGAAGGCAAGGAGCAGCCCCTTTAGAGAGCTGCAACCTCACACACTCCATTTACACGTGGAACACAGACTCCTCCAGCCCGCAAAAGTGGCAGGCGGCCGCGAATCTGTGAACCGCGAGACAAACAGGTTGTAGCGGACTCATCGGTGCAGTACCCACCAACCCAGGTCCCCGATGTAGAGGGGGAGAATCCCTGCATCTGCATCCCCACTTAGCTGCTTAGCAGATTTGCTCTGACTGAACATGGAGCGCGGACGGAGACAAGCGCCTCACTTAATATCAATTCTGGGTGGCATGCATCTTTACGTGACATTTTCCCCGGTCTCTGAGTACGGGACACGAGATGGTAAATCGTGCAGGTATGACGTTTGCAGGGCCACATGCAAGGTCACAAACAAACTTACAACAAATGTTAAGCCGAGGGCATTTTCAAACGTGGTTTAATTGTCTGCATCTCTGCCTTGCTAATCCTGAGGGTGGAATATTAATGGGGAGGAACGCGTGGGTTGCGGTCTGCATGAGTGGGGTATGAAGCAGTAGGAAGGGCTGGCCAGCTGCCTCTATTGGTTATGGGTGTGGATGGTTCAATGGTGCTTTTATGGTCACATGTGTGAAGAGCAAACGCACGGTGAAATTATTTTCTTACAAACAGTCCAGTGGAGTATTGCCATACCCAAGCACATCCCCGATTAGCAAGTGGACTGAAATAGTTCACTGATCCTGCATGCAAGAGGTGCCATGTTTTGGCGCCATTTTCAAAGTCCAGTCTGCCCTCTAGTTAGTATGAGCACTGCCCATTCCAGGCAAGCTCCAGGCTTCTAGGCTTCTATGGCCTCCAGTCATCGCTTTCATTGGACGTGCGGGTCCACCAGTGAACCGACATCCCTCTCTTTGTCCGTTCACCTGTGCGCCAGAGACCCGGGTTCCATCCTGACTGCCGGTGCTGCTTTCCCAGTGACCGCGTAGGTTTACTCCGAGTGCTCCTGTTTCCTCCCACATTCCACAATGCACAAATTTGTAGGTTAATTGGCTCAGTAAAAATTGTAAATTGTCCCCAGTGTGTAGGATAGTACTAGTGTATGGGGTGATCGCTGTTCAGCACGGACTCGGTGGACTAAATGGCCTGTTTCTGCGCTATATCTCTAAAGTCTAAAGAGGCCCTTCAGTCCATCGAGTCTGTGCTTACAAATGAGCACCCACTTATGCTAATTGCGCTTTATTCTCCACATATTCCCATCAACATCTCCTTGATTCCATCACTCACCCACGTGGGACCCCTGTGATGGTCCCGGGAGCTGTTATTCCAGAGTTCCCACCCTGGGATAAAGGTTTCGACTAGCTACGCTCTTTATGCCTCTCAGATTTTATATACTTCTATCAGGTCTCCCTTTAACCTCTGCTAATCCAGAGCAAACAATCGCAATTTGTCCAACCTCTCCTTGGGCCGGGACCCTTCTTCCGACGGCTGAAGGTTGGTCCAGCATCATCGATTATCACTATTAAAAAGCTGCAAAACACCTGTTATTTGACAGAGCGATATGGTATTGGTTTACTATTGCCATGTGTACTGAGATACAGAGAAAGGTTTTTACTTGGGTCCTATTTCATCAGATCAGATGATGCTCGACATAAGTACTATACAAGCATACTCAGCAGCACTATGGCGCAGCTAGTAGAGCCGCTGGTTCACAGCGCCAGAGACCCGGGTTCGATCCTGACCTGGGCTGCCGTCTGCGTGGAGTTTGCCCGTTCTCCCTGTGACCACGCGGGTTTCCTCCGGGTGCTCCGGTTTCCTCTCGCAGCCCAAATCGCTGGTTACTTGTCTTCTGCAAGTTGCCCCAATGTTTGGGGGGTTATGCAAGAATGGGATAACAGGGAACTAGAGAGAAAGAGTGATGGCTGGTCAGCGTGGACTCGGTGGGACGAAGGGCCTGTTTCCATGCTACATCTTTCCAACAGTTCAATCAATGAATCGGTCACTCTGTACACAGGTAAAGGGGGGTGTGATTGAATTGGATGATAATAGATTCTCATCCGGGACCAGCGCAGAAAGGTTCGCCATATTCCGGTGCAGTGCGGGGGGGGGGGGGGGGGGAGGGGGACAGATCTTCCCTCGCTCTGAGACCAGTGGCTGACTGCCCTCGGGTCAAAGGTTTACCTCCACGTGGCTCCCACACAATGCGCAGCAAGAAGGCTGCCCCCCCTGCCCTGGAGTGGAGGGCATCAAAGACTTGTCCCACCCCGATCACTCCTTCTTCACCTGCTGCCGTTGAGATTTCGGGTCGAGACCCTTCTTCAGACTGTTATAAGTAATTCTGAGATTGGGGAATGCAAGTATTTAGTTAACAGCACTGTGACGGAACCTGCAAATGTTCCGATCTGTCTGGTGAGGAGCTGCTCTGGACTGTGTTTTACTCCCTGTGAGGAAGCACTTTGTCAAACACTATGAATTTTGCAGTTGCAGATAAAACCAACAAACTTTGTGTTAGGCATTTTATGCCTTATCTTCATAAATTGAATGCCTACTGAAAAAAATCCATTGATTCATAGCATCTCACGGTTGAAGGTACGTGGTATAAAATGTCTCTTAACCCTGATTATTTTAAACCTTGACCAGTGGCCATTCATTAGGCTTGTGCCATAATGCAGCATTTAGCGTGTCTGTTTGCCGAGATACCGGGCTTAAAGAATTTTCAGAGGTGCCTGTTCATTGTGTTTTGTTATGGAAATAATGATGCATTGGAAGGTCAGAGTTCATCGTCACTTAGGGGCTGAACAGTTTCTGAATTCCCTCAGTAATTCAGAAAGGAGATGGTTCATTTTGACTGCACTGAACAAGTATTAAACTATTTATTTTCCAATTTAAGATGGGCAGCCAGAATGTATTGTATATTATATATTGCGTATTATTTTCAGGTTATCTGATTCAGCTTTCTCTCATTTCTATGGAGTCCTTTGTAAGTGTGATTTGGTAATCCTTCAAAAATAAATTCAAACCTTTTCAGGATCTATACCTATAAGATTAAGCACAATAAAGCGGAGGGCTAAGGGATTTTTGGGCCTTTATTTGTAGCGGAATCACAAATGTGTGCACATAGGACAAGTTTCATCCAAACCACCAAAGTTGGGAAATTTTCTTCTTCATAAACTCTCCTTTCAAAGTTGCAACACAACCTCAGATAAATGCGAGGTGTTGCATTTTGAGAAGACAAGTCAGAGCATGAAGCGGAGGCTTGGCGATCGTTTCGCCGATCACCTCCGCTCGGTCCGCAATAACCAACCCGACCTCCCAGTGGCTCAGTACTTCAACTCCCCTTCCCATTCCATATCCGACCTCTCGGTCCTGGGCCTCCTCCACGGCCAGAGTGAGCAACACCGCAAGTTGGAGGAATAGCACCTCATATTCCGCTTGGGGAGTCTGCATCCTCTGGGCTTAAACATTGAATTTTCTCAATTCTGTTAACCCAGGCTGCCATAAACAGCAAACATAAACACTACAAACAGCTGACAATGGCCTGTTTCCTTTATAATCGATACTTTTTTGCATATCTTTCATTCATTGTTCTTTATCTCTCCACATCACCGTCTATATCTCTCGTTTCCCTGATCCCTGACCAGTCTGAAGAAGGGTCTTGACCCGAAACGTCGCCTATCTCCTTCGCTCCTTAGATGCTGCTGCACCCGCTGAGTTTCTTCATCTTTTTGTGTAACCCTCAGAGCATGACACACAGTAAATGCTAGGGCCCTGGGGTGTGTTATAGAACAGAGAGACTTAAGGGTACCGAAATATAGTTTCTTGAAAGTGGTGACACAGGTAGATAGGTAGGCATTTGTCACGCTTTGTCGTTTATCCGTCCGGGTATTGAGGATGGAAGTTGGGACATTACGTTACAGCCTGCACAAAATGTTAGTACAGCTGTATTTGGAGTAATGTGTACAGTTATGATCATCTTGCTGTAGGAAGAATGCCATTGAACTGGAAAGGGTGAAAAACGATTTACGAGGATACTACCTGGACAAGAGGGTTTGAGTTAGTACGGGTGTCAGGGGTTATGGGGAGAAGGCAGGAGGATGGGGTTAGGAGGGAGAGACAGATCAGCCATGATTGAATGATGGGCCAAATGGCCAGATTCTGCTCCTATCACCGTATGACCTTATGAGAGGCTGGGCAGGTGAAGACTTTTTTCCCTGGAGCGTAGGACGCTGAGGGATAGTCATACAACATGGTAACAGGCACTTCAGCCCAACTCGTCCATGCCGACCTGAGATGCACCATTTGTGCTAGTCCCATTCGCCAGTATTTGGCCCATACCCCACTAAACCAACTTTTAGAGATGTATACAAATATGAGAGGTACGGCGAAGGTGAATGGCCACAGTTTTTGTCCATTGGTAGAGGAGTCTAAAACATGAGACCATAGGTTCATGGTGAGAGGAAAAAGATTTGAAAGGGGACCTGAGGGGAAACTTTTCCCGCAAGATGTTGCATACATGGAAGGGGCTACTAGAGGAAGTGAGAGAGGTAGGTATAACTACCACATTTAAAATACACTTAGTACATGGACAGGAAATGTTTTGTGGCAGGCAAGTGGGAGAAGAACATAGAACAGGACAGCACAGGAACAGGCTCTTTGACTCACAATGTCTGTGCCGAACATGATTCCAAGATTAAACCAATTTCATCTGCATTGACATGAACCATATCCCTCCATATCCTTGTGCCTATCCAAAACCCTCTAAAAAGCCACTATCGTATCTGTCTCTACTACCACCCCTGGCAGTACATTTCAGGCCCCCACCAGTCCCCGTTTAAAAAAATGACCTATGACGAAGTTCAGCATGTTTCCAACACCAGTTATCAACTTCTACTGATGCATCGTAGAAAACATCTCTACGGGTTAAAAGCCCTATGTCACGGTGCGAGTCCACCCACGAATGACCCCAAGTGAAAGAAAAAAAAACCAGACTCGTGGTTGTGTACGAGATTCCAAGTTTATGTTCAAGAGTTTAACCGAGTTTCTACGGGTATGTCATTTCTGCGATGTTTCAAGTTCCTCTCGCGAGTTACCAAGTCCCTCTCCCGTTACTCTTGAGCCAACCGTGAATGACGGTCTGTTTTAATAAGCAACAGTGTTAAAGAAGACATCTCCATGCTGCGGTTTTGAGTTAATGATAGAATTCAGCGTGGCCGCATCTATTGATATGACCTACAAAGGGAAAATGCGCACCGTCCAGTGCCAGAGCAGTTATACTTATGATTTGTTTGAAACACACATCACATAGTTAGAAGACCAGCGGGCGGATGTTTGTTATATTTTAATTGAATTTACTGCCAGGTCTACACACAGCGGGGAAATGGGAGATGAAATCTTTGAATGTGGACGGATGTCTCCGTGCCTGCTAAGCGGAATATATTCTTAGTTGCCTTTCAAGCCAGGGTTTGGTTTTATTCCTTGTTTTTGTTTATTCGCACACACTTTTCGTGTGTGAGAAGTCCATGCCGGGTGCCAGCTGGCCGGCTGCAGCCGCTGTTCTTTCACATCAGTTGCACATCAGATTGTTGGGAGACGGAGCTCAGGGTTCGCCTCCTGAGCTGCCTTGGTGTCCAGGCGCGAGTTGAGGTGGAGGGATGTTGGCGGGGGAAAGGGCATGCGCGGGCGTCATTAATCTGTCTGGCGTGACAAGGCCCTTGGGTTAAGCTGGGATCATTCTCCGCGGGATGATCTTAGTGCGGGAGACATGTGTAGGAGAGGTGTACTGACTGTGTGGGCAGACACTTTGGTAGTGATTGCCCACCAATCTCAAAAGCCGCTGTGTCTCCCTGTCCCTGGGATAGCAGGGGGCGATCAAACAGTACAATACCCCCCTCCCGCCAACACAAAGGGCAACGATCCCAAGGCTTTAGCATCAGAAACAGCGGGCAGGCGACAATAACCCGCTAAAACGCTTCTGGTCTGCAGTGTGCAATAGTCACCAAAATACACTGCATCCTTAGAAAGGAAAAATACAAAATATGTCGATCCCACTGGATAGGCCTTAGTCATGGTGCTGTACAACACGGAAACAGGTCCTTCGACCCAGCTTGGCCGTGCCGTCCAATTTGGTGCCTTGGAGTAGCCCTATTTGCCAGCATGTGGCCTATAGCCCTCTAAACCCTTCCCATCCATTTATCTGTAGTTAATAACCTCAAGAAAATCCCTGCTTCCTGGGTCCAACTCAGAGAGAAGTCTCCCCCCTTTCCAGGGTTAATCGCTCCACTGTTGATAATGCTTTCTGCATTATGAAGTCCTCGACAGTGAACCCCATGGGCAATCACTACCAAAGTATCTGCTCACACAGTCAGTACACTTGTCTCCCGTACTAAGTCACCCCAACCCACCCCTTACCTCCCTCCTCCCCCCACCTTTCCCACCCAACTCCAGTCCCGTCCCGACCCCCTGGGAAACTGAAGGGAGCGACAATCAACTGCCACGGATACAAATAATGTCATACACAAGAAAGGGTAGGTGCTGGTTGACAAAAAGTGAACACACGGTGCTGGAGTTACACAAAGATGCAGCAGAAATTTGGAAACGTCATCCCGTCACCCATTCCTTCTCTCCAGAGATGCTGCCTGCCCGCTGAGTTAAAGAGTTTCCACGGTAGACTCACGAGTCACTAAGGTAGCTCACGGGCCACTACGTATTACAACGAGTTTAAATGTTTCAATTTTTAACTTGAACAGTAAATTTAACTCGTGGAAAACCTCAAACATGTTTGAATTTTTTCAAGAGTTAACAAGTTTCACGGGTACCTGCCGTTAGCGCCACGAGTCGTTAAGTTGCCCACTACGTTAATTGTATGTGATTACCGCGAGTGAAAACTTGGGGTCACTCGCACCGTGAGACAGGGGTTTTACATCACAGCTGCGTTTGGCAAGAACTCTGCTCGAGACTGCAGAGAGTTGTGGACGTAGCTCAATCCGTCAGACAAACCAACCTACTCCCATCAACTCCATCTATACTTCATAGGAAAGTATCCAATGTTATCAAGGGCCTTTTGCACCCCAGACATTCCCTCTTCTCCTATCTCCTTTTGGGCAGATGATATAACAGTGTGTACCATCAGATTTAGGAACAGTTTCTTCCTCACTATTACCAGACTATCAAATAGTCCTGTCATAAGCAACGGGTGTAGTCCTGATCTCCCAACCGTTTTCATTGTGGTCTTTGCACTTTTTATTTATCTGAACTTTCCTTTCACAGGAAAACATTATATTCAGCACTCTGTGTATTTTTTCTCTTTGCACAACCTGTTGTACTTGTGCATGATGTGATTGGACTGGATAGCATGCAAGCAATGTTTTTCACTGTATCTCAGTACAATAATAAACCAATACCAATACCAGTGATCTTCGACCTGCAAAGTTAACTCTGGTTTCCTTTCCACTGGTGCTGCCGGACCTTCTGAATGCTTCTGGCATTTTATGTTTTTATTCCTACTTATCCTCTCCGTAGTTTAGAAATACAGCGTGGAAATAGGCCCTTGGTCCACCAAGTACATGCTGAACATTGATCACCCGTACACTATGTTATCCCACGTTCGCATCCTACACGCTCGGGGTAATTTACAAAGGGCAATTCACCTGCAAACCTGCACATCTTTGAAGTATGGGAGGAAACAGGAGCACTCGGAGGAATAGATTAGATTAAATTCCTTTATTGTCATTCAGAACTTTCAGTCTGAACAAAAGTGTTACCATGCAGTCATAACATATGATAAAAAAACAAAACACACAATAAACACATATCCAACATCCACCACAATGAGTTCGCCAGGCACCTCCTCACTGTGGTGGAAGGCAAAAGTCTTAAGTCATTGTCTTCATCCCTCCTAGTTCTCCCTCTGCGCTGAGGCGATCCAGGCCGCCGCCGCCGCTGGAGCACCGCAGCTCTAAGCCGGGCACCGCAGCTCTAAGACAGAGCACCGCCGCCGCTGGAAACGCACGCGATCACGGGAAGAACATGTAAACTCTGCACGGGCTGCACCGATGGTCGGGAACCTGGGTCCCTGGTGCTGTTAGGCAGTGGCCCTACCGCTGTGCCACTGTGCCGCTCCTGTTCCTTTAATTGGCAGTGCGCAAATGAGAACGTAAGCCAGCGAACCATGTCATTTGGTAACCTGCCTGCATGTTTCCTTTCATGTTATCTGGATAACTCTATTGCGAGGAGTGATATCATGTCATCAGCAGCTTATGATGCAATTCATTTTGCATTTAAATTGGTTTAAAAGCTGTGAAAGCATTTCCATCGGTGACATGGTGCATTTGCCTTCAACATCAACCAAGTGTCTGATTTTCCCAGCATCAAAAAAAGCTGCAGCTGATTCTCAGTGAAATAATCATAATTCGACAGCTAGATCTTTGAAGAGATGGATATGTGATTTGCACAGCGAAATTTGGAGCTTTGGCATTTTGATAATGCTTGACATTACTGCTTTATAAAGAAGGGATCTTCATTTGAGAGCAGGCAGATTGTGGGAGATACTAGGTGCTGGGTTCCTTGATCAGCAGAGGCATGTCAAACCAGTGCATCTTCTCAGGTATTTAAATGGATGGCAAAGAATTGTTAATGGTCACCTCCTCCCACACCCTGCAAGACATCGGAGGCTAATGTCTCCTGGAGAGCGAGCAGCGCATTTAGTGACGTATTTAAAGGTCAAATGTTTTACAATGAGTAATCAGCACGGCCGAGGATCTTGTTTTTTTGCAAATCGCACACAATCCATTCACAATCCATGAGTTATCCATTTATCTCACAGTCTTTGTCTTTTCATCTCTGGCCTTTGTCCACCCATCTCCCAGTCAAACCCACACCCCCCTCATTATTCACCTATCACTCACCAGGCTTTGTCCTGCCCCAACCTACCTCTCTACAATCAGTCGGAAGAAGGATGGCGACCTGTAACGTCACCTATCCATGTTCTCCTGAGATGCTGCCTGACCCGCTGAGTTACTCCAGCATTTTGTGTCTTTTTATGAGTAATCCAATGTAGTCACTTCAAATGTAAAATAAAGGCCAAGAAATTGGTTTGGGCAGGACAATGGTGCAGCTAGTTGACCTGATCTCTCAGGGATCCTGTGATCCCAGTTCGATCCTGACTTCGGGTGCCGTCTGTATGGAGTTTACACTCGGTAGTGGGGAAGATGCTTGAGTCGATTATTAAATAAGTAATAGCAGCGCATTTGGAAAGCAGTGACAGGATCGGTCAAAGTCAGCACGGATTTATGGAGGGGAATCCTGCTTGATTAATCCTCTGGAATGTTTTGAGGATGTAAAAAGTAGAATGGATAAGGCAGAGCCAGTGAATGTGGTGCATATGGACTTTCAAAAAGCCCACACAAGAGACTAGTTTGCAAAATTAGAGCACATGGTTTTGGGGGTAGGGTATTGACATGGATAGAGAATTGGTTGGCAGACAGGAAGCAAAGAGTAGGAATTAATGGGTCCTTTTCAGAATGGCAGACAGTGACTAGAGGGGTGCCACAAAGGTCAGTGCTGGGACCCCAGTTATTTACAATATATATTAATGATTTAGACAAGGGAATTAAATGTAACATCTGCAAGTTTGTGGATAACACAAAGCTGGGTGGCAGTGTGAGCTGCGAGCAGGGTTCTATGAGGCTGCAGGGTGACTTGCATAGGTTAGGTGAGTGGGCAGATGCATGGCAGATGCAGTATAATGTGGATAAATGTGAGGTTATCTACTTTGGTGGCAAGAACAAGAAGGCAGATTATTATCTGAATCGTGTCAGATTAGGAAACGGGGAGGTGCAACAAAACCTGGGTGTGCTTGGACATCAGTCACTGAAAGTAAGCATGCAGGTACAGCAGGCAGTGAAGAAAGCAAATGGCATGTTAGCCTTCATAGTGAGAGGATATGAGTATAGGAGCAAGGAGTTACTGCAGATGTGGAATTCCCTGTCACAGAAGGCAGTGGAGGCCTTCACTGAGAGAGAGTTAGATTTAGCTCTTTGGGCTAACAGAATCATGGGATGTGGGGAGAAAGCAGGAACGGGGGACTGATTTTGGATGATCAGCCATGATCATATTGAATGGCGGTGCCGGTTCAAAGGGCCGAGTGGCCTGCACCTGCACCTATTTTCTAAATTTCTATGAATCATCCTACCAATATCTATGGTTTCTATGTTTCTATGTTCTCTCTGTGACTGCATATGTTTCCTCCGAGTGCTCTGGTTTGGGCCGACATCTCAAAGATGTGCTAGGTTTTGTTGGTTAATTGGCCTCTGTAAATTGCCCCTGGTGTGTAGAGAGTGGATGTGAAAGCGGCTTAACGTGGAACCAATGTGAGCGGGTGATTGATGGTCAGTATGGTCATGGTTGGCCGAAGGGCCTGTTTCCATGTTATTCATTCAATTAATCAATCAAATTAGATCGTTTAATATCAACAGTAAATAGTGATTATTGTCACATGTCCTGGACAGAACAATGACATTCCTACATGCAACAGCACAACAGAATATGTAAACATAGTATTCTGTAAACAATATATCAAATGAAAAATGAAAGTTCAGCATGTTTGTATATATATTTTATCTATCTATCTATCTATCTATCTATCTATCTATCTATCTATCTATCTATCTATCTATCTATCTATCTATCTATCTATCTATCTATCTATCTATCTATCCATCCATCCATCCATCCATCCATCCATCCATCCATCCATCCATCCATCCATCCATCCATCCATCCATCCATCCATCCATCCATCCATCCATCCATCTATCTATCTACACAATATATATATATATACACACAGAAAAAATTCATGTTCTCCATAGATGCTGCCTGACCCACAGATTCACTCCAGCACTTTGTGTCTTTTTTCCGCCTCAATGATGTGAAAACTTTTGTCTCGCCAGCCTTTGGGGAATGACTCGCCAAGAGTACACTGGGGAAGGCCAGTATAACGGACAGGAGTTGTCACCCGCAAGTGAACTGTGACAAATATTTGTCTGAATGCAAGCAGGGTGGAGTGAAGAGGGAGAGTTTGGAAGGTCGGTGAGGTTGATCTGCTAATCAGCAAACCACTGGCACCTTACTGATAAACAGTGTGCACTAATGAAAAGTGGCATGGAGTTTGTGACATTTGATTGCAACCTGAATGAGAGTTTGGAGAAAGTTTTGGCTTTATCCAGGGATGTTCCCTGATCAAAAGATTCGAGTACTATACCCGTGAGGTTAGGTCTTCTGGAACCGCTGATGTGCCTGATTTATTTGTCACTGTAAATCGTCGTCTTTCACGAGAGGAGAGCTGGATCAGGTAAGACGTTAGACTTTAGGGATAAAGCATGGAAACAGGTCCTTCAGCACCGAGTCCACGCCGACCAGCGACCACCCCGCTGTTCTATCCTACACACTAGGGACAATTTACAATTTACAGAAGCAAATTAACCTTCACACCGGTATGTCTTTGGAGTGTGGGAGGAAACTGGAGAACCGGGAGAAAACCCACGTAGTACATCAAATGTCCGTACAGACAGCACTTCAAATTCACTCGTTAAGAATACATCAGTTTCTTTGATTTGGAAAATTGTGGTCCTTGCCAACTAATTTTCAGTTATTAACATCCAGGTGCCAGGGTGAAGAATGTTCTGATTGGATTGTATGCTTATTAAGTGTGTCATTGAGAGGTGGTGTTTTCATCAGCAAATGCTTACTAGCAGGTGTGTCACAGGTTGTGGTCTCAGCAATGTGGCGGCGAGAATCACCTACAACTTCAGGGGCGTCCTCCGCCACCCTACAAGTCGACCAAAACCTTCGATGGTGATGCGATCTGGGCTCACATCCAGGAGGACCCGAACTGCCACAGTCCTAACACAATCCACATTAAAAACGGTGTAGGAAGGAACTGCAGATGCTGGTTTAAACCGAACATAGACATAAAAAGCTGGAGTAACCCGGCGGGACAGGCAGCATTTCTGCAGAAAAGGAATGGGCGACGTTTCGGATCGACACCCTTCTTCAAACAGGTTAGGGATAAGAGAAACGGGAGATATAGGCGATGATGTAGAGAGATAAAGAACAAAGAATGAAAGATGTGCAAAAAAGTAACGATGATAAAGGAAGCAGGCCATTGTTAGCTGTTTGTTGGGCAAAATCATTTCCCATTGAGCAGCTTTTTTGTTGCGTGCTAACCAGTCAGTGGAAAGACTATACAAGATTACAATCGAGCCATACACAGTGTACAGATATAGGATAAAGGGGATAATGTACAGTGCAAGATAAAATCCATTAAAATCCGTTTAAAGATAGTCCGAGGGTCTCAAATCAGGTAGATGGTAGGTCAGGTCCGCTCTCTAATTGTTGATAGGATGGTTCAGTTGCTTGATGACAGCTGGGAAGAAATTGTCCCTGAATTTGGAGTTGTGCAGGTTAGGATGGTGTATGTATGGAATGAGCTGCCACAGGAGGTCTTTGAGGCAGTTACTAACCCAACGTTTAAGAAACATTTTGGCAGGTACATGGAAAGGATAGGTTTAGAGGGATATGGCCAAATGCAAGCAACTGGGATGTGTAGTTGGGCATGTTGGTTGGAGTGGTCAAGTTGGGCCGAAGGGCCTATTTCCATGCTATATGATTCTATGCATATTTTTCACCATTCTGTACCTCTTGCGTGATGGGAGAGGGGAGAAGAGGGAAAGGCCATGGTGAGATTTGACTGGTGGCCTTTCCAAGGAAACGAGGTGTAGATGGAGTCAACGGAAAGGAGTAACTGTCAGAAGCTCTGTATTGTGGTGAAGTGAGGCTGGGTTGCAAATTACTGAGCAGTTTCTAAACAACGACATGAAAATTCTAGACATGCATTTTAAACCTATAATGTTTAGAGAAAAAAAGATGAAGGGTTTATTTAACTCTGTATATAACAACAGAGTGTAGAACACAACTGCAGCAGCCAGTTGCTCCATAATGTGAGATCAGTGCAAAGGTTTCAGTCTAATTGTAGGGTCATGCAGGTAGCGTCCCTGCACAGGAACAGGCCCTTCGGCCCATAATATCTGCGCCGAACATGATGCCAAGTTAAATTAATCTCACTTCCCAAAGAGGTGTGGGTTTGAAGGCTAATTGGCTTCTGTAATTTGCCCCTGGTGTGTAGGAAGTGCATGTGAAAGTGGGATAACAGAGAATTAGTGTGAACAGGTGAGCGATGGCTGAATTGGACTAGTTGGGCTGAAGGGCCTGTTTCCGTGCTATATCTTTTAATCAATCACCCAATCTTGCTCCTATTTGTTATGTGCATGTTACCCTCTATGTTTGAGACATCGGAGAGGAAAAAAAAAATTTAAACAGCACCTTTAAAATAATAAACACCTTGGTGATTACAGAGGTATTGCCATATAAATTTTAGCTCCAACCCTCAGAAGATCATGGATGTAAGTACATTTTCATAATCTTAAAAAACTGGGTGGAGAGGTTGCTGGCGACAGTTTGGATTAGGCAGCTGAAGCCAAATGAGGACTGAAGGTCACAGGGGTAGGGACAGCAGAGGTGATGGAGGGAAGTGAACACGAGGAAGATAATTTAAAATCTCGGTTTTTCCAGATTGGGTGCCAAAGCAGATCAACATGCGGAGGGGGAGATGTGTTAATGGGATGAGGCGGGCGTTATGGGCCTGTCCCACTTAGGCGATTTTTTTAGGCAACTACAGGCAACTAGTTTGTCGCCACATGTCCGCCGGTGGTCGCTGGGAGTAGTCGCCTGAGTCGCGCAAAAAGTTGTAGCGTCTTTCTGGTCGCTGCGAAATTTTCAACATGTTGAAAACATTTTGGCGACAGTGGGTTTGACACCAATGAGCGTAGCTTGACTTCTCCTGATGTAGGTGCTGTCGTAGGTTGTCACCAGGATGACGTCGGTTGTCGCTGTTTTTTCCACGACCTGCTACGACAATGAGAGTCACCGACAGTTGCCTAAAAAAATCGGCAAGTGGGACAGGCCCATTCGGGTACAAACAGGAGGGTACTTGAGGGAAACAGGGAACTGGAACATATGAGTGAGAACGCAACGTGTCAGTGTTGAGCCAACTGCGATTGATACGGCAGGACAGTGGCGCATATGGTAGTGACACTGGTTCGATCCTGACCTTGGTTGCTGTCTGTGGGGAGTTTGCATGTTCAAATACTTTGCACGTTCTCCCAGTGACCGTGTGGGTTTTCCCCGGGTGCTCCGGTTTCCTCCCACATTCCAAAGACGAGCGTGTTTGTAGGTTAATTGGCCTCTGTAAATAGCCCCGAGTATGGATTGGTTGGCGTGGACTCAGTGGGCCGAAGGGCCAGTAAGGGGTTGGACAGGCTAGATGCAGGAAGGTTGTTCCCGATGTTGGGGAGGTCCAGGACAAGGGGTCACAGCTTAAGGATAAGATGGAAATCCTTTAGGACCGAGATGAGAAGGACTTTTTTCACACAGAGAGTGGTGGGTCTCTGGAACTCTCTGCCACAGAGGGTAGTTGAGGCCAGTTCATTGGCTATATTTAAGAGGGAGTTTGATGTGGCCCTTGTGGCTAAGGGGATCAGAGGGTATGGAGAGAAGGCAGGTACGGGATACTGAGTTGGATGATCAGCCATGATCATATTGAATGGCGGTGCAGGCTCGAAGGGCCGAATGGCCTACTCCTGCACCTAATTTCTATGTTTCTATGTTTCCACGCTGTATCTCTAAACTAAATTAAAAGTCTGAATTGAGAATCTGTGGAATTCTCTGACACAGACGGCAGTGGAGGCCAATTCACTGGATGTTTTCAAGAGTTTTAGCTCTTAGGGCTATAGGAATCAAGGGATATGGGGAAAAAGCAGGAACGGGGTACTGATTTTGGATGATCAGCCATGATCATATTGAATGGCGGTGCTGAATGGCCTACTCCTGCATCTATTTTCTGTTTCTATGTTTCTGCTTCATGATAAAACAGAAGCATATCCTTTTCCAAAGAAACGTGGAAGATCATCCATCATTATAAGTGCCCTTGCTAACATGCCCCCCCCCCCACCCGCCAGTCTGTCAGAGATGCTTTAAGGATATAGGCTGCTGTTTACAATGTCTGTACTGGCCATTCCTCGCTGACCCTAAACCACAGAGCAGTCTTCGCTCTCTAAGGGCATCCATCCAGAACTGCGAGCGACATAACACTGCTTATTGTAAGACAGGAAACGCTGGAAACACACAGCAGGGTGAGACCACATTTGCGATGAGACCATTCCTCCCACTGAGAATTTCCAGCGTCATGTTTATTCATTCAAGGGCTCCGCAAGCTCCAGAATGTCAATGCGAATGTTGTGAACCCCTCCTCTACATTATTCTCAGCGCTAATACATTAAATACCATTTGCACAAAGTCCACTAATCGCCTGTCCAATCACAATGACAAACGTTTAGTTTAGTTTAGTGTAATTTAGGGTCACGTGTACCGAGGTACAGTGAAAAGCTTTCTGTCGCGTACTATCCAGTCTGCGGAAAAACTATACATGATTAAGCTGTCCACAGTTACATATACGGGATAAAGGGAATAACGTTTAGTGCAAGATAAAGTCCAATTAAAGATAGTCTGAGTGTCTCCAATTAGTTAGATCAGGACTGTTCTCTAGTTGGGGATAGGATGCCTCAGCCGCCTGATCGCAGCTGAGAAGAAGCCTGAGGCCTGGGTTCAATCCCGACGACGGGTGCTGTCTGTATGGAGTTTGTCGTTCTCCGAGGATTCTGTGTGGCTTTTCTACGAGATTTTCAGGTTGCCGGCAGTCGCCTGAAAAACTGGCAACTGGAACGGCGACTGTCAGAGTGGAACACACACACAGAAACACATCGCTTCCTTCACCAGACCGTTATGCAGGCGGGGGACAGGGCTTTTAACGCAGCGCTGTCTGAGTGAAATTCCCACGGTGCAAAGCCAAGGTGATATAGACACACACCGCGATGAACAGGAAGGTTGGCGCTGTAATTAAGAAGCTAAAAGGCACAGTGTACGGTAAGTCCTTTAAAAGAGGGGGGGAGAGGGGGGTGGGGGGGAGAAAGTGGGAGAAGGAGCTGAGACAACTTTTAAGAAGCTAGAGATACATGGCTGTGAAGCTCGGTGGACATTTAACATTACCGGTCGGTTATCCTTGGTTCTGAAACCTACTGCTTATGTTTTTTTTCCCAATGAGCCAATGAAATTCATCGGTCAGCACCGGCTGCAACCTACAAGACCTTCAAGAATCTTCGACCTCCTGGCAATCCACTAGGACTTTCTGGTGACCCACCTACGGCTCGAGAAATCTCGCTATTCTTCATGGCGGCTTCATTCATGCTGTCGTTAATTTTTCAAAATTTGCGGTGACCATAATGAGCCAGCGAGTAGTTCCCAGAATGTGGGAACTCCTCACAACCATGAAGGCAACTCCCCGGCAACCACCCGCGAACATGTGGCGACTGCATAGTCTCCTGCAATCACCTAAAAAGTTGCCTAAGTGGGACAGCCCCATTAATGTGCGGAGATCGTTTGTTAATGGGAAGGGCCTGTTTCTGCGCTGTATCTCTAAACTAAACTAAACTGAGAAACTGTCCCCGAATCTGGAGGTATGCATTTCCACACTTCTGTGCCTCTTGCTTGATGGGTAAGGGAAGTAGAGAGAGTGACTGAGGTGAGACAGGTCCTTAATTATTCTAGTGTAGATGTAAATGTAGGTGGAGCCGACCTCTCCCCACTTCCTCCATTTACCTTTCTCCCTCCTTTCCTGGTTAGCAGACTGGGTGTGTTTCCAAAAATAGCGAGTGCCGGTGGGCTTATTATGAGCAGAATGCTTTTATACACAAATACTCTGTGACACAAGATTGAGAGTAAGTGATCAATTGAATGTCAATGAACATTGTCCTCCAATTTCAGGTACTCCCTGCTTTCTCCTTATTTCCCCTCCCCTTCCCAGCTCTCCCACAGCCCACTGTCTCCGCCTCTTCCTTTCTTCTTCCACCCCCCCCCCCCCATCAGTCTGAAGAAGGGACTGGACCCAAAACATCACTTATTTCCTTCGCTCGATAGATGCTGCCTCACCCGCTGAGTTTCTCCAGCATTTTTTCTACCACAGTTGCAATAGTCACCGCATATCGGAGCAGTGTCATAGTCATACAGAATGGAAACAGACCCTTCGGCCCAACTCATCCATTCTGACCAAGTGCCCCATCTAAGCTATTCCGATTTGCTTGTGTTTGACTGGTCCATGATGTATCTGTCCAAATGTCTATTGGGCCTACCTCAACCACTTCCTCTGACAGTTCATTCCATATCCCCCCCCCACCCCCCCCACCCCGTGTGAAGAGAATTGTTTGAATCTGATTCCTCCCATTTGGTACAAGCTCTTAAATGCCCCAGAAAGGCTCACTTCACAACATAGCTTGCAATTGCTTTTGCTCATTTATTCCTGCTTTTCCTTACTGCACAGCAGGAGGCCATTCATACCATTCAGTCTATGCTGCCTCTCAGAACAATCTCATCACCTTCCCCCACTTATTACCTGCGGTTTATACTCCCTCACACGCTCACCAACTCTCCCTCCACCAATCTCTACCGGGGACAATATACTACAGGCAATTAACCTATCACCTAGAACATTTGAAATACAGTCATACAGGAAGCAGGTCCTTCAGCCCAACTTGCCTGCACAGACCAGCATACACCATCTACGCTAGTCCCTCCTGCCCATGTTTGGCCCATGTCCCTCTAAACCTATCCTATCCATGTACCTAACTTAAATGTTTCTTAAATGTTGCGACAGTACCAGCCTCAACTACCTCCTCCAACACCTCATTCCATTCACCCACCACCCTCTGTATAAAAAAGTTACCCCTCCTTAAGGTTCCTTCTTAAATCTTTCCCCCCTCACCTTAAACCTATGTCCTCTGGTTCTTGATTCCTCTACCCTGGCGGAAAGACTCTGCATTTCTCCTATTTATTCCTCTCATGAATTTGCTAGAATTTAGAAGATTGAGGGGGGATCTTATAGAAACTCACAAAATTCTTAAGGGGTTTTACAGGCTAGATGCAGGAAGATTGTTCCCGATGTTGGGGAGGTCCAGAACAAGGGGTCACAATCTAAGGATAAGGGGGAATTCCTTTAGGACCGAGATGAGGAAAACATTTTTCACGCAGAGAGTGGTGAGTCTCTGGAATTCTCTGCCACAGAAGGTAGTTGAGGCTAGTTCATTGGCTATATTTAAGAGGGAGTTAGATGTGGCCCTTGTGGCTAAAGGGATCAGGGGGTATGGAGAGAAGGCAGGTACAGGATACTGAGTTGGATGATCAGCCATGATCATATTGAATGGCGGTGCAGGCTCGAAGGGCCGAATGGCCTACTCTTGCACCTATTTTCTATGTTTCTATGTCTATGATCTGGTACACCTTTATAAGATCACCCCGCATCCTCCTGCGCTGTTAGAAAATAAAGTCCTAACCTGTTTGTCCTCTCGCAATAGTCCTCAAGTCCTGGCAACATCCTTGTAAATCTCATAAATGTGGCAGGAAGGTAGAGCATCTGGGGAGAAACTCACGTGATCACAAGGATGATGCATGACCCCACATTGTTAGCACCGGAGGTCAGAAATGAAGCTGGGTCTCTGGAGATGTGCCATCAATGCCACCCATAGTTTAGCAGTCAGCTGCGGCCCATGTAGGGATACCTTTGCCCCTTGGGTGAAAGGTTGGGAGTTTAAGCCCCTTGAGCTCATAATTTAAGGCTGCCTCTCTAGTATAGTACTGAGGGAGTACAGTACTATCACCAGAAACGCCCTCTTTCAGAAAAGACAATAAATCGAGTCTCTGCCAGCTCAAAAATACAAAATGCTGAAGAAAGCGAGTCAGGCAGCATCTGTGGAGGGAATGGACTGAGACCGTTTCAGGTCAAGCTTTGTACAAAATTCCTACGGCACCTCGATAAAGAGGTGTAAATTTATCTCTGTATTCCTAAACAATATACATTTCTCTACCCACATTACTAAAACAGAGAAAAGATACAAAATGCTGATGTAACCCAGCGGGTCAGGCAGCTTCCCTGGAGAACATGGACAGGTGGTGTTTCTGCCGGGGGTCCTTCTTCAGATTCCCCACCCGAAACGTTACCTATGCATGATCTCCAGGGATGCTGCCTGACCGCTCAGTTACTCCAGCATAATGGTAAACCTGCATCTGCAATTCCTTGTCTCTACATCACTCAAACAGTGCCATTATCCCTCCTTGTGGGAACCTGCTGCGTATATGTTAGACTTTAGACTTTAGAGATACTGTGCAGATACACGCCCTTCGGCCCATCAGGCCCGTGCTGACCTGTGATTCCCGTACACTAGCACTATCCTACACACTTTAGGGGACAATTTACAGAAGCCAATTAACCTACAAACCTGTACGTCTTTGGAGTGTGGGAGAAATCCGGAGCACCCAGAGGAAACCCATGCAGGTCACAGGGAAAACGTACAAACTCTGTACAGACAGCACCTGTGCTCAGGATCGAACCTGGGTCTCCGGCTCCGTATGGCAGCAACTCTACCGCTGCGCTGCTGTACTGCCCAAATTAACATTTGAGTTTCCTGCATTGCAACAGTGGCTGCCCTTCAAAAGCAATTTACTGCCTTTAAGAACATTTGGGATGTTGAACGGGGGGTGTGGCGAGAGTTATGTAAATGTGAAGCCTTTTGAATCCCTAGCAATTGAAGCTGAGCTGCGCCTGCAATCCATCTGGTTCCTTGCAGACAGTCACCCCACTGTTGGAACTGCCGTGCTGACCGGGATCAACACCCTTAGCAAGCTCCCAGAATTTGAACCAAAATCTGTGGCAGTTAACAACGAAAAAAAACAAATCAGGGACCATAAAGTTTTATACATTAGCCGGGAGGGAAATGCAAGGTTTAATAATTCTCAGGTTATTTTCACAGAGGGTCACACAGGTCGCCGGGCTCTCAGTTCAAGTTGGGAGACCTTCTCTGACTGCATCACAAAGAGATTAGGAGACATTTTGACAGGTCCTGCCAAAAGCATCCCAATTAAGAGTTCCAGCGAGCTGCAAACTGATGGAGGGAAGCACTGCGCTGCCACAGCTCGATTTATATCTAGGAGGTTTACGTTTTCCTGTAACACCTTTACGCCATTTATCAACAAACAATTACCGTCCTCTCATCATTAGGCCTTTCCTTGCCACGAGTTTTTTTTAAAAAACGCACTGGTGCTTGGCCTAATTTTTCATTATCATCTTCATTAACTGCAGCAAGTGGGAGCAAAAGGGCCTATCCTCGCTCCTGCCATCACTATGGCAACCCTTCCATAGCCTGACTGCCGACTGTCCACAGGATAGGAGGGATTGTTATGTCCTTATTATTCTGCCTCTCTCCCCCAGGGCAAAGGTGGACAGCAACGTGCCAAGCCCCTTGATTGATCCCCAATGATTTCTTTTGACAGGTTGGTCTGGTATCTCAAGTTAAGGCAATCACTCTGATTTCACAGTTTAATTACTGCTAATCTGAGGGAATGTGGCCAATGCTAATGAAGCAAAAGCAATCAGCAGAGTAGGCAGGAGTCTGTCATGCCTCATACACCTTTAAAATGACAAAAATATTGCCTGGAGCGCAGCGTTGCTCAGACGCTCACTCAAGGCCATCGCTTTCGAGTACCTGACCAAATCCCTCCTTTCGAAATATCTGCCGTAAAGCTTCCTGAACAGCTAATGCATTTACCACCCAGTGAAAGGCTGTGTCACGCAGCCTAGACAAGTCCCAGCAACACACTCCACACGGCCCTGGAGAGGGTCCAGAGGTTTAAGAGAATGATTCTAGGAATGAGTGGGTTAACTTATGACGAGCCTTTGACGGCACCGGGCCTGTATTCGCTGGAGTTTAGAAGAACGGGGGAGGGGGGGGGGGGGGGTACACCTCGTTGAGATGTATTGAATAGGGAAAGGCTTAGAGAGTGGAGAGTGGATATGGAGAGGATGTTTCCACTAGTGGGGGAGTCTAGGACCAGAGATCATGGTCTCAGAATTAAAGGATGTTCCATTAGGAAGGAGATGAAAAGGATTTTCTTTAGTCAGAATCTGTGGAATTCTTTGCCACACAAGGCTGTGGGGACCAAGTCAATGGATACTTTTAAACAGAGAGAGATAGATTCTTGATTAGTATGGGTATCCAGTGTTATGGGGAGGAGGCAGGAGAATAGGGTTGAGAGGGAAAGATAGATCAGCCATGGTGGGAGAGCGAAGTAGAATTAATGAGCCGAATGGCCTAAATCTGCTCATATAACCTATGAACATATGACAGCCTGCCCAGTATGTGTAAGGACTACTAGATCTCGCAGATTCTAACCATTTTAAATCCCCCTCCTATTCCCACACTGACTTCTCAGTCCTGGGCCTTCTCCATTGCCAGAGTGAGGCCACACTCAAAGTAAGGGAACAACACCTCACATTCCGCCTGGGCAGCTTACAGCCTGGCAGCATGAACATTGAATTCTCCAGTTTTTAGGTAACCTCCAACTAACCTCACCCGAAACCACCCCCCATTTTTCCCCCTCCCTGTCCCTCTTCTCCCCTCCCCCCCCTTTCTTCCCTCCCTTGTGCCCCACCTGGACTCTCACCTATTTCTCATCTCCACAACACCCCCCCCCCGCCACCTGCCTCCCTCTTGTGATTTTCCTCCCTCTGGTTACACAATCCACAACTCTTTAAACCTGTCTCGCACCTTGTGTTCTTTTCTCTGGCCTTTGTTCCAACCATCTGCCTATTAACCCCCGCCCCCCTCACCTATGTCGACCTATTTATTACCTGCCACGCTCTACCTGCCTCTCCCCTTTTCCAGCTTTCTTCTCCCCCCCCTACAATCAGTCTGAGGAAGGGTCTCGACCCAAAACGTCACCTGTCCATGTTCCCCAGAGATGCTGCCTGACCCGTTGGGTTACTCCAGCACTATGTGTCTCTATGCCCAATCTGTGTTGTGTTTAAAACATAAAACAGAAATGCAAGAAGACCCTATACGGTCAAGCAGTGTCTGTGAAAAGAGAAACTTGTTTTTTTTCTGGACGAAGAATCGAACTCAGTAGCTAAACATTGTGAAAGGCCTGGATGGTGAATGTGGAGAAGATGTTTCCACTCGTGGTAGAGTCTAGGACCAGACGCCATAGTCTTAGAATGAAAGGACCCATGAATAAAAAGGAGATGAGGAATTTATTTAGCAAGAGGGTGGTGAAGGTGTGGAATTCAAACAGCTGTGGAGGTGAAGTCAATGGATATTTTTAAGTCAGACATTGACAGATTCTTGATTAGTTGGGGTGTCAGGGGTTATGGGGGAGAAGGCAGGAGAATGGGGTTGACCGGTAAACATGGATCAGCCATTATTGAATGATGGAATAGACTTGATGGGCAGAATGGCCTAATTCTGCTCCTATAACTTATGAACCTATGATCTGCAATTGTATTTGTTTTCTCTCTGGACTGAGTCAGAACAAGATTTTCACAGTTTCTTGATTAAGATCAGCAACACTCTAGGAAGGGTACTGTTAAGGGCCTGTCCCAACAGCATGCAACTCCATGCGATGAGCGCAACCTAACGTGGCCGCTTGAGCAGTCCGGCGTCGCGGGGCCGGTCCCACTTCGATCGCCGGAGCCGTGCAGAATTGTGCGGAGTTCGTCCCGACATCGCGCGGGGCTCCGAAAAACTGACCATGTTCAAAAATTCCGTGCGGCAACGGCTTGTCGGCTCACAGTCGCCTCGACACATTACACACCGCCTCGACGTCGTGCCTCCATGACCTTCTCTGTAGGTGCCTCCGTGACCCTCTCTGTGTGTGGCTCCGTGGCCCTCTGTGTGTGTGCCTCTGTGCCCCTCTATGTGTGCCCCTCTCTGTCCTGAACCTACCTTTAAGACTTCGCTCCAAGTTCGCCTCATTTTACGCCGCGGTGCGCCACTCACCCGACCTCCGCGCGGCCCCCCGCTGCCTGTTTGGTTGCGCTTGCCGCATGCAGGCGCATGCTGGTGGGAACGGCCCTGTACAGGGATCACCCGACCTCCGCGCGTCCCCCGCTTCTAGTTTGATTGCGCTCACCGCATGGAGTCGGATGCTGGTAGGACAGGCCCTTTACTTTATTTAACATACTTTTGCACTACCACTGAAGTCACCACGTAATAAAACGTTATGCTTGTCACATTTTTTAGCATTGCAGTTTTTTGCAGAACTTCAGCACTGAGACCCGCACGCAGTCTTTGTCCGCACCCTCCCGCTATTTCCATTCCTTCTGACCACTGCTTCAGCCGAGATTGCTGGGGATTGGTAATTTTTGACAATGGTGGCATTAGCTGCAGCCTTTTGCTTATGTGTTGACTGGTGTCTCCGGAGGGGAGGTTCAGTAAAAGGTTGTAGGCTTGAACCCTCTTCCGAGATTTCTGCAGACCTTGCCTGCAGGCAATCTGGCACCCTGATGAAGATGGTGCAATTTTCCCGCTTCAGCCGACAATTGCTTTTTTGACCCAGATTTACATATGCCGAGATGCCTGCTGTCCAGTACAATTTATTAGTTGCAAAACATCTGCAGCATTTAAGCTTTGTCGAAAAGTGAAACCAAGACACGACAAGAGCAAGAATTCCTTTCATTTCTCTCTTCGCCACTCAAAACAGAAAACTGTCCGAAGAAGGGTCCCAACCCGAAACACCGCCAGTTCATGTTCTCCAGAAATGCTGCCTGACCTGCTGAGTTACTCCAGGAATTTGTGTCTTGTTTGGTAAACCACCATCCGCAGTTTCTTGTGTCTAGCCATTCTTCTTTTACTGTACACAGTTAATGAGTACAGGTGATAGACACAAAGTGCTGGTGTGACTCAGTGGGTCAGGCTGCAATCTCTGGAGAAATATGATGGGCGATGTTTTGGGTCGGGACCCTTCTTCAGACTCCACAGAGTGCTGGAAGTGAGGAATGAGAATAGGAACTTTTAAATGTTATTGTACTTCCAGTATCTCCATCTTATTCTCCTTCACCAGTCCATGACGATTGAGGCCGAACTGCTTCCCTTCGGTTTTATACGTTCTGGCGTGGTGAAGGAAGTCTACATGGGAAATAAAAAATTGGGAATGTCCTATATCTGCACCAGATTTCACACAGTCCCAACTACCTGCAATCTGGGCACAGGAGAGAGAGGACTATGGAGGGGTAGATACATTTAACACTGGATCAGATTAACAATCAGTACATCTATATAAGAAGGTAGACAAAAATGCTGGAGAAACTCAGCGGGTGAGGTAGCATCTATGGAGCGAAGGAACTAGGCAACGTTTCGGGTCAAAACCCTTCTTCAGACATTTTCTTCAGGGTGATGAAGGGTGTTGACCTGCCTATTACCTTTGCTCCATAGATTCTGCCTCATCCGCTGAGTTTCTCCAGCATTTTTGTCTACCTTCGACTTTCCAGCATCTGCCGTTCCTTCTTAAACATCTATATAAAAACACTAGTATAGGTGGTGTCTGATGGTTGGGTGGGTGGGTAGTTTGTGAGGTGGTGCGCTCATCGCACTGTTCAGGGCTTTGTTATATTTCTCATGTATATTCCAACTTGCACCAACACAGGCAGACGGGTTTATGAGCTTTGATGAGCTAAGGCATTCCTCCTTTTAACGGGCACTGCATTGCGAAAGCAATTTGCCGAGTAAAGTGTTTTGAGATATTTTCCAAATTCAAGTATCACTCTTTATTATTGAAGGGAAGAGCAAAATAGCTTCAATTGCTTTCTACTTCAGGCAAAGTTAATGAGATGTGTTTGAACGATTGAAAATGCGAGAAAGAAGATCACACATGAAACTGAATCTTTTTATTGCTGAATCTTCCAGTAGAGTTCTAAGGATAAAAATAATGCTTCACAATGTGAGATTTCCCAAATGTGGCAGCGAATGCAATATGCATTTCACTACAATAATTGGTGTATGCGACTAATAAAGAACCTTTGAACCTTGGTAAAGGTACTGGTTACTTTAAACAGTCATAAGTTTATGTTCATAAGTCATAGGAGCAGAAGTAGGCCATTTGGTCCACTGAGTCCACTCCGCCATTCAATCATGCCTGATCTATCTTTCCCTCTCAATTCCATTGAGAACTCCAGCGAGTACAGGCCCAGTGCCATCAAATGCTCATCATAAGTTAACCCAGTCATCTCCGGGTGCTTCCTGAGCTTGAGGTTAATGGAGATATTCATGGAGTGCGACCAATGGCTAACCCACCGACTTATTTCCCAGAAGTATCTTCGCAAACTGACCAAGTGTAAGTGCCACTCACGGTGGAGCAAAGCATCGAACCTCATTGATCGTAAGGTAACGATATAAGGTGCCAACGTTTTGCGGTACTTTCATTAAATATGGTAAATGAGATGAAAGGATCAGTCATTTTCAAATGTAGATTGAATGCTGAAGGGCTGCTGAGAACCCTGCATCACAAATTCTAGCCATTGGCACAAGCAGAGTTTGGCCTGCTACCCATTCTCAAGGCTTCCTTAAATTTGTTTTGCTACTCACTACTCCTATCTATCTCACTCACTACAACTGCTAGCTCAGGCTGAATTCTCCACATGGAAATATCCATCAGGAAATAGAGCGCCAATCAACAGGCCACAGTCTTCATTGACATCTAAGAGCGACAGCGGTGGAGTTTTTTTCCTTTACAGAGACCCATGTTCGATCCCGACTCTGGGTGCTCTCTGTGCAGAGTTTGTACGTTTTCCCTGTGACCACTTGGGTTTTCTCCGAGATCTTCGGATGGCCTTCCACACTCTAAAGATGTACAGGTATGGAGGTTGATTGTATAAGAAAGATCTGCAGATGCTGGTTAAAATCGAAGGTAGACACAAAATGCTGGAGTAGCTCAGCGGGACAGGCAGCAACTCTGGGGAGAAGGAATGGGGGACGTTTCGGTTCGAGACTCTCCTTCATGGTGGTTAATTGGCTTGGTATAAATGTAAATTGTCCACTTCTCCGAGTCTCTGTGGTCTCTTGTTGCTATCTTTCCACCAATAGCAATTTATTTCCTAAGAAGCAATGCATTCCCATCCACAAAAGGGCTTTGAGCACAGACACAATTTTACAGCGGGGACTAGGAGGGTCACTTCCTCCGCTCTCAATAAAGACAAAGAAAGAAGTAGCCTAATGATTTTGGTGGGTTAGATGGTAAAAACATTGAAAAATGCAGGCGGGTGTGTGTACTTCAGTGGCAGATTAGACTGAGTGGTCTTTCTCTTTTCTCGTCATTGTTCCCCAGTTGGTCGGCCTGAAAACTAAAGTTTTTTCCAGGAGAAGGTGGGTCACAGTGCTTCAGTAATGAAACGAGGATCTGACCCTTGAACCAAGGGTCACTTGTCTGTGTCTGCTGAGAGCCGACCTTGAGAGGTGGTCTCCCCGACCTCCGAATTTCAAAGCAGGCCCATTGAGCTCAGCTGTCTTAATGACAAAGCTGCAACTGTTTCGAATCGCCATGTATCCTGGCTTGGGGATCGGAATGGAAATCAGTCAGTGAAAGTAACTCCCTTCTAGGACGTCTTTTTCCCTTCTCAAAAATAAAACATTTTGCATCTGGGTTTTGAAAGCTTATTTTCTGATCACTTTTTGGAACTCTCAGTCAACTGGAGAGTTTTCCACTGAATGAACATAATCAGCCCAGGTTATCTTTAGTTTAGTTTAGTTTAATTTACATTAAGTGCCATTCGTACAAAGTCCACTAAATCGCCTGTCTAATCATAATGACAAATGTTTAGTTTAGTTTATTGTCACCTGTACAGAGGTACAATGAAAAGCTTTTTTGTTGCGTGCTAACCAGTCAATTGAAAGATTATACATGATTACAATCGAGCTTTCCACAGTGTACGAATAACATTTGATTGAATTCCCTACGGATGAAGGAAATAACATTCAGTGCAAGATGAAGTCCAGTAAAGTCTGATTAAAGATAATCTCAGATTCTCCTGTGAGGTAGATAGTAGCTCAGGAACAGGGTACTATTTCTGGATGGTAGACAAAAGTGCTGGAGAAACTCAGTGGGTGCAGCAGCATCTATGGAGCGAAGGAAATATGCAACGTTTCGGGCTGAAACCCTTCTTCCGAAACGGTGCCTATTTCCCTCGCTCCATAGATGCTGCTGCACCCGCTGACTTTCTCCAGCCCTTTTGTCTACCTTCGATTTTCTAGCATCCTTCTTAAATACTGATTCTGGATGATCAGCCATGATCATATTGAATGACAGTGCTGGCTTGAAAGGCCGAATGGCCTGCTCCTGCACCTGCTTTCTATGTTTCTATGACTGCTGTCTAGTTTTTGGGAGGATGGTTTGGTTGCCTGATAACAGATGGGAAGAAACTGTCCCTAAATCTAGAGTTATGTGTTTTCATTTTGTGTGCTTATAATGAAGGCAAAGTGTCCAAGATTCACTCTGGTTACACTGAGACCAACTGAAATGCCAGCATATAGACTGCTTAACATATAACTTCCAAAGTATCGTCCTTGGCTAAACTGTCTTGCAGCCTTCTCCGCTGCAAACATGAGAGAACAATTAAGTTGGTGAAAGCTTTGGATTTTTACAAGTGCCATGCTGTAAATTAACTTAGGAATATTACACGAGTTGCATCAAATTAAATGAGTTTTTCGTTATCACTTTTAGTTATTGCTAACCCTGATTTTATGTATGTGGATTGAAATTCTTGCATAAATATTTCAACCTGTAATTGATTTTCTAATCTTGAATGTATTTTTGTTTGTAAAGTCTTTTATTTATAGTTCAGCTTCTATCGTAAGCTTCCGTGTGTGTGACTTTAGTTCTCTATCCCCCTCCCCCTCCCCAGCCTTCGACCACCTATGCTGTTCTACAGAAGCTCAATGTAAATTTGACAAAACAGCATCTCGGCTACTGACTTGATTTGTCACAGATTCTGGATTTAATGCTGAATTCAATAACAAGATAATTATTCATTCCAACGTTGTTTCTCACAGTTTGGATATTCAAGTTTTATTCTCACTCTCTCTTTTGGAAGATTTATATTTTCATTCTTCTCCTTCTCACAACTTTAGGTTTAGATTTAGGGCAGCACAGTGGCGCAGCGGTAGAGTTGCTGCCTTACAGCATTTGCAGTGCCGGAGACTCGGGTACATTCCTGACTATGGGTGCTGTCTGTACGGAGTTTGTACGTTCTCCCTGTGACTGCGTGCGTTTTCTCCGAGATCTTCGGTTTCCTCCCACACTCCAAAGAAGTACAGGTATGTAGGTTGATTGGCTTGGTGTAAGTGTAAATTGTCCCCTAGTGTGTGTATGGCAGTGTTAGTGTGCGGTGATCGCTGGTCAGTGCGGACTCGTTGCTGTCTTATAGCACCAGAGACCCAGGTTTGATCATGACTGCAGCTGCTTGTCTGTCCGGAGTTTGTACTTTCTCCCTGTATGTTTGTATGTGGGATTTCTCCAGGTGCTCGGATTTCCGCCCACTTTCTAAAGGCATGCATGTATGTCAGTTATTTGGCTTCTGTAAATTGTCCATAGTCTGTAGGATAGAACCAGTATATGGGGATCACTGGTCGGCATGGACTTGATGGGCTGAAGGGTGTTTCCACGCTATATCTCCAAAACTAAATTTACTTATGTTACTTGTACCGAGGTACAGTGAAAAGCTTTTGCATGCTATCACATCAAATCAGATAGTACTATACATAAATACAATCAAGCCTATTGTACACTCAAGTGAATGGAAAGATAAGTACCGAAAATAGTTCTCAGCATTACAGTCCCGCGGCCAAAGTCCACAATGAGCTAGAGGAGTATCAGAGAATCTATGATGCCGAAAACATTAGTTATTTTGGATGTGATTTCCAATTCTCTCTCTTGTTGACTAGTTTTTGATTTTGTCGTATTACTGATTTTCTGCAATAGACAGGGTTGTAGACCAAGTATCATAAGGTAGAACGAGGCTGGGTCGCCTTCATCTTGTATAGTAGCTTGTCTTTGAGTCAGAGTGTTATCAAGCAACACAGCATGGAAACAGACCCTTTCACCCACTGACTGTACTGACCTATCAAGCACCCATTTGTACACGTATCTTTCCTTAATCAATTTTTATTCTCACCACATTCCCATCAATTCTCCCGCTCCAGATATTTAGTTTAGTTTCTTAGTTGAGAGATACAGCTTGGAAAATGGCCCTTCGGCCCACAGAGTCAATGCTGACCATCGATCACCTGTTCACGCTAGCCCAATGTCATCCCACTTTTGCAAACACTCTCTACACACGGGGGTCAATTTACAGCGGCCGATTGACCTACAAATCCGCACGTCTTTAAGGAGGAAACCGCAGCTGCCGAAGAAAACCCACGCGGTCACGGGGAGAACATGCCGACTCCACACAGACAGCACCCGAAGTCAGGATCGAACCCGGGTCTCTGGCACTGAGAAGCATCAGTTCTACCAGCTGCCCACTGTGCCACATTTTACCACTCATCTATGTAGAAGAGCAATGTACAGACTTTCTGTGTTCAATTAATCTATCAGATTACACATCTTTGGCGTGTAGGAGGAAACCAAAGCACTGGACGGAAACCCATGGAGTCCAGGGAGAGTATGCAAACTTCACACAGACAGCACCAGAGGTTGGGATCAAACCCGGGGCCTTCGCTCTGTGAGGGAGCAGCTTAAAGGGCCTGTCCCACTGACGCGACCTTTCAGTGACTGTCTTTGACCTTCAAGCTCGAGAGCACTCGCCTGAAATACCTCGAGCTGGATCGACCGACTGCACACACACACTCACAAGCACATCGCTAAGGCAGGGGCCAGTGAAAGCGGGGGAGTGCTGTCTACAATTCACACACGCGATGAACAGGAAGGTAAAAGACGGCTGCACAGTATACAGTAAGTCCTTTAGGCAGTGAGGAGGTGGGGGGGGGGGAGAGAGAGGAAGAGAAGGGGAGAGAGGGGAAGAGAAGGGGAGAGAAGGGGAGAGAAGGGGAGAGAAGGGGGGGGGGGGGGAGGAGAAGGAGTGGAGACACGTTTAAGAAGCCAGACAACTTATAATAAAGTTTAGCGGGCATTTTACATTACTGGTCGGATTTCCTTGGTGCTGAAAACTCCAATGAGCCAATTAAAATGCCCGGTCAGTGAAGGAGATTGCCTAAGGCTGCCCTCGACTGCCTATAACTACATAACGACCCCGCTCCACTGTATTATGAGTTCAAAAGAACCATGCCGACCAATTTTTACTCGCGGAAAATTTTTCAACATGCTGAAAAACTTTCCACGACCAAACTGAGGCCGCGAGTATGCGGGAACTTCCCTCGAGCATGAAGGAGAATTCCAGTGACCTCATAGGACCTCCTAGGACCACGTGTGTCGACGCAGTGGGACAGCCCCTTTACTCGTTGTCCCTCTGTGCCGCCTCTGATCCTATTTGTTTCACTGGCATGGTTTAAAAAAAAATGATGTACTCACTTTTTCCACATTTATTTTGCATTCAGGACTCTTGTCTAAGCTTAGCTCATCTTTATCAAATGTCCATTACAAAGGCAGTTTACCCGTGTGCACTTTATCTACTGAAGATCATCAACTCCCATGTCATTAGAAACAGGAAATAAACTGACATTTTACTTAAAAGCCGAAATCTCTTCTCTTTTAAAGAGCTCAACAGGCAGTCAAACACTGAAGCTGTTAAAATGTGGTGTGTGATCATCGGTAACCTTTAAAAGGGTTTATTGAACTGAATTGAACCATATCCAGACTATAACAAGAGATTAAAAAGAAGCATAAAGGGAATATTTAGCAACTCAGTGTGTAATTCTCTCTCAAGATATTAAAAAAAACCTCATATTAATGTTTTATGTAGGTTACAGGGGATTGTTAGAACACAATGCTGTGTGTGGTTATTGAACCTCACCAAAGGTGCACTGTTTAGAGGGACCAGTAGAGCGTGAATTGTAGCCAGGGTCCGGAGGGCATGGAGTACCGCCACTCCACCTAGGGGGAGGGAAATAGACAATAGGTGCAGGAGCGGGCCATTCAGCCCTTCGAGCCAGCACCACCATTCAAAGTGATCATGGCTGATCATCCACAATCAGTGCCCCATTCCTGCCTTCTCCCCATTCCCCCTGACTTTGCTATCTTTAAGAGCTCTATCTAACTCTCTCTTGAACTCTATCTTTCTCTCTCTCATCCAGAGAATTGGCCTCCACTGCCTTCTGAGGCAGAGAATTCCACAGATTCACAACTATCTGCGTGAAAATGTTTTTCCTCATCTCCGTTCTAAATGGCTTACCCCTTATTCTTAAACTGTAGCCCCTGGTTCTGGACTCCCGCAACATCGCGAACATGAATCCTGCCTCTAGCGTGTCCAAACCCTTAATAATCTTTATTGTTTCAATAAGATCCCCTCTCATCCTTCTAAATTCCAGAGTAAACAAGGCCAGCTGCTCCATTCTATCAACATATGACAGTCCCATCATCTCGGGAATTAACTTTGTGAACCTACATTTCACTCCCTCAATGGCAAGAATGTCCTTCCTCAAATTTGGAGACCAAAACTGCACACAATACTCCAGGTGTGGTCTCACTAGGCCTCTGTACAACTGCAGAAAGCAGTGGCTCTGCTGTCAGCGATCGAAGGACTGGTGACGCGATCTAGGGACTGGGCAGGGCTGAATATGTCCTGGTTGGGTTTCTCCTAGGCCTGGCTAAGCTGGCCATCCGCAAGTCGGAAGACTGTATCGGAAGTCGGAAGCCGGCGCCAGGCGGAAGAGGACCTTGCCCGAGCCCCTTTACCGGGGTTACGTCCACACCCGGGCGGTGTTATAGAGGGACTTAGTTGTACAGTAGTTATTTAATATATTTGTAACAAAGTTGTTTGGAATTTAATGTCTGAATAATTTGATGATTCTGTAACATAGTGGTGGGTGCATCACCACGGTTTCGTTTTTTTGGGGTTTTTGTATCGTGTTCGTAATCAAATAAATTATTTTTGATACAAAAAAAAGGTGCACTGTTGCTGCAGTGAGGTGTTTGTAGCTGTTTCTACCATGGGAAACAGGGTGAGAGGATGACCATGGAGTGGCTGGAAGCATTTCTCTCTCCCCTTGACTCTCAATCTGATGAAAGGGTCACGACCCAAAACGTCACCTATTCCTTTTCTCCAGAGATGATGCCTGACCCACTGAGTTACTCCAGCATCTTGTGTCTCCTTTGTCTCTTGTATCGTAGCCCTCTTCCCATGTCTCTAGAAATGTGTTTGTTTTTAGATTAACTCACACCATGGAAACATATGTGGCTTTTGGAGATGAACATTCACCTCCCCCTGTGTGGAGGGAGTCTGAGCATAACTCACAGTCCCCAGTTGCATAAGATAACACAAACGTACTGGTGGATCAGGCAACATCTTGGGAGGGAAAGGACAGGTGGAATTTTGGTTCCTTCTTCAGACTGACACATAGAAACATAGAAAATAGGTGCAGGAGCAGGCCATTCGGCCCTTCGAGCCTGCACCACCATTCAATATGATCATGGCTGATCATCCTGTACCTGCCTTCTCTCCATACTCCCTGATCCCTTTAGCCACAAGGGCCATATCTAACTCACTCTTAAATATAGCCAATTAACTGGCCTCAACTACCTTCTGTGGCAGAGAATTCCACAGATTCACCACTCTCTGTGTGAAAAATGATTTTCTCATCTCGGTCCTAAAAGACTTCCCCCTTATCCTTAAACTGTGACCCCTTGTCCTGGACTTCCCCAACATCGGGAACAATTTTGCTGCATCTAGCCTGTCCAACCCCTTAAGAATTTTGTAAGTCTCTATAAGATCCCCCTCAATCTTCTAAATTCCAGCAAGTACAATCCGAGTCAATCCAGTCTTTCTTCACATGGAAGTCCTGACATCCCAGGAGTCTGGTGAACCTTCTCTGTACTCCCTCTATGGCAAGAATGTCTTTCCTCAGATTAGGAGACCAAAACTGTACGCAATACTCCAGGTGTGGCCTCACCAAGACCCTGTACAACTGCAGCAGAACCTCCCTACTCTTGTACTCAAATCCTTTTGCTATGAAGGCGTAGGGTGGAGAAAGCTGGTAAAGAGATGTGGGGAGCTGGTCACAGTTTGAACTCCATCAACAGTTCGTCAACGACACCACAGTTGTTGGACGAATTACAGATGATGATGAGGCAGAGTATAGGAGAGAGAATGATCAACTGACCAAATGGTGCCAGAACAACAACCTTGCTCTCAACGTCAGAAAAATCAAGGAACTGATTGGAAGAGGTAGGGTGAAGATAGGGCATCTACATCGATTGGGCGCTGGTGGAGAGAGTCAAAAGCTTCAAATTCCTGGGTGTGCATATCTCTGAAGATTCGTCCTGGGCTCAGCACATAAAGAAAGCCTATCAACGCCTCCACTTCCTGAGAAGATTGAGGAGATTCGCTACATCAACAGATGGACTTTTACAGGTGTACTGTATAGAGCATATTGACTGTTTGCATCATGGCCAGGTTGCATCACGGCCTGGTTGGGCAACGCGAATGCCCACAAATGGAGAAGATTGCGTAATGTGGTGAACACTGCCCAGTCCATCACGGGTACTGACCTTCCTACCATAACAAGGATCTACAGGAGTTGCTGCCTCAAAAAGGCAGACAGAGATACAGTATGAAAATAGGCCCTTTGGCACACCAAATCCACACTCGCCAGCGATCACCCTGTACACTAGCACTACCCTGCACACCAGGGACAATTTACAATTTTTACCAAAGCCAATTAACCTACAAACTTCCATCTCTTTGAGAACGTACAAACTCAGTACATGCAGCACCCATAGTCAGGATTGAACCCAGGGCTCTGGCGCTGTGAGACAGCAACTCCACCGATGTGCCTCTGTGCCGCACTTGCAAGAAGACATGTACAAGGTGTGCTAAAACTAAAGGAGCCTTTGCCACATTGTCTAAAGAAGTATACAAGATCCATTGCTGGTGGCCCAGCCAATATTCAGTCCTCAATATCACTGAAGCTGCTTATCATAGTTGTGGATACTTGCTGAATAGAAACAAGTTGTTTTCTTTCCTCTGTATAAATAGTGAAATTTCACTGAATGGAGGACGGTATGGAAGATGCTCTTTAAATGCAAGTGCTTCATTTCCTCCTATCTGCAGTTTCAGCTCCTGTCCACACAGTAACACTGCAGCATGACAGGAGTCCTAAGATGCAACCTAAACCTGGGAAGGCCACAGCAGGGAAGAGAGCAGGGTGCAGGTGGTATAGGGGGCAGGTCATAGAGTGATACAATATGGAAACAGGCCCTTTGACCCAACTTGCCCACACTGACCAACATGTCCCAGCTCCACTAGTCACACCTGCCTGCGTTTGGTCCATATCCCTCCAAACTTGTACAATCCATGTACCTGTCCAAATGTTTCTTAAACGTCGGGATAGTCCCAACCTCAACTACCTCCTCTGGCAGCTTGTTCCATACACCCACTAGCATCTGTGTGAAAAAGTTACCCCTCAGATTCCAATTAAATCTTTTCCCCTAATGGGCCTGTCCCACTTAGGCGATTTTTCAGCGGACTGCTGGCGACTGTCAAGTTGCCGGTGTTCGCCTGGAAAACTGGGAACTGGAACGGTGACTGTCAGAGTGGAACACACACAAGCACATCGCAAAGGCAGGGGGACAGGGCAAGTGGGGGAGCACTGTCTAAAAAATTCCCACATTGTGCAAAGCCAAGGTGATACAGACACACACCGCGATGAACAGGAAGGTTGGCGCTGTAATTAAGATGGGCAACACAGTGTACGGTGTCCTTTAAAAGAGGGGGGGAGAAGGGGTGGAGAAGGAGTTACCCTTGGTTCTGAAAACTTCTGCTTACATTTCTTTTCCCCAATGAGCCAATGAAAATGACCCGTGAGCAAAGGCGATTAACTAAAACTACCTACGACTACCTATAACTACATGGCGACCCCACTACAACTGCACCTACGACTACAGGATTATCGATTATCTCCATGGTAACCAAATTTCAGTAGCATTACCGCTACAGAGAAGGTGCAGATAATTCATAAAAATGCAAGGTCTCCAACGTGATAGACTGAAGGGTTGGGGTAGATCCTTTGTGAGAGACATGTTCAAGAGTCTGATAACAGTGGATGAGAAGCTGTCCTTCAATCTGGCGGGTCATAGTGACGAGATACATTTTCTTTAATTGCTTGTGGGTCCCTCCACAAAATCAGGTCATGGTCTTCCTCTGCCATAACATTAACATTGGTTCCAGGTTATGACCTTTTTCTGCACAGAGCCACCATATGCATATCCTCATCAGCCGCAGCCACTGTTGACCAAGCTGTCAAGGGTGTAACACTACATTCCCTCCTACACAAGCCTCCTGCCAGGACCAGAGGGCCATCTTGTTACATTGTGAAGCCTGCTTGTGTAATATTCTGAGTTTGATCTTACTTGCTTTAAGAGCTAGCTGGGAATTGACAGATGGTTGTCCGAAATTTTACAACATCTCAACATGGGGCGGCAGTGTTAGAGTTGCTGGGTTCAATCCTGACTATGGCTGCTGACTATGTGGAGTTTGTACGTTCTTCCCGTGACCGGGTTGGTTTTCTCTGGAAGCTCCGGTTTCCTCCCACACTCCAAAGACGTGCGGGTTTGTAAGTAAATTGGCTTTGGAAAATTTGTAAATTGTCAAGAGTGTGTAGGATAGTGTTAGTGTGCGGGGATTGATGGTCAGCAGGGACTCGGTGGGCCGAAGGGCCCTTTTCCATGCTGCAACACTAAACTAAAGCTTTTCATGGTTCCTCGGTACACGTCACAATAAACTGAACTGAATCTAATTCATCAATCGAGAGAAAGTCAGAAATGTGCTTAAATTAGCAATTTTACAAAATTTTGAGATTTTAAAAATCAAGTCTGCAATTTATCCCCTCAGATAAAGCATAAAAAGAAGTTTAATTTGACACCTAATTCACTTTCATATCTTCAGTATTAAGAAAGTATTTTCATACTCGGAAATTAGCATCTTGTTCTCCATTGCCTTTCAATTGACTTAACTCAAAAGCTGTGATCTGGAATAGTTAAAAGCCCATAACTTTCTTAAAAATTAAGAGAACTCAATGAAATTTTCAGTTATTATAGATTGAAGCATTCTGAAACAAATATGAAACAATCTTACTTGGATGACCTGAAATTAAAGCATATAATTAGTTAATTATCTAATTGTAGCTAATTACAAAATTCAATGAGTAGATCTAAACATCTATCCATTTCTTAAGAAAAGATAAACTTTTTTTAAATTGCCTAAGTGTCCAAATAACATTCACACAATAATCCACAATATAACATAATTTTTAAATCTCATTCATGAGATTTCTGAATTTGTGATTCATGAATTTCTGGGCCAAATGGAAGGAATTTAGTGTTTGATTCCTGTAAATTAATGGCCATTTAAATCAACTAGCGAGTGGGTTTTAGTGGAATGCGGTGGATTGGAAAGTTGCGGTTAGCAGTGAAGTCGGGAGGGAAAATACTGTTGGATCATACATTTTTTTAGACGCCATTTCGCAATATGAAAATGTTATTAAAGCCTCCCGAAAAAACAACTTTTAATATAAAAATAAACTATTTACCTTTTTTTCTCCCCTACACAAAATCCTTCCGGTTGTCGGCTCCCACGGCTTTTGAAGGTGATTTTTAAATTACTCTAGTTAATAAATAATTTAGAGTAATTTAAAAATACCTTAATTCATGAAATGTCGGCGCGATTTTTCTTCCGCAACGAAATCGCCCGACATTGATCGATTTTCCCCTGCCTGTGGAAAAACGGCACTTTAAGCCCGTCCCCCTCTGAAAGGCGCCAAAGTCGCGCACACGGGGAGCGGCAGAACTGCAGCGCTGCTCAAGGTAAGTTTTGTAACATACCTACTTAAATCACAACCACAATAATACTTCATGAGCTAAGCATGTTTTGCAACATACGAGGAATTTCATTTGCCAAGTCAGTCATACAAATAAAATGCAACGGAACACACAAAATAAATTTTAACAAAAACATCCACCACAGTGACTCCTCCACATTCCTGATATGTGATGGAAGGCGGAAAAAAGTTCAGATCTCTTCCCTTCAATACTCTCCCGCAGTTGGAAGACAATCTTGACTCCTGTAGCTGGCGGCATTTGGGCCCTCCGCATCGGGGCGATTAGCTCCCGCATTGGGGGGATGTCAGCTCCCCCGTGCCGGTGATCGAACCCTGCGTCGGGACTATCAACCAAGACGAAATTAAAGCACCACACGGTCACAGGAAGAATGTGCGAACTCCGCACAAGTAGCACCCGAGATCAGGATTGAACCCGCATCTCTGGCGCCACTGTGCCACCCTAACATAGATGATGGACACAGGTTAACGCATGTCTGCAGGAATAAAGTAGAATACTGACTATGAAGCCTGATAAATATTTCACATTTGCTGGATGGTTCTTTTAATGTGGGAATCAGTGTCAATATTTCCATGACAACACCTCAAAAACCATGTCAGTGGCTAAAAAGACCTCAGGGTCTTATGAGGTCACCAGCGTTTCCATCTAATCCCAAGAATGAGGTGCTGCTCAGGAGGTTAAAAGACCGATCAATGTTGCAGATGGACACAAAATACTAGAGGGACTCAATGGGATAAGCAGCATAATTGGAGAAAAGGCATAGGTGACGTTTCAGGTCGAGACCCTTCTTCAGACTGAGAGGCTCTCATCTGTAAGGTCACCTATTCCTTCTCTCCAGAAATGCTGCCTGTCCCGTTGAGATACTCCAGTCTACCTTTGGTGCATCTTCCATTCCTTCCTACACTGATCATATTTGGGGATTCTTCAATGAACCAAGCTGGAAAAGGGAGGTAATGATGTAGATTGTAGTTTAGTTTAATTTAATTTAGTTTAGAACAAAGATCATAGAGCGGAGCAAGATGGTCCACTCCTGCAAAATCCAAAGGACTATCGTGTAAGTTGGAATGGGGCGGGAAGTCCGCCATTTTAGCAAACCCGACCCAACTTCCGAGAAATGTATAATCAGCAAAGATCATAGAGCGGAGTCGGGTAGGGTTGGTTTCTTTATTTGAAAATAGAAATGAGGAAAACTATCAAGGGAATGATTTGGTATGGTAATTGAAAAGTTTCTGAAATACTCTTAGAATGGAATCGGAGCATGCAACCATTGTCTTTTTTGAGGAGGACGGATGAGAGCTTTGGCTTAAAGCCCAGGATGGAATTAATTTTAGCAAATGTTTGCTTGCTGTCAGAGCAATATTTCAATGGCCTGCATTATCTGCAATTTGAACATTAAAAATGGCACGAAGGATAGGGCAATGCTTAGGAAGGAACTGCAGATGCTGGTTTAAATTAAAGATAGACACAGAATGCTGGAGTAACTCACGGGACAGACGGCATCTCTGGAGAGAAGGAATGGGTGACATTTCAGGTTGAGACCCCTCTTCAGACTGAAAGTCCCTTTCCCGTGAATTATACTCCAGTTTATGTACTTAACTTCATCCCGCGTTGAAACCAATCCCGGGGTGTATTAATCACCAGTAAATAAATACACGCTTCATTCCCTTCTTTTCATTACTTGTGTGACAGTTTCTAAAATTGGCGCACACAATGCTTTGAGGCCAGTTTGAATGGGTGAAAAATACAGCGATTCCGAATCTCGCTGCACTTAGCCCAGTAGAGTTATTTTCTTTTCTCGTTTCAAGGCGTGTAAAAGAAAATGACAATACAACATGAAGATTCTTGCGACAATCAACCAAAAATGCTTGCAATGATTAGCATTTTATTAACATTTCGCCTTTTCATTTTGGATTGAATAAATAAAAGTGATAGACATTTGCACGGAATTCAAAATATTTTTTTTTATTATGGGTAGCATTTTGGAGATTTGTAGAGAAATGGAACACTTAATGTTGAGGCACCGTTACTGTAATCTGACGCTTAAAATGCCTGCGTTTTAAAATCTAAATATCTTTGCTGTAAAATAAATAGTTACACATGGTCATAGCTGTTTATCCTATATTCTGCTAATTGGTATTCATATATATATTTTTTAAACCGCATAAATGATAAATTGCAGGAACAACGTGTTTTTAAAAGTTGTTTAAGTTTCAGTTGTGATTAGTTAACGGTGTAAACCATTTGAAATAGAAACCAATTATATTTTCCCAAAACAAAAATCGAGGAAAAATGTCCTGAGTGCATAAATTCCTAATTCACAATCAAGAAACTGCATCAAGAAACATTGGATTATAATTTGATTTTGGACTCCCAATACGGTCCATTAGAAGCCGCGACAGTTCTGCATGCGGCATGCACTTGGGCAAATGAAATGCATCGGTCTTTAGCGATTCAGAACTGTGTTCTGCATTGCAACAATTTCATACATATTGAGCTCGGAGCTGAAGCTATTGTCTGCAGTTTTAGAGCACGGCACAATTATAGGTAATCAAAAGAAAAATAATTAACTTTATCTAACACCTGGGTGAGAAGGGTCTCGACCCGAAACATCACACATTCATTCTCTTCAGTGATGCTGCCTGGCCCGAACTGCTGAGTTACTCCAGCTTTTTGTGTCTATCTTTGGTGTAAACCAAAGATCATACAGCGGAGCAAGATAGTCCCTTCCAAAGATCATAGAGTGGGCCCCATGACCAAAGATCATAGATTGGAGCGGAGACGGAAGCCGGTTACGGAAATGGCGCTGAGGATTACCCATGACCTACTATGTCTTTTTCGACGAGTGGACTATTTGCTCTGCTCTATGGTCTTTGGTTTAGAGATAGAGTGTGGAAACAGGCCCATCGGCCCACCGAGTCCGCGCCGCCCAATGAATCCAGGTCTCAGGAGCTGTAAGGCATCAACTCAGCCGCTGTGCCATTATGTACCCATGATGTGTACATAGTGTCATAGAGTCACACAGTGTGGAAACCGGCCCTTTGGCCTAACTTGCCCATGCTGACCAACGTACCCCATCTACATGATGGAGTACATGATGGAGCACTGGAATGTTTTACAGTGGAATGCATTTTCGCATTATTTTTCTTATTTTAATACATCAAAAGTGGTGCCATCCACTTTAAAATTGTATATGTGACAGTAATAAACTGTTATATGCAGCCCTGCTCTGATAATGCATAATCCAGTCGCGCTCTATATGGCTTCAACATCAAACAATAAAATTATTGCTACTGTTCTGCAGTTACACCAGATAACTTATCAGAAAGAGCGAAAGGGAGGCAAATTAAATTGCCCGAAACATGACAGAGTTGGCAGAAGCAGAGATACAACCACATATTTCAGTCTGCATCCTACTGAGAGATTGGTAACCGCACCAAAGACCTTCAGGACTGTAATGTAAAAAATAAATGAAGAAAACTGTGTCTATGCTAAAGTTGTTACATATTCTGGAAGAGGACTGGGTCCAATTAATGCCATCACTTTTATATCCACTCGTAACCCTGTATGGTTCTGCCAAAGAATGGACATAATTATAACATACCCAAAAGCGAACTCAAATTCGAAACATGAAGAATCTTCTCACATACCAGTCTCCAATATTGCTGCGAGTGGGCAATTTAATTAAAACTTCTAGTGGCACTGCAAATGGGTCAATAAGCCAAATTTACACTGATGTGTGGCAAGATTGCAAAGAAAACTTGTTATCTTTTCACTCGTCACTGTTCATTGAGAGCACTGCTCGAATAGAGTGTCTTAACAACTTAACCTTTCCATTCAATGTCATTATCATTGCTGAGTCCTCCTCGATCAACACACTAACAGTGTGGTCATTGAAAAAGAGTCATAGAAACAGATAGTACAAGTCGTACCCTGGTTGACCTTCCCAAAACGGAACACCTTGTACTTATCTGAATTAAATTCCATTTGCCATTCCTCGGCCCATTTACCCAGCTGCAATATTTATCTCCTTACTCTTGTGCATCTGCCTGTCTTGTCCACTGAACAGGCTTTCATTGACTTCCGCATCAACTTTCATTCTCTCTGCCTCATTACTGGTTTGGATCACAGCCCCCTGCTAATCTAGTTTAAACCCTCTCCAATAGCCCAGGCAAATGTGCCCACCAGGATATCGATTCCCCCATCCAGTTCAGGCGGAACCCGTGCTCCTGGTACAATATCTCTTTTGCCCCAGAAGAGATCCTAACGGTCCAGTAATGTGAATCCTTGGTCCCTGTACCAACCCATCAGCCATGTTAGACACAAAAAGCTGGAATAACGCAGTGGGACAGGCAGCATCTCTGGAGAGAAGGAATGGGTGATGTTTAGGGTCGAGACCCTTCCTTCCTTCACCCATGTACAGTATTCATTTGTCCTGTCCTATTCTTACCCATACCAGTATGAGGCAGTGGAAATAATCTAGAGATTACTTCCCTACAGATCCTGTCTTTTAACCATTTTCCTAACTCCCTGTATTCACTCTACAGAATGTCATCCCTTTTTCCACCTATGTGTTTGTGCCACTGCGCACAACGACTTTGGGTTGCTCATCCTCCCCCTTGAGAATGTCCCACAGCTGCTCAGAGAACTCCTCCACCCTGGCACAAAGAAGGCAACATGTGTGGGAAGGAACTGCAGATGCTGGTTTAAACCAAAGACGTGTTAGACACAAAAAGCTGGAGTAACTCAGCAGGACAGACAGCATCTCTGGAGAAAAGGTCAGAGACGCTGAGTTATTTCAAGGACCTGTAAATGTAATCTAAAATTGGGTAATTACAGGCAAATCTGCATCTGGTAAGTCATGCAAAAATGAATTGGTGTGAGCTCAGGGCCGACATGTTCCTGTAAGGGTGAAAGATAAGACAGAAGTCCAACCTATAAACCTGTACGTCTTTGGAGTGTGGCATGTATTTTGAGGAATGAATACAATATTCATAACATGTGAGGTAAGGTTGCACTGACGAGACATCAATTTTCCATTCTTTGTTCCTATCCAGATTCATATGCTGTCTCGCCACGACTTCCCAAACAAAGCTTTGTCCTCTGTCACAAAGGATAGTAACGCTACATATATTATGTGGTGACACTATCAGGTATAACCCAGCAACTACAAATGTATATTGGGTGGAGTGCAGAGGGATGTCTGAAGATATGTCTGAAGTAGGGTCCAGACCGGAAATGTCACCTATCCATGTCCTGCAGAGATGCTGCCTGGCCAGCTGAGATACTCCAGCACTTTGGGTCTTGTCTTGTCTTAAACCAGCATCTGCATTTCTTTGTATCTCCTCAATGTTGCTTTTTTTTTATTGTCACAAGAGCAAAGTGCTAGCATAGTGAAATTCTTTTTGATACAAACAGTCATGTAGACTATTGCCAAACCAGGATTCTTGATGAGCGTACAGAAATATTCTACTGAGCCCGTTTGCAGGAGGTCCCAAGTTTTGGCGCAAGTTCCAAAGTCCACCCTCTAGTTCGTGTGAGTGGCGCCTGTTCCAAGCAAGCGACAGGCTTCCGGCCCAAGGGTCCCGACCTAAAACGTCACCCGTCCTTTTTCTCCAGAGATGCTGCCCGACAGTTCTTTAGTCAGAGGGTGGTGAATCTGTGGAATTCTTTGTCACAGAAGGCTGTGGAGGCCAGGTCAATGGATATGTATAAGGGACAGATAGATAGATTCTTGAATAGTACGGGTGTCAGAGGTTATGGGGAGAAGGCAGGAGAATGGGGTGAGCAGGGAGCGACAGATCAGCCATGATTGAATGGCAGGGTAAACGTGATGGGCCGAATGGCCTAATTCTACTCCTATTCCTTATGAGTTATTCCAGCACTTTGTATCTAAGTCCCAGGCTGTGGCAGGCCTCCAGTCGTCTCCTTCCTAGGGTGCCACATCCCCCTCGTCGCCTGTCCACCTTTGTTCCCCGCGGGTGCCCCCCGCAGCTGACCACAAGGGTGCGGTAGGCCAGACCCTGTTTCCCTCTCCTCCCCCTGTATATTGGGGGGATTAGGGTTAAAATCCTACGTAATAATAATGTACTTTTAAAATTAGATATGTGGGTGAAAACCAAACAATGCGTGAATCACTTGAATTTTTGATGCACAGTTGATTCCAAGCTATCTATTACATCCTTCATATCAAATCACAGCTCTGTGCACTTGGCAGTTACGTGTATGTCAAGTATTTAAGAAAGTAGCTCATGTCATTTCATATAAAAGCACTCAACAATAAAACACCACTATTTCTGTTACATTGCACTAGAGTTACTCTGCGTGACATTTATTCTTGCCTCTGTTTCGTCATTTATGATAACGTAATACCAGAGAATGAAATGCTCGGAGAAGGAGAAAGAGGTGCAGCACACAGGCCTTGGACCTGGTGAGACGCAGGAGGAGCCCGGCCGGGAGTCACCCCACAGAGCCCAGTCCCTCCACGCATTAGAGTCTCCCAACCCCTGCAGAGTAGTTATTAAGGTGGCTGATCCGTGGGCGGTTGCTGCTGGGACGCAAGTCGGGGCCTGATCAACCCCGGCTGGGTCGCCTGGGCGAGGGTGTCTGATGTTGTGAGACCCGAAACACCCGATAACCCCAGGTCATATCACTGACGATGCGTCCCAGCGCATCTAGAAGATGTATATATTTCACTATAACTACAGACAGTTCACAGGATTTTCTAGTCTGGACTGAGTAGAAGAGCATGGACCAAGGAAACCATAGAGCTATTATGGTACTGGAGGCCATTTTTGGACTTTGTAGAGTCAATCCCTCCTATTCTTTCTTTAAAGCCCAGCAAATTGTATTCCTTCGTGCTCACCCAGGTCCCCTTTGAAAGTCCCAATTGACCATGTTTCCACCAATTCTGACAGGGAACCTGGCTGCATAATAGGAATAAAAAGGCCACAAGAGGAAGGATCTCTTTGTGTACGAGGGAGCAGGGGGAGTGATTGAAGGCCAATGTGCTGGGTGAATCAACAGAGAATAGGAGACTTGAGGTGGGGGGCATCTTGGGAGTTTAGTTTAGATTAGAGATACAGTGTGGAAACAGGCCCTCCGGCCCTCCGAATGCACCAACCAGCGATCCTCACACTTTAAACTACCCTACACAAACCTGTACGTCTTTGGAATGAGGGAGGAAACTGAAGATCTCTGAGGAAACCCATGCAGATCACAGGAAGAACGTAGAAACTCCATACAGACAAACATCCGTAGTCAGGTTCAAACCCGGGTCTCTCGCACTGTAAGGCAGTAGCTCTACTGCTGCAGCACCGTGCTGCACCTAAAGTTCTGGAGAGGTGCTGATAAAGAGGCATGTAGATCAGGAAGGGATGTGTGGGAAAGAACTGCAGATGCTGGCAGATTAGGAAAGGGGGAGATGCAACGAGACCTGGGTGTCATGGTACACCAGTCATTGAAAGTAGGCATGCAGGTGCAGCAGGCAGTGAAGAAAGCAAATGGTATGTTAGCATTCATAGTGAAAGGATTTGAGTATAGGAGCAGGGAGGTTCTACTGCAGTTGTACAGGGTTTTGGTGAGGCCACACCTGGAGTATTGCGTACAGTTTTGGTCTCCAAATCTGAGGAAAGACATCCTTGCCATAGAGGGGGTACAGAGAAGATTCACCAGACTGATTCCTGGGATGTCAGGACTTTCATATGAGGAAAGATTGGATAGACTCGGCTTGTACTCGCTGGAATTTAGAAGATTGAGGGGGGATCTTATAGAAACTTACAAAATTCTTAAGGGGTTGGACAAGCTAGATGCTGGAAGATTGTTCCCGATGTTGGGGGAGTCCAGAACAAGGGGTCACAGTCTAAGGATAAGGGGGAATTCCTTTAGGACCGAAATGAGGAAAACATTCTTTACACAGAGAGTCGTGAGTCTCTGGAATTCTCTGCCACAGAAGGTAGTTGAGGCCAGTTCATTGGCTATATTTAAGAGGGCGTTAGATGTGGCACTTGTGGCTAAAGGGATCAGGGGGTATGGAGAGAAGGCAGGTACGGGATACTGAGTTGGATGATCAGCCATGATCATATTGAATGGCGGTGCAGGCTCGAAGGGCCGAATGGCCTACTCCTGCACCTATTTTCTATGTTTCTATGTTTCTATGCTAGTTTAAAACGAAGATAGACACAAAAAGCTGGAATAACTCAGCGGGTCAATTCTTCTTCTGAAGAGTTTTTTCGACCCGAAACATCACCTATTATTTTTCTCCAGAGATGCTGTCAGACCTGCTGAATTACTCCAGAATTTTGTGTCTATCTTCGATCAGGAAGGGAGCCAGATCAGATGTTGGGGGGTCCTGCGGGGGAGGATGCCCAAGGATGCAAGTAGGTCATTTATTCACATCCTTGGCAAACATTGCGCAACACCAACTCCTAGAAGACAACAAGGTCCATATTTCCTGCAATGTTCCATCTGGATAGTTGCATGGAAATCAATGCCATACTGCCCATCCTTAACCGTTCTGTCGGGGTTGTGGTCATACTTCCATCCAGAAACACTGATTTCCAAATGCATAATATTGATAATTATATTCCAACTGCATCTCCCGGTAAACATGATGAAAAAACTTGGCACATCAGTGCAGGCAACAAGTGGGCTAAGGTTACAGGTGTAGACATATCCATTCTATCTGAAATAAGTTACAAATAAACAGCATTTAGAAAGTAAGGTAAAATGTGAATGAGAAGCTGTTTACGATGCAGCCTGGACTGCTGAGACCTTCCAGTATTTTTGTTGTTACGTTAGATTTCCAGAACCTGTCGTTTTCCTTTGATTTGCAGGTATGGAAGAGAATGGACAGAATTTTTTTGTGCTGTTTCGGAATTCATCTTGGAGCAGAGAGATGCGCCCCTGCATCTTGCTTGCAGAAGAGGGAAGGACTATGCAAGCTCCATGCAATGTTTGGGCTCAACGGGCCACATAACTTTCAAGATTGTGCACTTCTGTGCTCTTATGTTATATATTACCTCCCAAATCCGATATTTGGGAGATAAGAAGAAACACAATTGGTAAACCACGGTGCTACGGCCCATTTAATCAGTCATTAGGTAGTTCAATCTTTCCCATAAACAGAGAGCACTTAAAGCAAAACTGATTTTGCAAAAGAATGATCAGATCTGACGAAATACCATGCGTGCTCTGAGCAAAATCAAATCAGATCACCGATTTTCTATATTTAGTGCGCTGAACTCCAAATGGAGAATGAAGGATACCTGAGAACACTCTCAAGCCACTCATTGCACTGAAAATCTCAAACTATTCCTCCAGGGAGCTTATCAGGGAATGCAACCTGCAACAAATCTTAAAATACGTAAAGGTGCAAATGACTTAATTTGCAGTAGACATGTGCCCCGCCATAATTCTGTAATCCACCCATTTTGTCCTGATGCCCTCAACCATCCTTGTGCCTCCATAGGTGTTGCCTGACCTATGGAATTCCACTGGATGTTTGTATTTTTCCCCCAGATTAATGCATCTGCAGGCTCTCGTGTCTCTTGTTTTTCTAAGTTTCAGAGCACAGAAATATTAGAGTCATAGAATCATAAAGTCACACAGCGTAGAAACCGGTCCTTTGGCCCAACTTGCCCACACCAACCAACATGTCCCATGTACACTAGTCCCACCTGCCTGCGTTTGGCTCTAAATCTGTCCTGTCCATGTACCTGTCTAAATGTTTCTTAAATGCTGCGATTGTACCTGCCTCAACTACCTCCTCCGGCAGCTAATTCCATACACTCACCACCCTTTGTGCAGGCTAGGGCTATATTCCTTGGAGTGCAGGGCGAACAGGGGTGATCTTATAGAAGTGTACAAAATCATGAGAGGAACAGATTGGGTAGACGCAGAGTCCTTGCCCAGAATAGAGGAATCAAGAAACAGAGGACAAAGGTTTAAGGTGGGGGGGGGAGATTTAATAGGAACCTGAGGGGTAACGTTTTTCACAAAGGGTGAAATGTATGGAACGAGTTGCATAAGCTAGGGTACTGTCAGATTCACCTCTACCCACTTTGCGGACATTGGACTCTATCTATGAAACTGATGCGCTGCAATGGTGAGAACTATTTTCGGCACTTTGTATCATCCCATTTGCTCTATTTATTGAACTTAAATTTGACAATTGTATTTAGATATCGTATATCTGATCTGTTTGGAAAGCATACAAAACAAAGCTTTTATTGTACCTCAGTACACATGATCATATTTTACCTAAACCTGCTCTTGTACTCAAAGACTTTTGTAATAAAAGTCAACATACCATTTGTCCTTCTAACTACTTGCTGTACCTGCAATTTGCTTTAAATAATTTATTTACAAGGACATCCAGATCCCTTTGAATACCTGTCACTGTTTAAAAATCACTGTGCTATTCTGTTTCAGTTCACCTGCCAAGTTCTTGACCACTTGCTAAGCCTGTCCATATTTTGTTGAAGCTGCTTGATATCTTCATCACAGCCCTGGGACGTCCCTGGAACGTAAGAACTGGAGCGAGGACTTTGAAAAAGGTGCCAAAATATGGCACCTCTTGCATGCGAGCTCAGTAGACTATGTCTGTTTACTTGCTAATAGAGGACCAGGGATATGGCAATACTGTAGTGGACTGTATGTAAGTAGAAAAAAATCACTGACATGTCACAATAAAATCAACATTGAATCTTAGAACGAAGACAAAAATGCTGGAGAAACTCAGCGGGTGAGGCAGCCTCCATGGAGCGAAGGAAATAGGCAATGTTTCGGGTTGAATCCCTTCTTCAGACTGATGTGAGGGTGGGGGGGGTGGGAAGAAGAAAGGAAAAGGTGGAGCCAGTGGGCTGAGAGAGAGCTGAGAAGGGGAGGAGAAAGTAGGGACTACCTGAAATTAGAGAAGTCAATGTTCGTACTGCTGGGGTACAAACTGCCCAAGCGAAATATGAGGTGCTGCTCCTCCAATTTACGGTGGTCCTCACTCTGGCCATGGAGGAGGCCCAGGACAAAAAGGTCGGAATGTAATCTTTGAACCATTGATTCACAATCCCATCAAGAGCAAACAAAGAAATACGATACAAGGTCTCCACAGTCAAATTATTGATATACATTGTAAATAGGTGGGAGCCAAGTACCAATCCCTGTGAGGGTGGCCTGCAATCCTGAGAAATTTATTCTGATTGTGTAGGAAGGAACTGCAGATACTTTTACATCATCAATACTTTTTTGCATATCTTTCATTCATTGTTCTTTATCTCTCCACATCACCGTCTATATCTCTCGTTTCCCTGATCCCTGACCAGTCTGAAGAAGGGTCTCGACCCGAAACGTCGCCTATCTCCTTCGCTCCTAGATGCTGCTGCACCAGCTGAGTTTCTCCAGCTTTTTGTGTAACCCTGGATTCTCCAGCATCTGCAGTTCCTTCTTTAACAAGGAACTGCAGATGCTGGTTTAAATCGAAGATCGACACAAAATGCTGGAGTAACTCTGCGGGACAGGCAGCATCTCCGGAGAGAAGGAATGGGCGACCCTTCTTCAGACTGATTCTTAGCCTCCTGGACATTAAAAGCTCAGTGTATTATTCCATGTACTTCGACCTTGTTGCCTAGTTTATTGATAGGATCTTTTAAAAATCTAATTACTCCAGTTCCACTGGTTCCCTCCTTATTTATTCTACATGTCATCTCCTGAAAGAATTTCAAATTAAATAAACCTGTTTTCCCTTTTCATAAATCTAAGATGCATTTGCTCAATCCCATTCATCTTTTCTCAGTGTTCAGTTATTACACCCTTCATTATAGGTTCTAGAGTATAGCATCAGATGCGTCCCATGGAGTCAAAACATAGATCAAGCTTAATATGTCAATAGCTCAATATGTCCAATGGCACATATGATCGAATGCTTGCGCAGGCTTGATGGTCCGAATGGCTTCATTCTGCTTTTATGTCTCATGATATTTAACACCAATAATATTAGCTTCCCCATTCTTCCAATCACCTTTTCCTAGCAGTTTGCAGATCTTCACGTGTTCACCCAGAAGCAGTTCAGATGGGGCAAATACAATTATATTGCAGCTTTACAAAAATTTTACAAAAGCTTTAAGGGCCTGTCCATTTGGGTGACCTAATTCGTGAGTGCTGACGAGTTTGCCCTCGACTCATACTTGCAGCGTGGTTAACACGAGGTCGTAGGAGGTCTTCGTAACTGTCCTTCATGCTCGAGAGTGGTCTCCGCGTATTTGAGGCCTCAGCTAGGTTGCGGCATTTTTTTCAATATGTAAAAAAATGCCCGCGAGTGAAAAAAGGTCACCATGGAAAAAATTGATACTTTTTTTACTCGTAGGTTTAGTAGGTCGGCATGTTAGTCGTAGGTAGTCGTAGATAGTCTACATCATAGTCGAAGGAAATCGAAGGAGGTCGTCTTCACTCTCCACTATTCAGTGTCCAATTTTCCCGAAGTTAGTCGTAGCTAGTCGTAGTTAGTCGAAGCTAGTCTTCAACATAGTCGAAGCAGGTCAAAGGAGGTCTTCTACATAGTCCAAGGAGGTCTTCAACATGTCATTTTTTAAAACAGGCCAATTAGATCGCCCAAGTGGGACAGCCCCTTTACAATACACATTAGGAGTATTGTGTGCAGTTCTGGGTGGCCCATTAGAGGAAGGATATGGAGGCTTAGGAGAAGGTGCAGAAGGGTTTGCTGGAATGCTGCCTGGATTAGAGGATATACGCAGCTGCAGGACAAACTTGGATGGTTTCTCTAGAGCGTTGGAAGCTGAGGGGAGACCTGATCGAAGTTTATAAAATGATTGGAGGCATAGATAGGGTAGACAGTCCAAAGCTTTCTAGTAGGGTGGAAATGTTAAAGACTGGAGGAAATATGTTCAAAGTGAGAGGGGCATCATTTGAAAGAGATATACCAGGCTAGTTGTTTTACACAAAGGGTGGTGGGGGCCTGAAACGGCTGCTGGGGGTGGTGGTGGAATCAGTTATGACAGTGGCGTTTAAGAGGCTTTTGGAGAAGCACACAGATACGCAGGAAATGGAGGGATAAGGATTGCGTACAGATAGAGGACATTAGTTTAAACCAGTGTCATGTATGGCGCAGACATTGTGAGCCAAAGGGCCTATTCTATGCTCTATGAGATGTTTAGTTTAGTTTAGAGATACAGCACGGGAACAGGCCCTTCGTCCCACCGAGTCTGTGCTGACCAGCGATCCCCGCACATTGACACTATCCTATACACACTAGGGTCAATTTACAATTATACCAATCCAATTAACCTACATAACTGTACGTCTTTGGAGTGTAGGAGGAAACCGAAGATCTTAGAGAAACCCATGCGGTCACGGGGAGAACGTGCAAACTCCGTACAGACAGCACCCGTAGTCAGGATTGAACCCAAGTCTCAGGCGCTATAAGCACTGTAAGGCAGCAACTCTACCGCTGCACCACCTCTTCCCAGTACTCGGGAACTTGCAATTTAAAATTTAAAATGTCCCGAATGGTGAGAATTCACAATGAAGCTCAGAGGAGGTTGTACATTGGTCAGGGATTTTATATTTTCATAACATGACAATTATGGAATAATGCACAAGTTGACAACTTAACGTTAAGGCATATCACAAGAGGGATTTTATTAAAGAAGGAACTGCAGATGCTGGAGAATCGAGGGTTACACAAAAAGCTGGAGAAACTCAGCGGGTGCAGCAGCATCTAAGGAGTGAAGGAGATAGGCGACGTTTCGGGTCGAGACCCTTCTTCAGACAAGGGTCTCGACCCGAAACGTCGCCTATCTCCTTCACTCCTTAGATGCTGCTGCACCCGCTGAGTTTCTCCAGCTTTTTGTGTAAACCAGGGATTTTATTAACTTGTTTACAGTTCCGGCATTCTTCTGGTTTAGAGCGTAGAACAAAGAACCCGAGGTAGTTGTCATGGAATTAATTAATCTTACAGATTTTTACCCAATACCAAAGAACTACTTGGGATATTCAGAGGCCTTAACAATAAAAAAGAATCTGAGAATTTTGAGGGCTCACAAATTGTGCACTTATTTAATTATCCAAAAGGATAATGCAAATCTATCGAATTATACCCAAATTGTTGAGGTATCGAATTTGCTGCGATGAACATTTATTACGAGTATATTTCAAAGCTGACAGGCCCGTTCCCTATGTGAATAGTGAAACGTTTGAAGCTGATCTGGAGGCAATTTTGTTTTATTTTCCCGTCAGACAAACGGAGACCCTTTTTCTTCCACGTTCTGCGGCACAAAATTAGGCAGCAGATTTTACAGCTGGTTGGATTTCACCTGGGTCGAAAAGGCAAGACGGGAAGGGTTGGCTGGCAGTGCATTTTTCGACTGCTCTTCTGTGCAGCCACAGATGCTGGTAGTGACATCTGATGAGCTGGACACCTCTAGTGTTGTCTCAGCATGATTGTGGCCTGAAGGACTTGCGAGTGAAACTAATTTCCATATCAAACCCAATTTAGATTAGATGTTCTTGGTTAAAAAGAAGCCGTTGCTTCAATAGCCCCTTGATTAGATTCCATCTCCAGAGCCGACGATCCATTCAAATATGAATATTTATTAGCAAGGATGCTCATCTTCTCCCTTTCATCACAATGATATCGAATATTTTTCACCACTAATTTTATGAAAATGTAGGCAAAAGAATGTTTGCACATAAACTGATGGTGCTTCAGATAATCCTGTGTCTTTGTGGCGCTGAAAGGATAGCTTCCCGTTCATTCATGTGATAACAAGACCTCAAACATTGTTTTCCATCGCTCAATCCGAATCTTGATCTTTTCGAAATTAAAGCCTGAGCGTGTACAAAAGATGAACTTTAATGGCTGGAATATATTTGCATTTGTTTGATGGAAATATTTTAGTTTATTGGCCTGCACTAAAAGGTGGATAATTCACCGCATAATAACCGCAGCCCAAATGAAAGTTTTCTCTAACCAAAGGTTAGGCCACATAGGAAAAAGCACAAGCCTGATCTTCATTGAAGGTGAGCATTCATTCTTTGATTGTTCCTGGGGAAAATTGTTCTTTTTGATCATTGATACTGATTTTCCCAATTTAGCAATGTTTTGATAATAGCACAGTGGTCCATTGATGGACCTGCTGCCTCATAGCTTCAGCAGGTTAAATTATTTAGACTTCCTGAGATACAGCGCAGAAATAGGCCCTTCGACCCACAGCCAACCAACAATTACCCTGTACACTAGCACTATCCTACACACAAGGGACAATTTACAATTTTTACCGAAGCCAACTAACCTACAAACTTGTATGACTTTGGCGAGTGGGAGGAAACCAGAGCACTTGGAGAAAACGCACGCGGTCACAGGGAGAACATACAAACTCCGTACAAGCAGCACCCATGTTCAGGATGGAACCCGCGTCTCCGGTGCTACATGTGGTGTAAGGCAGCAACTCTACCTTTGCGCCACTGCGCCAGCCTAAAGACATTAACATATATAGAAACAAAAAATTAAATGTCCTTAAAAATACCTTCAAGCAATAACATTTAATTGAAACATTAATTAAACATTTACAGCAGATATGATGGTGGCTTTTAAGAGGTCTTTAGATAGACACATGGATACGCAGGGAATGGAGTGATATGGATCATGTGCAGGCAAATGAAATTAGTTTATCTTGGCCTCACGTTTGCCACAGACATTGTGGGCTAAGGCACTTTCCCATAAAGGACACAAATTGCTGGAGTAACTCATCGGGTTAGGCAGCATCTCTCGAGAATGTTTCGGGATGGGACCCTTCTTCAGTGTCCCACTGTACTTTTTAAAGTTCTGTTAAGTATTATGAAAAGTACTTTGTCCTGCATTTACCTTTTCAATCAAGGTTATTAACTCATTCAACTGTCGATGGTTGTGCAGCTAAAGGGCCTGTCCCATTGTACGAGGTAATTCAAGAGTTCTCCAGAGTTTCCCCTGATTCGAACTCGGAGAATTCCGGTAATAGCCGCTCGTCGGTACTCGGGGTTCTCGTGGACATTTTTCAACATGTTGAAAAATCTTCACGCGTCTTCCCGAGCTTACCGCATTTCCAGAGTACCTGCCGTTAGCGTTACAAGCCGCTAAGAGACGTCCCGAGCTCCAACGTACCTGCTACGCACATTCTACGTGCTTCCACGAGTTTGATTTTTTTTAACACTCGGGAGAGCTCTTGAATGAGCTCGTACAGTGGGACAGGGCCATAACACCAGTGAGTGATCCAGGTCAGGGGAATCGGGGAGGGGGTGCGTAGAATACATCCTTAATAAGGATGGTGATATAGTTGTATAATATTTAATTTAGTATTGAGGAATATTTGTTTGACTTGTATTATGGTGGTGGGTTTTGTTTTGATTTATTTTGTACTGTACATTTTATTGTAAATAATTGATTAAATTATTTTTGATTTAAAAAAACAAATAGCCAGTGAGGGGCATTTGCCGGCCCACCGGCTGGCAGGTATTACAGGCATCTTCATTCTTATTCACATAATTTACATTATCTCTTCAACCTTCCCTTTAAATCAGCTCAATGCGTGTTAAGAGTCAGATAGACACAAAATGCTGGAATAAGTCAGCGGGTCAGGCAGCATCCCTAGAAAAAAGGAATAGGTGACGTTTCGGGTCGGGAAACCAAAACACCACCTATTCCTTTTGTCCAGAGATGCTGCCTGATCTGCTGAGTTATTCCATCATTTTGTGTCTATCTTCAGTGTAAACCAGCATCTGCAGTTCCTTCCCAGGCACATGTTAAGAGTTACTTCTCTCACAATTTGAAAACCCAAAGAACTGACAAGGGTGTATAAAATCTATGAAAAGTGTGAATTCCAATTAACTTTTATCAGTTTTTTTTTCCTCATTTGCCAAGGTTTGCCAACAGTTTTAAAATCCCGTTCTCAAGATAGCTTATTCGCTACTTGTCATTCAAGTAATCTAATGCACATATTAAGATTGTAAACTGCTTAGATAAATATTATATCAAAACTTTTTGTGTCTTCAAGTTTATGTACGTACTTAACTGCATTCTTGCATACAAAAGGCTGATGGTGTTTTCTCTTGACTCACCTACAGAGTTGATGTGTGCATTTTTGTCGCCAGTTCTTAAGCAACTCCTCGAGAATGATGATGGGATATTTCCATTCTCTTCTTGTGGGTTCTGAGGTGGTCAATTAGACCAATGTAGGAACTGCATGCCCTTCCACAGATGTAGCTGGAAATATTGTAGCTGACAGGATGGGTGGGTGATAGCTTTGTGAGATGACACAATCCTGCCCATTCTCCAGCTTTCTTCTCATACCCCCCCTGACACCCATACTAATCAAGAATCTGTCAAATTCCACCTTAAAAATCTCTATTGACTTAGTCTCTACAGCCTTCTCTGGCAATGAATTCAACAGATTCACCGCCCTCTGACTAAAGAAATTTCTCCTCATCTTCTTTCTAAAGGTACGTCCATTTATTCTGAAGCTCTAGCCTCTGGTCATGGACTCTCCCATTGTGGAGAAATCCTCTCCACATTCACTGTATCCAGGCCTTTCATTATTCGGTAAGTTTCAATGAGGACCCCACATCCTTCTAAACTCCAGCGAGTAAAGGCCCAGTGATGTCAAACACTCATCATATGTTAACCCAATTATTCCTGGGATCATTCTCGTAAACCTCCTCTGGACCCTCTCCATCGCCAACCCATCCTTCCTCAGATATGGGCCCAAAGACTGCTGACAATCGCTTTGTGTGCTCCCGGGATGTGACCTGGAGGTTCTCAATACCATCCTGAATGCTCCTTCTCCATTTCGAGGAGCCATAGCTTGGAGCTTTCCAGGAATCAGTGAAGATGCTGCATCTCTTCAAGGGAACATCCTTGAAAGTTTGTCTCTGTCTGCCTTGTAATCTCACATATTCCCAGCTCAAGCTGATATTGTACCGACTTCTTTGTTATCAGGTGGATATCCTATTCATTAGTCAATTTGCTACTGTATGTTACCGAGCAAGTCACAAAGTGCTGGACGAACTCTGCGAGTCAGGCAGCGTCCCTGGGGGGAAATGGATAGGCGACATTTCAGGTCTGGACCCCTTCCTTAGACCAGAAACGTCACATGTCCATTTCCCTCCGCAGATGCTGCATGATCAACTGACTTCCTCCAACGCTTTGAGGTTTGCTCATGATTCCAGCATACATGATGTCTTGATGTAGGTTTCTGATCCACACTGATCACGTATTATGCTGGACCACCTTAAGAGCAGATATACCTACACGCTCTTGAGCTGTGCATTTATCTAGGCAAAAAAAAGATACTCGCAACAACTGGATGTCCCAAAGGACTCAGCCAACAATCTGGTACCTTTGACGTGAATTCACTCTGGTGATGATGTAAGGAACTCAATATACACTCCTTCTGAACTGTACTGTGATCATTAATATACAGTATAACCCAATTCAGTCAGTGATGCTGGTTGAATGACAAACACTGAGAGAATTCCAAAGCTTTCCCTTGAAAGAGCACAATTTCTTAATCCAACCACAAAGGGCTCTGTTTAACCACTCATCTGAAAAAAATGCTACATCGGATGGTGCAACACTCTCTCCAGAACACATTGCAGGGCCATTAGGAGCCAACTTAACAGACATGAAGCCAGATTGAGGCTTACCATGTTGAAAGTAAAAGGCTAAGATTCAGGTATTAATGTACGCAAGTAGTACTTGGACAGATGGGAAGAAGTGTAGTCTAGATAGCTGTGGTAGGCATCTAGACTACACTTCCCACCCTGCTTCCTTAAGAGATTAGAGATACAATGTGGAAACAGGCCCTTCCTTCCACCAAGTCCACGCATTAACACTATCCTACACACACTAGGGACAATTTACACTTATATCAAGCCAATTAACCTACAAACCGGTACGTCTTTGGTGTGTGGGAGGAAATTGAAGATCGCAGAGAAAACCCACGCGGTCACGGGGAGAACTTACAAACTCTGTACAGAAAGCACCCGCAGTCAGGATCAAACCCGGGTCTCTGGCGCTGCAAGCGCTGTTATGCAGCAACTCTACCACAGCGCCACCATGCCACCCTATACAGCTCTCCTGTAAAGGCTCTATCCCCTACTCACAATTCCTCCGTCTACGCTGCATCTGTGCCCAAGATGAGGTGTTCCATACCAGGGCTTCGGAGATGTCCTCTTTCTTTAGGGAATTGGGGTTCCCATCTAACATCATAGATAAGGTCCTCACTAGGGTCTCCTCGATATCCCGCGGCTCCGCCCTTGCTCCCCCTCCTTACAGTCGCAACAAGGACAAAGTCCCCCTAATCCTCACCTTTTAACCTGTTGCATGCAGCACATAATCCTCGGATATTTTCGCCACCTCCAACGTGATCCCACCTCTAGCCACATCTTCCCATCTCCACCCCTTTCTGCTTTCCATAGAGACTGTTCCCTCTGCAACTCCCTGGTTAACTAGTCCCACCCTAATCACTCCCTCCCCAGGTACTTTCCCCTGCAACTGCAAGAGATGCAACACCTGTCCCTATACCTTCTCCCTCTGTCCCTGGACCACGACAGTTTTTTCGGGTGATGAATAGGTTCACTTGCACCTCCTCCAACCTCATCTACTGTATCCGTTGTTCCAGGTGTGGACTCCAAAATATCGGCGAGACCAAGTGCAGGCTCGGTGATTGTTTCGCTGAACACCTTCGCTCAGTCCGCCTAGACCTACCTGATCTCTGGGTTGCCAAACACTCTAATTCCCCTTCCCATTCCCATACTGACCTTTCTGTCCTAGGTCTCCTCCATTGTCAGAGTGAGGCCAAATGCAAATTGGATGACCAGCACCTCATATTTTGCTTGGGCAGCTTACAACCCAGTGGTATGAATATTGACTTCTCTAACTTCAAGTAACCCCTGTATTCCCTATCTCTCCATCCCACCCTCACCCAAGTTGCACCAGCTTCAAAGTCATCTTGTTGAGTCTAATGGTCTGAATTCATTCTCACTTAACAAACAACTAACAATGGGCTGTTTCCTTTATAATCGTTACTTTTTGCACATCTTTCATCCATTTGTTCTATATCTCTCCACATCACCGTCTATATCTCTCGTTTCCCTTTCCCCCGACTCTCAGTCTGAAGAAGGGTCTCGACCCGAAACATCACCTATTCCTTTTCTCCAGAGATGCTGCCTGGCCTGCTGAGTTATTCCAACTTTTTGCGTCTATAGTCGGAGAACTAGGATGAGGTAGGGATAGAGAGAGAGAGGGAAAGCAAAGTTTACTTGAAGTTAGAGATCCTCCACCGACACATCACCTACCCGTCTGAGAACGAGAGCTGGCTGCTTGAAATCCCCACCCGAGAACCGCTCTATGATTGCAATGTTTCATGCAAAGCCAGTTGCCACTGGCCACCAAATAAAGTGCAGTTCATTGTTGAACAACAGGTAATCTGACATAAATTATTCATGTACAACTTGACCTTCACCGTGATTAACGGCAGCGAAAGGAACAAAATTCACATGCCCTCTGAAATCAATCAGTCACTACATGCATTCAGAACAAACAAGTCCGATGCAATTGTACAGCAAAGCCCAGCAGCAGCACTATACCTCTCCACATAATTCTGTCAGTCTCATTCCACCTCATTTCCGATCTCCTCCCACTTCCCCATATTTGACCCACTGTGTGCCCGTGCTCATTCCTGTCCATCATCACTCACATTGATATCTTGGATTGCCCCCTAAACCTTCAGCGTATTGTAATCTCAGTCTTCCCATTCAACGGCCTCTTTGAAGCTGACATTATTGTTGATGGCTTTGATCAGCTTCCCTAATTTCCTTCACATTTCTGCTCTGCAAAAGTGATTGAATGAATGGCACGGCGGCAGAGTTGCTGCCTTGCTGTTGCTGACTACGGGTGCTGCCCTGCAGCCCACGATGTGTGGGCGGAACAAGATGCCAAGTCAAACTGATCTGTTCCGTCTGCACGGGAACCTTACCCCTCCATTCCCTGCATATCCATGTGTCTATCCAAAAGCCTGTTAAACGCTACAATCGTATATACCTCCACCACCACCCTTGACAAGACGGTTTGGGCATCCACCACCCTCTTTGTAAACATCTTGCCCGGGCGGGGGGTGGTAGGGTAGAGATGGGTCCTCCATCAAGGACCATGGGATATGGCTGAGCCCATCAGATGATTGGTTGTTGGAGGCTGGCCTTGGCTCCAGGCCCTGGTACCAGTCTGAAGAAGGGTTCCGAAACGAAACGTCACCCATCGTTTCTCCTCCAGAGATGCTGCCTGACCCGTTGGACTACTCCAGTACTTTTTGTCTATCATGGTATCAGAAGGCTGTGGGGCCTGGACCTTGGGACTTGTGAAGACAGGGTGCGGGTGTGGGAAGGTTTCAGCCTGGGAATTAGAGAGATCTTGGATCTGGACCATTGTGGATCAAGAGGAGATGTTGGAGGGAGAGAGGGAGGACAGTGTGGGGGTGTCTGGTTGGCAGTGTGTGGAAGAGTAGTTGCAGAAAGATCGAAGGAAATGAAAGGGTTTACCTTGCAAGAGTCCCAATCAGGGACTCCCAAGAGGCTTGGTTGACTGGGTAATCGCCTAAGTAAATGGGCCTTTACTGCCCTAATGGGAAGTGGAGATTGCATCACACTCACAGGGATGAATCATTGCAGGAATTTGGGGAGGGATACAAAACGCTGTGAATGATTGTTAGAGTCATAGAAAGATACAGCACAAAACCAGGCCCTTCAGCCATCTAATCCACGCGATCCTTTATTGACACTAATCCCACGTTAATCCCATTTTCAAAACTCTCCTCACATTCTCATCAACAACTCCAGATTCCATCACTCAGCTCTACATTCTGCGGGAATTTACAACGGCCAACAAACCTTCTAACCCACATCTCTTTCGAGTGAAGGAGATAACGCCCAAAGTCTCAGAACAAACATGCAAACTCCACACAGGCAGCCCCAGAAATCTGGATTGAACCTGGGGTGTCTCTAGTTTAGTTTATAGAGATACAGAGTGGAAACAGGCCTTTCGGCCCATCGAGTCTGCACCTTCCGGTGATCGCCCGTACACTAGTTCTGTACTACACACTAGGTACAATTTACAGAAGCCAATTAACCTACAAACCTGCACGTCTTTAAAGTGTTGGAGGAAACCGGAGCACCCGGGTCACAGGGAGAACGTACAAACTCCATGCAGACAGCACTCGTGGTCAGGGTCAAACCCGGGTCTGTGGCGCTGTAAGGCAGCAACTCTACTGCGGCGCCATCGTGCCGCTTTGGTGATACAATACAACAGTTCTATTTACAGCGCCAAATTGTTATTGTATTTCATTCTGGGTACAGTGAATTTTTGATCAAATAATGCAGAACAAGGCAGCTTCACGCCATGAAACCTTTTAGTTTGTGCACCCTGTACAGCAGGCAGTCCACGCTACGGCTCAATGTTCAATATACTAATCTTGTAACCTTGCAACAGGCTGCCAATATATACCATGCTGCAATTGGACTGAATCCAGTGCTAACAGGCAGTCATATCTTTCAGCAATCACCTTTTTCAAAATTGCTTTGATCTGGAATTCTGCAAGTTGATAATGCAAAAAAGGTTTGTTTCTTCAAGTAAACTTTGCTTTAAGGTAAATCATATCATCACCTGCTATTTTTCAGGACATCTCAGAAGTTACACAAAAAAAAAATGCTTTGTAGAATCTAAGCAGCACTGCTCCTATGGGAGATATACACTAAATGCTGGAGTAACTCAGTGGGTCAGGCAGCATCTCTGGAGAAAAGGAATAGGTGACAATTCGGGTCGGAACCTGAAGAAGGGTCTCAACCCGAAACGTCGCCTATCTCCTTCGCTCCTAGATGCTGCTGCACCCACTAAGTTTCTCCAGCCTTTTGTGTAACCCCCCTTCCTCAGACTGTTTAGTTCCCATCCAAAATGTCAGCTGTTCGTTCTCTCCAGAGATGCTGCCTGACCCGCTGAGTTACTCCAGCATTTTGTGTTTGTCTTCGGCATAAACCAGCATCTGCAGTTCCTTCCTACACTGTTGACATTGGATTATTATGGTCATGTGTACCAATTTTGTCTAATGTACTATACAGACAGATCATACCGTACTTGAGTATAATGACACCATAGGTACATCAGTTAGTGCAAAAGAGAACATAAACGGTGCATAATATAGTATACAGGTACAGAGAAAGTGCGGATCAAGAAAAGAGAAAGGGTTGCAATGAGGACGAGAGGAGGCACTAATCAACCCATTGTACACGCATCAGCTTCATCTGAAGAGTTATCCAATGTTCTGTCCCAACCATCTATTTGATCATTGTTTACTTTGATCTCTACCCCCTTTGTCTCAGTTTCACACCTTACCCTCCCTTATCTCTGTATCTCCCCTGACATCAGTCTGAAGAAGGGTCTCGGCCCGAAACGTTGCCTATCTCCTTCGCTCCTTAGATGCTGCTGCACCCGCTGAGTTTCTCCAGCTTTTTGTGTAACCCTAGTTCTGTCCCCATCCTGGTGCATTTTTTTACCTTTCAAAGTACACATCCAATTTACCCTTCTGATGCCCAGCCACTCCTGAGACATTGGTTTGCAAGGCATTTCCACAAATGGAAACAGCTGTCAACTGTGATAGCAACAGATTCTCTTTCAATACCGTCCCTTCACCCAATATTTTCGCAAGTCATCTCGTTTAGTTTAGAGATACAGCGTGGAAACAGGCCCTTTGGCACGCTGAGTCCGTGCGCATCAACAACGATCACCCGTACAATACTTCTATCCTGCACCCTAGGGACATTTTACAGAAGATATTTAACCCACAAACCAATACAGCTTTGTAGTGTGGGAGGAAACTGGAGCACCCGGAGAAAACCCACGCGGTCACAGGGAGAATGCACAAACTCAGTATAAACAGCACCCGAGGTCAGGATCTGTAAGGCAGCAACTCTAGCGCTGCAGCACTGTGCTACCCTAGATCTGTTTGTGTACCAGTAAGTAATCACAAGAACTTTGTATATCCTTATAATTTCCATATCAAGTGCATTTAATACCTAACTGAGCAGTAAGTCTGTGCAGCACCAGGGAAGTACCTACCTAATTACAGTGACAATCTGAATGCACATCTGCCATTATTTAGCTATTACTCAAAAATAACATTGCAATGTGTCTGCGTGATCAATAAAACCAGTGAAATCAAGCACGGAGTGTCTAATCTTTGTCAAAGCTGCAAATTAATATTTTCTTTTGTTGACAAGTTGGATCTATTTCTGGGAGCATTTTAACAAAGAATAATCTGGGACTCAATAAGTCAGGGCGGAGCGGTGGTGTAGCGGTACTGCCTTTCAGGGCCAGAGATCCGGGTTCGATCCTTACTACGGATGCTTGTCTGTACGGAATTTGTACGTTCACCCCGTGACTTGTGTGGGTTTCCTCTCACACTCGTTTTCCTTGTACACTCCAAAGACGTACTTGTCTGTACGTTAATTGGCTTGGTGTAAATGTGAACTTGTACCTAGTGTGCATAGGGTAATGTTAATATGCGGAGATCGCTGTTTGGTGTCGACTCGGTGGGCTGAGGGGCCTGTTTCCGAGCTGTATCGTTAAACTAAACTAAATCCTTATCCGCCTTGAGGAACTGATGGGTTTAGCTTTTATAAAATGTTAATCTACCTCCATAATTTCCACTTGTTTGCCATTTAATGAGTCCCCATCTCCCCACATCATTTCATCAGAGTCTGATATAGTGAAGGTCCAAACATGCTGCTGTCTTAACAGAGACACCATCACTCTGTTTCTTTCTCCACAGGTGCTGCCTGACCTGGCGAATGTCCCCAGCATTATGCGTGGACTACATAAAACATTACAGCAGAAGAACAGGATCTTCGGCCCATCTTTCACGCATATCCATATGCCAATCCAAAAGTCACTTAAATGCCACTATTGTATCTGCCTCAAACGTCATCCCGGGCAGTGCGATCCAGACACTCACCACCCTCTGTGTAAAAAAACTTGCCCCACACATCTCGGAACGGTGGCACAGCGGTAGAGTTGGATCTGCCAATCCAACCCCCCTTCCCTTACCTGTACCCACCTATCACTTGCAGGGCTTCGTCCTGACCCCTTCTCTCTTTTACAGCTTTCTCCCCGCCTACTACAATCCGGCTTAAGAAGAATCCAGACCTGAAATGTCGTCCGCCCATTCCTTCCACAGATGCTACCTGACCTGCTGAGTTTTAGACAATAGGTGCAGGAGTAGGCCATTTGGCTCTTCGAACCAGCACTGCCATTCAATGTGATTATGGCTGATCATCCCCAATCAGTACCCCGTTCCTGCCTTCTCCCCATATCCCCCGACTCCGCTATCTTTAAGAGCCCTATCAAGCTCTCTCTTGAAAGTAGCCAGAGAACTGGCCTCCACCGCGCTCTGGGGCAGAGAATTCCACAGACTCACAACTTTCTGTGTGAAAAAGTGTTTCCTCATCTCCATTGTAAATGACCTACCACTTATTATTAAACTGTGGCCCTAGTTCTGGACTCCCCCAACAAATGAACCATTTCCAGCACCTTGTGTTTTGCTGGTAAATAACGTTGATGTGCATTGGGACCAGGTGCTGCTGTGTAAAGAATGCTGTTGGTAGTTTCACAATGGTGGCCCCACTGGTGGAGTCAGGGCAAGAAATTATATTTCAGTGTCCAAATCCTTCACAAGACTAAACTGTAATGCTCTGGTCTCAGACAATCGTAGAAGCAGACAAGACAGACCCTGGCCCTTTAGTCCCCCTGGCCCTCGATGACCACTGAGCACCAATCCCACACTCATCTCATTTTATTTTCCCCACGCTCCCCCCCCACATTCTGCACTCACTCTCACACCCACAGTGCTAAACAACTTTAGTCTTCACATTCACCCACTGAGTCCATGCCGACTAGCAATCACCCCGTACACCAGCACTGTCCTACACACTAGGGACAATTTACAATCTTTACTGGAGCAAATTAACCTACGACCCTGTATGACTTTGGAGTGTGTGATGAAAAAACTGGAGCACCCAGAGAATACCCACGGGGTCACAGGGAGAACGTACAAACTCCATGAAGACAGTACCCGTTGTCAGGATCGAACTCAGGTCTCTGGTACTGTAAGGCAGAAAATCTATTGCTGAGCCAATGGGCTGGCCTCAATTAAGCTACCAACTGACTTGTCTTTAGGATGTGGGAGCATCTGGAGGAAACCCGTCCAGTCACAAGGAGAATCCTCAAACTAAGACAGGACCAGAGGTCCGGATTGTACCCGAGTTACTGGAGTGTGGGCAGCAGCTCTACTACCTGCACCATCTGGCCTGTGTTTGTGTCATTTGCCAGAACGTTCAAGTTGAGCACATTATCTTGCCTGCGACATGCTTTCAAGGAGACATCATGCATCGCTGAAAATCATCTCCAGCACATCACACCACACGCAACCTAAGGATTCCCACAAGAACACCCAGCCTGTTGTCGCCAGACAATCAATCACCCGATCAATATCTGCTACTGAGGCAGTGTTAAAATGATACAAGCAAACTATTGCATTTGTCCACCTAACAATGTTGATTAAACAGCACTAGGAGGACCACTTACTATCAATCAAGTGGACGACTTTTAGACCTGTGGTTTATGAGTTTACATTTGCTCTGCAGTTTACAGGTAGCTATTACTAAACATTTGTATGCTAAAGGGGATGGAGTGCCCCAGAGATTCCTACCGTTAAAAGTTGTTTCCCATTTTATTAAGTTGTATAACAGGGTAATGGAGAAGATGGATAGGACAGGAGGAGACTGGTGTGGAAAGCAAATTCCGGGACAAATGGCCTTCTTGCGTGCTGCAAAGCACATTCGTTTTGTCTGTCATTTTAGTGATTGGACTTTGCAACGGTGCAAAGTTAAAAACAATTTTCATCAGCATAACTTGGCAGTGGATTTAATAAACCATCCTTGGATTAATAGTGGTGAATCTGTGATAAAGTGACACATGGACATTATGCTCCGCACTGAAGATGATCTGACTCGCGTTCAGTGGTGCTATATTCATTACATGTGCAACTGCACAGTGAAATTCGTTTTGCATGTTTACACATGCAGATGCCTCCATGTTTGGGCGCCATTTCCAAACTCCAAAGAATGGTCGATCCAGCGCTCAGTCTACTGGAGTGGCTCCCGATGCAGGCAAGCCCCAGGCTCCTGCAGGGCCTTCTTCCCTCGCCTTTGAACAGATCAGCCCGCAAACCAACGTCCCTCTCCATGCCCGGTCATCTTTGACCTTGAAGGAGCTGGAGGCAATACCTCGGTTCATCGTCCCACCGGCCCTTGCTCATCGCTTCCAACGATCATAAACAAGAGTGCGACACGGAGGTGATACAATATCATGTGTCTGGTTCTACAGGTCTGAGGATCAATCGCTTCCCCACTCGAGTACAAAAAATGTTCGGTTCAGAAATGTACAGGGAATGATACACAAACCCTCTCAGGCCATACCTGGAAATTAATTGTCCTTGTAAACATTCAAAAGCATCATAAACTGGCAGCAACTCAGATTAGAGAAAGCAAACATGTGGCAGTTCAAACAAACAGTAAATGCACCTTACCTCCCCCACGCCAGTTTGTAAGATTTTTAATCCCGTTTCTTTCTCCAGTTTTTCTTTGTTGGCCACTGAAAAAAAATCAAAAGTGGAAAAACAACAGCTTAAAATGGAGCCAAGTGGACAGAGGAATGCAAAACCAAAACTGTGGAGAAAACTGAGGGGCAAGCTATTTTTTAACACACAGAGGGTGGTAAGTGCCTGGAACATGCTGCCGGGGGTAGTGGTTGAAGCAGATATGATTATAGCATTTAAGAAAGTATTGGATAAGACAATGAAAATAAGGGGAATTAGGATATATATTACGTACAGGCAGATAAGAGTTGGACTTGGAGTCATGTTTGACATAGACATTGTGGGCCGAAGGGACTGTTCCTATGCTGAACTGTTCCATGGACAGCACATACAGCGCCTGTACCTTTTGGCACGTCAGCCTGCTTGATCCTCAGACAGGACTTTCTTTCAGCAAGGAGACAATGTGCTGAAACAAAATGTGACTTGGGGCATGGGGTTCCAGAACTGTTGGGGGTCAGTCTCCATTGGAAACGCTTGTAAATTCTGCTTTTGACTTGCAAACATGGCCCTTTCTCGACCCAAAACATCTGCCTGACCCACTGAGTTACTCCTGCATTCTGACTCCAGCATCTGCAGATCCTCGTGTTTCTCTTTCAACTTGTTGATGATTCACACGGGGGCTACTTGCAAGCAGAAATGTACTTGCTTGAATCAGCGACGTTAGTGAATGTGAGGCAGCATGGAAATGAAAGGTGCTCGGGTCGAGTCAACAGAGGGGATTTGGAGAAGAATATTCCCAGCAGCAGGGATTAGTTGGGCTGAACTTGTGTGCTGTTCATTTTGTGTAATTCAATGTGAGAGGTACACCATGCACAACCCTCTACACACTCACATGAAGTTCACCAACCAAATCTGTTACCCACTCATATAGGACCAGGGAGATTAAAAGGTCCTGTGTTACTATAAATGATGACATGAGCGCATACTTTTAATGGCTGCATTTAATAATTTACCCGTCAATTGCAAATGAAGAAAATCTTCACAATTGGTGATGAGCAATTCTAAAACAACACATAGCAATTTACCGGAAACACATACAAGGGTGACATGGTGGCGCAGCGGTAGAGTTGCCACTTTACAGCACCAGAGACCCAGGTTTGATCCTGACTACAGATGCTGTCTGTACAGAGTTTGTACCTTCGCCCTGTGACCTGCGTGGGTTTTCTCTGGGTATTCCGGTTTCCACCCACACTCCAAAGACGTACCAGTTCGAAGGTTAATTGACTTGGAATAATTGTCCCTTGTGTGTGTAGGATAGTGTTAATGTGCGAGAACTGCTAGTCGCTGCGGTCTCAGTGGGCCAAAGGGCCTGTTTCCATGTGTATCTCTAAACTAAATTAAAAATAAAGCAAGGAGAGCTTGCATTTCTCTATTGTGAATTATTACAACAATGCATTAGGGTCTCACTATGTTTCAGTCAACCATGTACCTGGAAGGCTAGTCATTGATGTGGGATTAGCAAACCCAGCATCCAGCTTACACATCACATGCATCATGCAGAATTGTAGAACACATGGATGGAAAAAAACTCCTTTGGCCCACTGAACCGGAGCCGCTCATCCAGTAACTATCTGTACTGAACCCATTTTCCCCCACTTGGCCCGTAAGCCTTCTACAACTTGGTAATTCAAGTACTGCCTCTACTCAGGGCAGCCCAGTGGCACAGCAGTAGAGCTGCTGCATTACATTGCCAGAGTCCTGGGTTCAATCTTGACCACGGCTCCAGTCTATACAGAGTTTGCAGGTTCTGCCCGTGACCGCGTGGGTTTTCCCCAGGTGCTCCTGTTTATTCCCACATTCTACAGATGTATAGGTTTGTAGGTTAATTGCCTTCTGTAAATTGCTCCTAGTGCGTAGGATAGAACTGGGTGCACAGGTGATTGCTGGCCAGCACGGACTCGGTGGGCTGAAGGGCCTGTTTCCATGCTGTGTTTCTAAACTAAGCTAAACTTCAACACTGCCAGAGTAGTTGCCTCCACCATCCTCTCGGCAGTGCATTCCAAATGCCAGCCTTTGGCTAAAAGAAGCCATTCGTCCTGAAATCCCCTGCAGATCCCCTTCTGAGAGGGAGGTATCAAAGAAATTATTGAAAAAATGAAACTGTTTGCAAAATAAGCAAATGTCCACCACTCTCACTCTTGAGTCATTCCATTCCCGTCCACTTCCCTAGATGAACAGAATAAATCCTTTGGCACTGTCTAAAAGGTAAGCAGGTGCTTTTCCCCATTGTATGGCTAAATTCATCAATCACTGAAGTAGATTATCCAGGTCTTATCAGATTGCGCCTTATGGAAATAGTCAAATGATGAAGTGCCTGTGGGATCCGGGGCAATTTGGCAAATTGGATTTGAAATTAACTTGGTGATAACAGGCAGCGAGAGGGAGTGGAGAGCTGTTTTTTGCGAATGGAAGCCTATGACCAAAATAATTAGGATTAGTATTGGAAAGGTTCCCTGCTATATAGCCCAAGTGGATTGATTTGACCTCTGTGTATGCTGATATGTGGGGGTGGGGGGTCTGTAATTGAACTGCAAGTATCCTTTCTTGTTTGGAATAAATAGTTACAGTCAGCATCTTGCTTTCTGTTGCTTGTTTGTACCAGCTACAATGGGGACCAAGTGTCACAGACTCATTTGGGCGACGGGAAATAATTCACCATTTTAATGTTATAAATGGAGCCACTGAATTATGTTCAATAAGCTCCCAGAGACTGAATCATGAGGACCCAAAAACTGGGGAGCACAGTGGCGGAATGGTAGAATTGCTGCTTTACAGCGTGAGTTCCCACCCACACTCCGAAGACGTGCAGGTTTGTCGGTTAATTGGCTTCAGTAAATATTGTAACAAATGTCCCTGGTATGTAGGATAATGCTAGTGTGCCAGTGATCATAATTCGGCGCAGACTCAGTGGGATTGGTGTTGGGACTCTTCCCATGTGTTACACACTTTAATGGTATCAATATGAATGTAGGAGACATAATGAATGAGTTTGAAGATGACAACAAAATATGAAGAGTGTTGATAATAAGTACAGTAGTCTTCAGATACAGAATGATTTGATGAGTTGACAAGATGGACAGGGCAATAGTAGAACATTGCAAATAGGTGCGGGAGGAGGCCATTTGACCCTTCGAGCCAGCACCGCTATTCATTGTGATCATGGCTGATCATCCACAATCAGTAACCTGTGCCTGCCTTCTCCCTATATCCCTTGATTTTGCTGGCCCCAAGAGCTCCATCTAACTCTCTTTTAAATTCATCCAGTGAATTGGCCTCTACTGCCTTCTGTGGCAGAGAATTCCACAAATTCACAACTCTCTAGGTGAAAAAGTTTTTTTCTCATCTCAGTTTTAAATGGCCTTCCCTTTATTCTTCGACTGTGGCCCCTGGTTCTGGACTCCCTCATCATTGGGAACATTTTCCCCTCATCTAGCTTGTCTAGTCCTTTTACTATTTTATACATTTCTATAAAATCCCCTCTCATCCTTCCAAATTCCAGTGAATGCAAGCCAAGTCTTTCCAATCTTCCCTCATATGACAGTCCCTCCATCCCGGGGATAACCTTGTGAACCTACGCTGCACTGCCTCAATAGCAAGGATGTCCTTCCTCAAATTAGGAGACCAAAACTGCACACAATACTCCAGATGTGGTCTCACCAGGGGCCCGTACAACTGCAGAAGGACCTCTTTACTCCTATACTCAAATCCTCTCGTTATGAAGGCCAACATGGCATTAACTTTCGACCCAGTAGATGGAACTTAATCCTGAAAAGGTGTTACATTGGGGAAAACTATTAAGATTTAGGATATACACAATGAATAGTAAATAACAGAGAGTGATGAGGAACCTTGGTGTGCTCAAGGATTCCCGAAAGCATCAGCATAGGTCGATAAGGTGGTGAAGAGGATACAGAATATTTGCCTTTAGTAACCAAGGCACAAAATATAAGAGCAGGGAGGCTAAAACATTGGTTCGACCACAGGTGAAGAACGGAGTACAGTTCAGTCACAACACTAATTGATTGCACTACAGCTGGAGCCAAAGGACATTGTTGCATAAGAGAAGTTGCACCTGGTTGTGTGCTGGGATGAAACGTTTCTGTGATCAGGAGAGTGCTGAGAGGCTGGCTTTGTTATCCTTCAAGTGGAGGAGGCTGAACAAGTGTACAAAACTATGAGAAGCATAGTTATGAAGATCGTGAGAAATTCTTCCTCTTTACAGGGGAGTATAAAATGACAGATTTGAGGATTAAAGTTAGCAACCTGAAGGGCAACATTTTCAGTCAGAAGGTTGTTTAATATATGGAATACGTTGCAAGAGGAGGTGGTTGAGCCAAGTACAAAAACAACATATTAAAGACACTTGGAGAAGTACGTGGATAGGAAAGGTTTAGTGGGATATTGAAAAAATGTGGGCAAATGGGACTAACTTAGATGGGGCAAATTTGGCCGGCGTGGTGAGTTAGGTCGAAGGTCCTGTATCCGTGTTGTATGACTGGCTCTATGACGATTCAGACCAAGTCAGGATGGCTTGCAACTCAGATGGGAACCAGCAGGTGTCAGTGTTCGCATGTACCGGCTGCCCTTGTCCTTCCTGGTGGTTGGGATTGTAGATTTGGGATCCTTCACCTGAGTAGCTGAGGTCAGTAGTCGGATGGGATGCCAAGCAAATGCTGCTGTCAAACAATGACACCTCCCAGCATACATTTTCTGCTGCACTCATCCATAGCAACCTGAGGGGCACTCAGTGTTCCATCAAACTCCTGCCTTGTGTCTTGTAGACAATGTAAAGACTGCGAGATACTGAACTTCAGGAAGCGGAAAATGTCATGCCATTATAGGAACCAGTGAGAGAAAACATAGTCACAAGAAACTGTAAATGCTGGAATTCAGGGCAAAGTCCAAGTGCTGGAGTAACTCAGAGGGTCAGGCAGCATTTGTGGAGGGAATGGAAAAGCGACATTTCAGGTCAGGATATCAGAAAGAACACCTAGATGCTTTGGAGCACACCAATATTGTCAGGCTCCAGCAATCCAGCTGAATCCATAGATGAATGCGGGAGAAGTCTTAAGACGGCAGAAGCATCTCTGGCCCTGCTGAGGGAACCTGTGGACTCCCAGTGGTGCCCCGTAGGGCAGCGAACACCTCTACTGGGATATCTGCCGACATGGGCTGTGCTAGTTCAGGCCTGATTTAGGCACAAATCAATAAGAAGAAATGACTGGGGATGAAAAGTTTAGTTTAGATTAAAGATACAGCGCGGAAACAGACACTTCGGCCCACCGAGTCCGCAACGACCAGCGATTCCCGCACACTAACACTATCCCACACACACTTGGGACAATTTACATTTAAACCAAGCCAATTAGCCTACAAACCTGTCCGTCTTTGGAGTGTGGGAGGAAACCGAAGCTCTCCGAGGAAACCCACGCGGCCACGGGGAGAACGTACAAACTCCTTACAGACAGAACCCATAGTCGGGAACGAACCTGGGTCTCTGGCGCAGTAAGCGCTGTAAGGCAGCAACTCTACCGCTGCGCCACCATGCCACCCCTCTCATAGATTGCTTTAGTTTATGCAATTCAGTTAGTTTCAATGCATTTCATTGTATTTAAGTGTTTTTGTTGCATTTTATTTCCTAGAACAATATAGCACAAGAACAGGCCCTTCGGCCCACACATTGTCTGTGCCGAACTTGATGCCAAGGCAAACTCATATTCACCTGCACAAAATTCATATCCATCTATTCACTGCATATCCATTTGCCTATCTAAAATGCCATTATGATATCTTTCTAAACCACTAACCCTGGCCGCGAATTCCAGGAACTCAACACTCTGTCAAAAATTTGCCCTGCATAATTTTCTGGTGGAATCATTAAACATTAAAATGTTTAACACCTCCCTACATTTAATTTCAGTGGCAGCCAGTCAGCCAGGGACTTACTGGTTGTTGAAGCTGTCCTGGGTGAGCATCCAAACTCTAATACTGGGAGAGACATGTACCGCCCGGGTCCTGCCCTTGAGCTGGTACCTGGTGCCTCAGTTGCTGTGGGGCCCACAGACAGCGACCGTGGATTAAGGCAGCAGCTGCTCAGTCCATGTATTCAGTCTATATGTACCCACATATAGAGTCATGGAGTGTGGAAACAGGCCCTTCAATCCGACTTGCCCACACCAACCAACATGTCACATTTACACTAAAGGGCCTGTCCCACATACGTGATCTAATCCGCGCGTTCTGGCAAGTTTGCCATCGACTTATAGGCGCAGCATGGCCGACACGTGGTCGTAGGAGGTCTTCGTAATTTTCCTTCATGCTCGTGAGTGGTCTCCGTGTATTCAAGGCCTCAGCTACGTCGCGGCGTTTTTTTCAAAATGTTAAAAAATGCCCGCAAGTAGGTTTAGTCGTAGTAGGTCGTAGTAAGTCATAGTAGGTCAGCATATTAGTCGTAGGTAGTCAAAGGTAGTCGTGGATAGTCTTCATCATAGTCGAAGGGAGGTCGAAGGAGATTGAAGGAGGTCGTCTTCACTCTCCACTATTCGGTGTATAACTTTCCCGAAGTTAGTCATAGCTAGTCGAAGCTGGTCTTCAACATAGTCGAAGGAGGTCTTCTACATGTCATTTTTTCAAACTCTTCTAAACTTGCTAATTAGGTTGCCCAAGTGGGACAGCCCCTTAATCCCACCTGCCTGCATTTGGCCTATATACCTCTAAAGCTGTCCTATCCAAGTGCCTGTCTCAATGTGTCTTAAAAATTGCATTAGCACCTGTCTCAACTACCTCTTGCAGCAGCTCTTTCCATACACCCACCACCCTTTGTGTGAGAATATTGCCTCTTGGGTTCCCATTAAATCTTTTCCCCTTCATCTTAAACCTATGTCCTCTGGTCCTTTATTCCCCTACACTGGGCAAGTGATCATGTGCGTCTACCCAATCTATTCCTCTCATGATTTTGTACACCTCTTTAAGATCACTCCTCATCCTCCTGCGCTCAAAGAAATTGAGTCCCAGCCTACTCAACATCTCCCAATAGCTCAGCCCCTCGCATCCTGGCAACATCATCGTAACTCTTTGTACCCTGCGTACAGGGCGTCTCAACCCAATCCATTCCTCTCATATCTTGTCGGCCAAAACTAATTTTACTCAGCAGATTCAGAATGGAAGTATCTTCTTTAGAACACAGAACAGGTCCTTCAGCCCACAAGGTCTGTGCCAAACTAATATGTTGTCAGAAATTTTGGAAATGATAAGAAAGATGAGTAGTTTGTAATCTGTTTAACCGAAGAGCTTCTATAGTGGGAACACATGATGGGAAAAATGGGCAATATAGGAAACCCAAGGATGTTAGTGAGGCAATAAATAGATTTATCATAGTGTTTTTGTTCTACAGCACAGCTAGTTTAGTTAAAATAAACATTGGAGGTTGTAAACCAGACTGAAGGTAATACAAATGCCCAGGCCTTTTGTACATTTGTTAGATATATTGGAAATATTTTTTTTAAATAACAGGAATGTTGACTGGTGTAGCCAAGACATGTGTGGGTAAATTGGGCCGAAGGGCCTGTTTCCACACTGTATCACTCTGTGACCCTATGAAACATAAGGTTAAAGATAACTCTGGGGAAGGACAAAGAGGAAAGGTTACAGAGACATTGATTAATGATGAGTTATTTTTTTAAATGTAGAATGCACAAGTAACTATTGTGTTGTGAGAATATAAAGTGTTGTGCACGTTATGAATCTTTGAAACACTTTGGGTTTCCTCAGAGTGTTTCCCAGTGTGCTTGTCACTGTTAAGGCCTTCAATAAACCGGCTTGTTTGAGAAGATCACCACTGAACTATGAGATATTTTGTGGACACAAAAAGCTGGAGTAACTCAGCAGGACAGGCAACATCTTTGGAGAGAAGGAATCGGTGATGTTTCAGGTCGAGACCCTTCTTCAGACTGGTTAGAGATAAGGGCAAGGAGAGATATAGACGATGATGTGGACAGATAAAGAACAATGAATACAAAATATGCAAAAAAGTAATGATGATAAAGGATGTTTGTATGGTGAAAACGAGAAGCTAGTGCGACATGGATGGGAAGACAGAGAGGGAATGCCGGAGCTACCTGAAGTGAGAGCGATCAACATCCATTCCACTGGGCTGTAAGCTGCCCAAGTGAAATATGAGATACTGTTCCTCCAATTTGCATTTAGCATCACTCTGACAATGGAGGAAACTCAGGACAGAAAGGTCTGCGGAGGAATGGGAAGGAGAATTAAAGTGTCCAGCAACGGGGAGACTATATTATGGCAGCGATGAAAGCCCCGATTTGCAATCTAGGGGCCCGAGGTCAAATCACATTTGGTGTAGGAGCTATGGAATTTAAATTTGTTTTCAGGTGCTCTCTGTGTGGAGTTTGCATGTTTTCTCCTGCTGCTCCGGTTTCCTCCCGCATCCCAAAGATGTGCGTGCTCATAGGTTAATTAGCCTCTGCAAAGAAAACAAAAATGCCCCTTGTGCGTAAAGAGTGGATGCAGAAAGTGGGATAACGTAGAACTAATGTGAATAGGTGATCAATGTTCAGTGCGAACTCGACGGACTGGGGGGCATATTTTGATGCTGTGTCGCAAAACTAAGTATTACGTACCGATTTGATCATTGTGTGCAGGTCTGGTTAATTTGTATGCAGTTCTAGTCGATTGTGAGCAGATCTGATCCATTTGTGTGCAGATCAGGTTGATGTGTTTGGAGTGCCAGTCAATTTGTGTGCAAATGCCGCTGATTGTGGACAGTTCTAGTGGACGTGTGGGCAGATTTGGTTGATCGTGGGTGGAATTGGTCAATTTGTGTGGAGTTCTGGTCACTCTGTGCGGTTCTTGTTATTTTTTTTTACACAGAGTGGTGGGTGCATCGAACGGTCTGCCAGCTGTGGTGGTAGAAGCAGAAATGATAGTGGGATCTAAGAGGCTTTGAGGTAGCACATGGGTATGCAGGGTAAGGAGGGATATTGGCCATGTGCAGACAGAAGGGATTAGTTTAACTTGGCATCATGTAGGAGGCAATTTTATGATAAAGCCATACCCTTAATCTGGCTTTACTTGGGGCCCAGCTCAGATAGGTATAGACATAAAATAAAATATTTAAGGAAGAACTGCAGATGCTGGATAAAATAAAATATCAGCCGTCGCATACAACGCATATAACACATAATCGTCTGAAATTTTCACCACCTCCAACGGGATCAAACCACTAGCCACATTTTCCCATCTCCACCCCTTTCTGCCTTCCGCAGAGACTGTTCCCTCAGCAACTCCCTGGTTAACTCATCGTTTCCCACCCCTTCCCCAGGCACCTTCCCCTGCAACCGCAGAAGATGCTACACCTGTCCGTATACCTCCTCCCTCGACTCTATCCTGGGACCCCAACAGTCCTTTCAGGTTAAGCAGAGGTTCACTTGCACCACCTTCAGAGGACCTGGTGATGTCTGGAGTGAGATACTGGATGGAGAACCACACAGTGAGAATTCTTCCTCTGCTGCCATTTGCTTTTTTTGGTGCACGAAGCAGATCCCGTGTTCAATGTAGAGACAAGAGGGTGAATGAATGCTGTGGACCAATGTTAAGTCCTCTAAACAAATCCGTTAGGAAAGACACACTTGAAGGATGAAAGCAAAGGAGATGAAAGAAACTTCTTAATTTAGAAATATTGTGTGATCTTTCAATGGACGTTATTGAATGATAAGATATCAGGATTCTTATGACATCACAATAATTGTTAATATTGCAGGGAAGGAAATTTCATGCAAGGGCATAAATATTTAAAAAATATACAGCACCATGAAGGTCACAGCTGTATCGAGTCCATTTCGGCTCTTTGATCCACATTCCATTCAGATTTATTCCACTGCCCTTTCCCTGTATTTCTGTCAATTGTTTTCCCTCAAAATGTCTATCCAATTTTCTTTTGCGCTCATCGACTGCTTCTCTTTCCATGGTCCCTCGCCTGCAATCTTAAGCACGCTTTCCCTATATAATTAAAAAAATCCTCACAATGCCTTTGTGTGTCCCCCCCCTTTTGAACTTATGCCTGTCTGGTCCTTGAACCAAAGATCTCTGCTAGTCAGACTGGCCTCGCCCTAATTACCTTAATTACCCCTACTAAACTTGTCATGGTCTTGTGCACCTCCACCAAATTGGACAGGGCAGTCTCAGTCCTCTGTAGGGCAAATCTGCATTTACAAGTTTCCTCGTTTAAATTTCACAACCAGGATTTCACTCAATTCCGAAAACACCAGTGCTAGTAAAGAGGCAACAACACCATGCACTTGGGAACGGCGAGATTTAAATCAAACGCCGCTTCCTTTAATGCCCAGAATTATGCAAACACACCATAAATAAGACGGACAGTTTCTAAACTTAATGCATTTTGCTGCACGTAATTAAAATGGAGTTGATTGTCTGATACATATTAGACCTCGTCTGCTAATTAATCAGATGGTCCTTTTAAAACAGACAATTAGAGAGGCAAGGAATGGGGAGAGATGAAGGATAGTAGGTAGAAACAGCATGTTACTAAAGGTTCAACCAAATTATTGTCTGCAAATCTTTCATGAATGATGCCCATGAACAAAAAAAAGGTTTTTTAAAAAAAACTCCCCAGATGAAGGATATGCAAATAAGCTGGAAGAGCTGAACCCTATAATGTTCTCAAAATTTTGCAAAGGCCTATTTAATTAGTATTTTAATTTATCAAAATTATTCTTTGCACTTGACAATTTATGCAGTATTCTATGTAATTAAGTACGTGGCTTCAGAGGAATAATCTTAACAGCGCTGCTAATAGCAGTTATTCTACCCTGAAAGGAACTGTGTACGTCTCACTCTGATCTAGATTACAATAAGGAGAAATTAATGGGGTTTTTTTCTTTACCAAGCTGCATGTTGGGAGTTCCACAGAATCTAGTGTTCCACAGCAGAGCAGTGGTAATCAGCCAAGTAGGCTAAGCAGTTCCTGTCCTGTGTATATGCCTATTAGCAGCTTGTCAATATTAGTTCCCAGCTTAAAAGGAAAACACATTGCTTGTTTCTAAACGCTTGATCTGAAAGTGTGGCTTGCAGTAGAACTGATGACAGGTTGGTAAATGCTGGTGTCAAGATCAATTTTTAAACAATTTTTCAAATTATTTTAATTAGATATTTTTCTTATTCTCACTTGCATCAATTTGATGACAGGTTTCAATGTTTTGACTTTCAATCTGTTTGCATGAATTTTTCAGTCATTTAATGTCACCCGCACAGTGGCGCATCAGTACAGTTGCTGCCTTATTGCTCCAGAGACCCGTGTTCGATCCTGACTATGGGTGCTGTCTGCACAGAGTTTGTTCCTTCTCTCTGTGACTGCATGTTTTTTATTCCGGGAGCTCCGATTTCTTCCCACATTCTAAAGACGCACAGGTTTGTAAGTTACTTGACTTCAGAAATTGTAAAATGTCCCTAGTGTGCAGGATAGTGTTGGTGTACGGGGTGATCGCTGGTCGGTGTGGACTCAGTGGGCCGAAGGGCCTGTTTCCATGCTGTATTGCTAAATTCTAAAGTTACTTAACCAGGCATGTGCAGCATGAGACAGGGAACTGTGTAATGGGAGCTGGGTGGGGATGTGACACAGTATTGTCTTTGCTGTGGAACTTCTTGGCAATTCTCAACCATTATATGTGAGGTGAAAAATATGTGAATAAGAAAAAATATGAAAATAATGTACAAATAGGTGAACGTTTAAAAAAATATGAATTGCCTCTCTGGCAGCTTTCCTTCAGTGTGGAATGGATGACAGAGAGTTTTAAATAAATAGTCGCAAGACTCAGTCTCTAAGTTGCTCCCAATAATCAATGGAAACAAATTTCCAGCTGAAGCAATTAATGCAGTTGATGCAGGACAATTAATGGTTAAAATTGTGACAAGTAGCAATGAGGGTTAATATTAGCAAACTAAAAGATGGAAGTTAAGAACAAACTAAAATAGCTAGGAGCGCTCAGCAGGTCAGACAGCATCTGTGCAAAGAGAATATTTCAGGTCAAAGACCTGGTGTCAGAACTGGGAAAGAAAGTTAGTTCAATGTTGCAGCGAGAGTGGGGCAGGGTTGTATCAGGCAACCTGTAAAGTACCAACTGGATGATATACGCTGCAGTTTATCCCCATAGTAACATTGACGCCCAATCAAAGATATTCCCTTTATTCTATCCAATTCTTCCACATCCATTCTACAACTTAAATTAACTTCTTTTCTTTCTTTGCCAGTTTTGCTGATATTTTTTGCTGAATATTTGTTTCCAATATTTTATGCTTTCATTTTAGATTTTCAGCATTTGCAGTTTTCTGAACTTTGATTCAAAGGATGGATCTCATTTGTAGAGTCCTCTGTAGAATAATGCACATGTATTGGGCACAGGGGGGAGACCATTCAGCCCTTCAAGCTTGCGCAGTCTATCAGAAAGAGATTGCCTGATTTAATGGAGCATCACATTGCACCATTAACGTCACAAATGCAACCTCAGATCTAAAATCCCATCTGCTTGTGGGAACTTTTCACCCACTTGCATACTAATATGTGGAATTCATTTTGCGTATCAAAATGGAGGCATCTGCGGGGTAACAAAAAAGATGTGCAACAATGAAAGCAAAACCGAGAGGTTTCAATTATCAGGAAAGATTGAACACGCTGGGTAGTTGTTCTCCAGAAAACACAAGACTGAAGGTTGGGCGCAGCCTCGAAGATCGTGAAGACTTTTGAAAGGATGGCGGTGGAGAAAATGAAGGGGGGAGTCCACAAGGGGAGGTAATGATGGTGAGAGTGGTGGGAGAGAAGAAAGAATGTAAAGCTCTGAACGGTGTGACAAATTTACTGTAACTCCAAGCAAACATGATAACTGATCACCACTCTCAGAAGGGAAACAATGGGCAGCACCAGAGACCGTGGTTCGATCCTGACTACGGGTGCTGTCTGTATGGACTTTCTATGTTCTCACTGTGACCACATGGGCTTTCTCCGAGATCTTCGGTTTCCTCCCACACTCTAAAGATGTACAGGTTTGTAGATTAATTGGCTTGGTACAAGGGTAAATTGTCCCTCGTGTGTGTAGGATAGTGTTTATGTGCGGGGATTACTAGTCAGTGCGGACTCGGTGGGCTGAAGGGCCTGTTTCCGCTCTGTATCTCTAAACTAAACTAAAATTATCTATGTGTTTAAGCAGCGAATGCCAAGCCACTGTAAAAGTAAACTGTGGAGTATCAAACCTGAACAGAAATGTTCAAATGAAAGTATTGATTTAATCCTACTTGGTGCTGCAATAAATCTTGTGTCCTTGGGCCAAGATTGGACTTTTAGAGAGTTGGAAATTGCTAGATGGTGTCAGAACGCGGCATGTTGTTCCAGAGGGGATCTATTATACTCATGTATAGTATGATTTGGTTGGAAACCATGCAGATCAAGCATTTCACTGTAGCTCTGTGTACATGGAAGTAAGTAAACTAATCTAAACAAGGACCATTAATGTAAGACAAACGTTGATTACGAATTCCAGAGTTACCACCTGCCCCAAGAATGTTTATTTTTAATTTGAATGGAGATACAACATGAAAACAGACCCTTAGGCCCACTGAGTCTGCGCCATCCAGCAATCACACATATACAGTACTGGTTACTTCCTACAATAGAAACAATTTACAGAAGTCAAATAACCCACAAACCTGCACGCCTTTCGAATGTGGGTAGAAACCAGATCACCCGGAGCAACCCAACGCAGTCACGGGGAGAACGTGCAAACTCTATACAGACAGCAGACATAGTCAAGATCGAACCCGGGTCACTGCAACTCTACTGCTGCGCCACTGTGCCCGTGTGTGTTCGAATGAGAAGCAGCTACCAATAGGATTTGCTGCAAAAAGCTTGGCTGCACTTCATGGAAAGTAGTGTGAACACAAGGGTTATGCTTGGGGAAAAGCTCATGTGGCAAATGAGCTATGATCCATGTAGTTCTTTGAAAAAGAGGAGGCTTAAACAATGGCTTGACGATCTTGGGATCTCTACGGAAGAGTTCATTAACAGTCTAAAAAATTAATCGATGCGCAAAACGTGAAGATTAAGGAAAACAGAGATTCAAGTTAACATCACCCCCAAAATAATTGGTTCCATTTTCATTTACTTATATTGCTGCCATTGGTAATGCAACACATCCCACCTTGTGATGCACTGACCAATCCTGTGGCCAATTGATGTTGAGTTTTTCACCCTTGCAACACATTTGTGATGTTCACACAGAGATTTTTAAAATATGTACTGAAACTATTTCTCTGGTCATTATTTCTAAAGCACCAGAAACCTCAAAATAAAACTTCTTCCCCTCATCTGAATGATGACGTGCTTGTGCCTGGATAGGAAAGGTTTAGAGGGATATGGGTCAAATATGAGCAAATGGGACTAGCTTAGGCCAAAGGGTCAGTTTCTCTGCTCCCTGACTACGACTCAATCATGGATACAGGTGTTTATCTTCTTAAAGTTTCTTCAAAACCTAAGCTCAAAGCAGGAGGAAATGGTGAACAGCATTGCTTACACACATGAAACAATGCATTTCGCTCCATTAACCCCCACACAGTGCCATAATAATATATTTCCATGCACAAATGAGATTCTATCCTAAATGCTTCAGAAGAATAACAATTAACACTGAGGCAAAAGAGGAATTGCCCAGCAATAAGTCAATCCAAACTTGAAAAATATATATTACTCTTGAATTGTAAAAATAGCAAAGTGAGAGAGTTAGAGATTAATTAAATATGAAACTATAAATTCATATGAGATATGGAAGATCACTGATTAGCCTAACTGATGGGTAATCTAGAGATTGTTGGTTCAAATAACGTTTGAACCAACAAACATGGATTTGAATTTAAACATTCTGATGTATAAAGGTTGAGATGCATTGAGAAGCCATTCTGAAATTGCTGTTCTGCCATAAAAGTTTGCTAATTTATGGAAAGATTTTAGAAATACAGCATGGAAACAGGCCCTTCAGCCAACCGAGTCCGGGGCAACAGGTGATCACCTGCACTATGCAAAACACTCGGGACAATTTACAGAAGCTAATTAACCTATAAACCTGCACGTCTTTGGAGTGTGGGGGGGGGGGGCGAACCAGAGCACCCGGAGAAAACCCACATGGTCACAGGGAGAACGTACAAGATCTGTACAGACAGCACCTGTTGTCACGATCGAACGCAGGTCTCTGGTGCTGTAAGGCAGCAATTCTACCGCTGCACCACTGTGCCGCCCTTTTCCCGAATAAACCATATTTCCTAACCGTTCTCTGATGAGGCCTCGGAAACCCATCAGATTGTGTCCAGGGCAACCACTGATGGCCAATAACTGATAGGCCTTAGAGAAAAATCTAAGGCAGAAGAAGTGCCACTGCTGCAGTATAAATATCCCAATAGACAAAGTCTGATATCCTGTTGGACTCAAATCATGAATGGTTTAGAGGGCATAAATAAAATGGAAGGGCAGCACAGTGGCCCAGCACTAGCGTTGCTGCCCCACAGCGCCTAAGACCCAGGCTCAATCCTGACCAAGGGAGCTGCCCGTAAGGAGTTTGCACATTCACCTTGTGAGCGCGTGCTTTTCTCTGGGTGTTCTGGTTTCCTTCTACATTCCAAAGACGTGCAGGTTAGAACTAATACATGGGGCGATCATTGTTGGGCATGGACCCCGTTGGTCGAAGGATCTGTTTCCATGCTGTATCTCTAAACTAAACTCAGCTAAACTAAACATTAGTAGATTAGGAAACAACCAGGAAAGATGCATTTAAAGTTGTGGACAAAAGAGTGCCGAAGGTTTGAGAGAAAATATGTTTTTACACCAAGGGTCGATATGGTCTGGAAGTCACTGAGTGTACACATAGTGGAAACAGACACAATACCACATGATTGGTCAGGGATTTCATGAGGAATTGGATGGACACCCAAGAGAAAATAAGATGAAAGGAAGAGTAGGGGGAATCAAATTGATGGATTTACTATACTGGGCAGAATGGTCTATTTTACTTCGGAGTCACGTGAGTGACTACATGAAGAAGCCCCGCCTGGCGCTGGATCGGCATTACGTCGACGCTATCGGTAGAGGAAGAGCTGCAGAGCGCAGCTCCAACACAGCGGTAGGGAAACGGCCCGCAGGTAAGTAAAATTATTTTACTTCCAGGGCGTTTTCTAAAAACTCCGTAGGGTGGTGGGTAAACCAGGAGGAGTTAAATTAAAATAAAAAAAAATAATAAAAAATTGCCGGTAAAACGTGCGTCCCGGGGTGTAGAAAAGTCGGGATAGCAGATTATTGCGGAGCCGGTTCCGATACCGGTGGCTGTTGAAATACCCGTTAATGAACCTTTGGTTGCTCCACAAACAAAAACTTTGAAAACCCAGTGCCTAAAATGTAAAAGAAAAGCTTGAAAGGCCTGAGGTTTCTGAAAGATCCTGAAAGGAAAGCCTTTTGGCTAAGAATGGATCTAATGGAGAAAATACTCCAAACAATAATCAACCAAGGGTCTGAAAACCCAGAATATTCCCAGGCAGCCCCTGAGGGGGTTCCATATCATGAATATGGTGCCAGTTTGAATTGGGAATTGAAACTCCAGTGCCCGGGATTGGGCTGGAGGAAGTCTCCTTGAAAAGGTTTCAGGAGTACCAGGGCTGTATGAGACTGACCCTGAAAGTCAGAAGTACCCACCACAATACAAAATCCACGTGTGTCTGATGTGGCACAAAGTTTGCTCTACGTGGAGGAGGCAGCGAGGCCATGGAAGGAAACCTGGCGGCCAATATTAATTATATGGTCTCTCACCTGCCTCAAGAAGCTGTTATGGTTGAGACAGCAGATTTGCATTTAAACACCTATTTATTGTACCTCACTGAAGGTACCTATGGTGAATCCGGCTATTTGGGCGCCAATGTCATCAATAATGCGGGCGCAGGAATTACGATTCAAAGAATCCTCAAGCTAATTTTGGCATCACTGTCTTTTGGAAGGCAAGCTGGAAGGTTGTGGAATGACCAAAGTTCAGAACCATATGTTGGGTTTATTCTGCATCTCATTTTTTGAGATTAGTTATATAAGGAAGATTGCCATTCGGCCTCTTTTACATTCAAGATTTGCAGGGTTGTGCAGGGCAAGCAATGTTCAAGCTCTTGGTTATTTGTTCGGAGGAAATCTGTCTAAACAAATTAAAGAAATTGATGAAGAGGCAAAAACTATTGGCCTTATGAAACCCTTCAATGTTGGCCAGAGAAGGGCTGGTCAAATTAGGTATGTTACAAAACGTACCTTTACCGGCGCTGCACTTCTGCCGCTCCCCGTGTGCGTGACTTTCGCGCCTTGCAGAGGGGGGCGGGCTTAAAGTGCCGTTTTTCAACAGGCAGGACAAATCGATCAATGTCGGGCGATTTGGTTGCTGAAGAAAAATCGCTCCGACATTTAATGAATGGTGGCATTTTTAAATTACTCTACATTATTTATTAACTAGAGTAATTTAAAAATCACCTTCAAAAGCCGTGAGCGCAGACAACCGGAAGCATTTTCCGTAGGGGAGAAAAAAAGGTAAATACTTTGTTTTTATATTAAAAGTTGGTTTTTCGGGAGGCATTAATAATATTTTTATGTTGCGAAATGGGGTCCCCAAAAAATGTATGAACCCCCAGTATTTTTCCCCCCGACTTCACCGCTAACCGCAACGTTCTAATCCACCGCATTCTACTAAAACCCACTCGCTAGTTCATTTAAATGGCCGTTAATTTACAGGCATAAAACACTAAATTCCTTCCATTTGGCCCAGAAATTCATGAAAATTAGATTTAAAAATTATGTTATATTGTGCATTATTGTGTGAATGTTATTTGGACACTTAGGCAATTTAAAAAAAGTTTATCTTTTCTTAAGAAATTGATAGATGTTTAGATCTACTCATTGAATTTTGTAATTAGCTACAATTAGATAACTAACTAATTATATGCTTTAATTTCAGGTAATCCAAGTAAGATTGTTTAATGGGGGGTTACACAAAAAGCTGGAGAAACTCAGCGGGTGCAGCAGCATCTAAGGAGTGAAGGAGATAGGCGACGTTTCGGGTCGAGACCCTTCTTCAGACTGGTCAGGGATCAGGGAAACGAGAGATATAAACAGTGATATGGAGAGATAAAGCAAGAACAATGAGTGAAAGATATGCAAAAAAGTATTGGTGATAAGGAAAGCAGGCCATTGTAAGCTGTTTCTGGTGTGAAAATGAGAAGCTAGTTGGGGGGGGGGGGAGATGGAGGGGGGGGGGGGGAGATGGAGAAGGAACGTCAGGGCCCGAGGGCTGAGGGAGAGGTGGGGGGGTGGGGGGAAAGGAGCAGTCTGGGTTAACAGAATTGAGAAAATTCAATGTTTAAGCCCAGAGGATGCAGACTCCCCAAGCGGAATATGAGATGTTGTTCCTCAAACTTGCGGTGTTGTTCACTCTGGCCATGGAGGAGGCCCAGGACCGAGAGGTCGGATACGGAGTGGGAGGGGGAGTTGAAGTGCTGAGCCACCGGGAGGTCGGGTTGGTTATTGCGGACCGAGCGGAGGTGTTCGGCGAAACGATCGCCTAGCCTCCGCTTGGTCTCACCGATGTAGATTAGCTGGCATCTGGAGCAACGGATGCAGTAGACGAGGTTGGAGGAGGTGCAGGTGAACCTCTGTCGGACTTGGAATGACTGCTTGGGTCCCTGAAAGGAGTGGATGGGGGAGGTGAAGGAACAAGTGTAGCATCTCTTGCGGTTGCAAGGGAAAGTGCCCGGGGAAGGAGTGGAGCAGGAGGGAAGGGAAGAATTGACGAGGGAGTTGCGGAGGGAGCGGTCTTTGCGGAAGGCAGATAGGGGGGGAGATGGGAAGATGTGGCGAGTGGAGGGGTCACGTTGGAGGTGGCGAAACTGGCGGAGGACTATCTGTTGTATGCGCTGGCTGGTGGGGTGAAAGGTGAGGACCAGGGGGACTCGGCCCTTGTTGTGAGTGGGGGAATGGGGAGAGAGGGCAGTGTTGCGGGGTATGGAGGAGACCCTGGTGCGAGCCTCATCGATAGTGGGGGAGGGGAAACCCTGTTCTCTGAAGAACGAGGACATTTGCGATGACCTGGTGTGGAACACGTCATCCTGGGAGCAGATGCGGCGTAGTCGGAGGAATTGGGAATAGGGGATGGAGTCCTTACAGGAAGCAGGGTGGGAGGAAGAGTAGTCCAGGTAGCTGTGGGAGTCAGTTGGTTTGTAGTGGATGTCAGTCAGGAGTGTGTCACCTGCAATAGAGATGGTGAGGTCAAGGAATGGTAGGGAAATGTCGGAAATGGTCCAAGATTGTTTAATATTTGTTTCAGAATGCTTCAATCTATAATAACTGAAAATTTCATTGAGTTCTCTTAATTTTTAAGAATGTTATGGACTTTTAACTTTTCCAGATCACAGCTTTTGAGTTAAGTCAATTGAAAGGCAATGGGAAGCAAGATGCTCATTTCCGAGTATGAAAATGGCCATAAGTTTCATAATACTGAAGATATGAAAGTAAATTAGGTGTCAAATTAAACTTCTTTTTATGCTTTATCTGATGGGATAAATTGCAGACTTGATTTTTAAAATCTCAAAATGTTGTAACATTGCTAGTCAAATGAGAAGGGGATTTGATTTTGGTGCTGGAACAAGCCGAGGCAGGAGTATGATAAGGAAAATTAACAGCCAGCACAGCCGAATGTACACTCATTATTGGGAAAAGGAGATCACTTCGTCCGGTTGGAAAGGTACAAAACTTTATCCTATTAAAGAAGAAATGTTGAATGAACCTCAGTTTGGTGGTAGACTCCGAATGTTTTATAATGAATGGGACAGTATAACATCTGATCGTGTTGTATTAAATACTGTTTTAGGATCTGCCATTGATTTTGTAGTAGGTATGGACCCATTGGGACAGAATTAGCCTAATCATTCTTTGATGTTTTCTGTTCTTGGGGAAAAAAGTTCAAATTGACAAAGAGGTTAAGAATTTGTGTGAGAAAGGAGTTATTGAGAAAATAAGAGAGGATCCACAACAATTTGTGTCAAATATTTTCCCCAGACTAAAGAGATGGGGGTTGTAGAATCATTTAGATCTCACACAATTGAATACATTTGTCCAGTATAAACATTTAAAAATGGACACATTCAACACTACAATGCAGCTGGTTTCAACAGGTTGTTATATGGCTACAATAGATTTGAAGATGCATATTATTCAGTTCCAATTCATCAGCGCTTTCGCAGGTATTTAAAGTTTAAATGGATGGGACAGCTGTGGCAATACAAAGCATTACATTATGGATTAAGCTCAGCACCTAGATTGTTCACTAAATTGTTGAAGCCAGCAATTGCACTGCTAAGGGCACAAAAACACATTGTTATGGCTTATCTAGATGACATTAAATTGTCAATGCTAAGCTGAAAAATCAGTCTCAGCAACTACAAGCTTGGTTGAAAAGCTGGGGTTCCTGATTCATCATACAAAATCTAACTTATAGCCATCCTAAACCATTGAATATCCGGGGTTTGTGATTAATTCAGTTACCATGTTGGTAACTTTACCAATGGAAAAGGTGATTGATTTGACAAATTTGTGTCAGAGCCTGATTAACAAACCTTATCCCTCCATCCGAGAAGTTGCTAAGGTTATTGGGAAGTTGGTAGCAGCAATTCCACAGTAGAATTTGGTCCACTTCATTACCAAAATATCAAAGGGCAAAAACTCAAGCGCTTGTACAGCGAGCAGGCCATTTTGATAGGCCTATGCAATTTCCAAAGGAAGCTTTATCAGAATTGCATTGGTGGATTGAGAATGTTCCACAAGCTGCTAAGAACATTTTAGTTCAGCAACCAGTAGTGTTTTTGCAAACTGACGCAAGTTCTCTCGGATGGGGGGGCTACGGATAATGAGACCAGCTGTGGGGGCAGATGGACTGTCCAAGAGGATTTATTGCTCCAAACATATGGTATTAATTATTTGGAGCTACTGGGAGCATTTTATGGATTAAAAGCTTATTGTTCTACTTTAAAGGATTTGCATGTCCAAATACAAATAGACAATACCACAGCTGTGGCTTATATCAATCACATGGGTGGTGTCAGATCAATATCATGTGATCATCTGGTAAATCGGATGTGGCAATGGTGTTTTGGTAGAAATATTTGGCTGTCAGCTATTTATCTCCCAGGGAGAGACAATGTTGTGGCAGACAAAAGATCATGAATATTTAAAGACAATACAGAATGGATGTTAATCCACAAATTTTTCAAAAATATAGTCAGTCGGTATGGAGTGCCGGACATTGATCTGTTTGCATCTAGATTGAATCACCAATTGCCCAAATACGTGTCTTGGGAACACGATCCAGGGGCAGTAGCGGTGGATGCTTTCTCGCTACACTGGGGGAATACATTCTTTTATGTTTTTTCCCCATTCTCTCTGATTGGGCAATGTCTCAAGAAAATAGCGCAAGACGCTGCCAAAGGCATTTTGGTGGTGCCAAATTGGCCTACGCAGTCATGGTTCCCATTGATGCTAAAAATGATTATTGAACCATGTATGACGATTCCCAGTTGCGACAATCTGTTGACACAACCAGTAACAAAAGAAATTCATCCATTGCATGATCATATGAATTTGTTAATCTGCAGGTTCTGACCAGACCATTGCAAGAGTTTGAACTGTCGGACAGGACCGTGGATGTTATAAATGCAGCTTGGAGGAATAGCACTAAAAAACAATATATGTCACATATAAGGAAATCTGAAGTTTTTGTACACAGTCAAAGATATCTTATCAAACTGCAAACATTTCAAATGTATTGGAGTTCCTTGCTGGGTTACATTTTGATGAGCATTTGAGTTATAGTGCCATTAATTGTGCTCGTAGTGCATTGTCATCGTACTTAGGACAAATTTCTGATCGGGATTCAGTTGGGTCTCACCCATTAGTATCCCGATTCATGAAAGGAATTTTTAATAAAAATCCTCCCAAGCCCAGATATACAGAATTTTGGGATGTTAGCAGTGTTCTCACTTTGCTTACGCAATGGACTCCAATTACTTCAATGTCTTTACAGAAGTTAACATTGAAGGTAGTAATGTTAATGGCATTGGTATCAGCTCAAAGAGTACAAACTTTGCAATTGTTACGGTTGGATTGCATGCATGTGACTGCAGATAACATTGTTTTTTATGTTTATGACCTGATCAAACAAAGCAGACCAGGGAGAACTGGAGCTAAGGTAATGTTTAAAGCATATCCTATCGATGAAACATTGTGTGTAGTAAGCATTTAACTAAATACATTGAGGTAACCAAAAATCTCAGAGGTTCTGAGGAAGCGTTATTGATAACGCACAAAAAACCACATACAAAATTTCAGTTCAAACCATTTCTAGATGGTTAAAACAGGTTTTGGATCTAGCAGGAATAGACACTGATGTATTTAAATCTCACTCCACTAGTGTGGCAGCTACGTCCGCAGCGAAGGTACAGGACGTACCACTCGATCAAATTTTTAGAGGGTGCAGGGTGGTGTAGAGAAGAAACGGTTTCAAAGTTCTACAATAAACCTGTTGTCACGGTGCCAGAATTTGGGCACGCAGTACTGGGTTCTCTTTAAATGCTTGCTTTGTTTTATATTATCGATTTATATTATCGATTTAAGTTACCATTGACATCATTTATCATTTTTCTTTTGTAATTTTCCCCTACGATAGAGGGGTTATTATTTAAGAAATTGTTCTTTTTTAAAGGACTTGTAACAAGGTCTTAAAATATCATTTACTCACTACTATTTTGACTAAACAGAGAGTCGTATGGAATGAATCTACGACATAAAAAACAGAGCTTTAAAATCTTCATGTAGTCACTCACGTGACTCCGAAGTAAAATAGTAAGATTAAACGAGAACTTACCTGTTCGAAGTTTGATCTTTATTTTATGAGGAGTTACGATGAGGGATTACGTGCCCTCCGCTCCCAACCCTCATAATATAAATGATCATCTGATAGTTCTAGTCTATGTTGGGCCTTGCTATCTTACTCCGGCTATTGGTTCTGTGTTTTTCATGCCGCTGCTTTGAAGTATGCAGATCCAGCGCCAGGCGGGGCTTCTTCACGTAATCCCTCATTGTAACTCCTCATAAAATAAAGATCAAACTTCGAACAGGTAAGTTCTCGTTTAATCTTACTATTTTTATGCATTTGTGTGCTTCTATTGAAATGGTGCAGCATACATTAAAACCACGCAATATAGTTATCAGGTGGAGATTAGTCCAATTGACGTGTTCTAACTTTTCAAAACAACATTTATATATGTTTGCATAGGGCTGATAATTGACAATTAATTTTGCAGATTTCAAAATAATCACTGTAATACCATGCTGCCCTGTAGTGCATCAGTTCCACATACAAAGTCCACAATAGGATTGAGGTAAGTTGGGCAGTACCCTGGCTTATGCATAGACTGTTCAGAAGCCTGATAACAGAGGTGAAGCAGCTGTACCTTCTGCCCGACTGGAGCAGAGAGAAGAAGGAATGACCAGGGTGGGATAATTCTTTGAGAGTATCTAAATGAAAGCAGAAAATACTGGTGATATTGAATAGGTCACACAGCATCTGAAGAGTGCATCATGGAGGTAACATTTGTATGGGTTTGTAGCTTAAATAGCCCTCTGTAAATTACCCCCAGCATGTAGGGAGCAGATGTTAATGTAGGATAACATAGAACGAGTGTGAACAGGCGATGAATAGTTGATCGCCTACCTACCATGGACTTGGTAGGCCAAAGTCCCTGTTTCCACGCTTTCAATCAATCAACTTCATCAGAAGTGGGAGAAAGTCAGATGTTTTAAGCAGGGAAAGGAAGCGATGTCAGGAGGGAGCAAAATGATCTGTGAAGCCGCAAGGCAGCATTGATTAAATGCCAGACAGCAAGGTTAAAATGTTTTGGAGAAATTAAGTGGTCAGAAACAGATGCTATGCCTACATGGTTAAGGCTATTTAACCCCATGCGATCTTATAATTTTAGTAGTTTTTGGAAAAAAACACAGAAATCCTCTGAGTAGGAAGGAACTGCAAATGCTCGTTGACACTGAAGATAGACACAAAATGTTAGAGTAATTCAGCGGGACAGGAAACACTTCTGGAGAAAAGGAATAGGTGATGTTTCAGGTCGAGACCCTTCCTCAGACGGGGAGTCAGGGGCGAGGGAAACTAGAGTTATGAAAAATTCAGAGCAAATCAGAGCCAGCACCGATGGCTTAAGCAAAGGTAGAGCCCACCATGGTCTATTGTTGGCTTTGGATAAGATGATAATGAATGGATACAAACAGTGAAACTAGCAGGATGGAGAGAGAGAGAGGGAATACAAGGCTTACTTGAAGTTAGAGAAATCATTATCATACCGCTAGCTCGTAAGTTGCCCAAGCAAAATATGAGGTGATGTTCCTCCAATTTACATGTGGCCTCACTCTGACAGTGGAGGCGGCCCAGGACAGAAAGATCAGCGTGGGAATGGGGAGGGGAGTTTAAAAAAAATCCTCTGACTGTGGTCACTGGACAGCGAGGTAATCCAATCTCCAACAGTCATAAAACACACCCAGCACGAGCTGAGGCAAACCATTCCATGGTGAACACTGGCGTTCTAGAGCATTTTATACCTAGTTCATGGGCAGAATGTTCACTGATAACGAACCCACCAACTGCACTTCCTGCGCAATATGATTTCTTGAGTCGCAACGTGATTTAGAGTTTGACACAAGGCTTTGGTGAATAGACAATTCAGTTTCACTGTCCTCCTGATTAGGTTTTACTGATTGTGTGCCTCATTGTCACCTTCCCATCGGCTACCAATGATCCATTCCGCATTTTCCTTGAAATTCATCCCTATTATTTCGAGAGGGATTGTAAACAAAAACAGGGATGTAATGCTGAGGCTCTATAAGGGGCTGATTGGGCCGCATGTGGAATATTGTGAGCAATTTTGGGCACATTACCTGAGGAAGGATGTGCTGGCTCTGAAGATGGTCCAGAGGAAGTTTACAAGAATGTTCCCAGGAATGAGTTTGTTGACATATAATGAGCATTTGACGGCACTGGGCCTATTGAAACGTCCAAAATAGTGAAAGGCTTGGATAGAATGGATGTAGGGAAGATGTTTCCATTAGTGGAAGAGCATAGGACTAGAGGTCATAACCTCAGCATTAAAAGACAATCTTTTAGGAAGGAGACGATGAGGAATTTCTCTAGTCAGTGGGCGGTGAATCTGTGGAATTCTTTGCCACAGAAGGCTGTGGAGGCAAAGTAAGTGGATATATTTCAGGCAGAGATAGATAGATCAATTCTTGATTAGTACGGGTGTAAGAGGATCGGAGAGAAGGCAGGAGAATGGGGTTAGGAGGGAGAGATAGATCAGCCATGATTGAATGGCGCAGTTGACTTGATGGGTCAAATGGCCTAATTCTATACCTATCACTTATGATCTTATGATCTTCGATCTCACGCATTTACACCTAAGCCTTCTATATCTCTATGTGTCTCTGTCTCTCCTGACTCTCAGCCTGAAGAAGGGTCTTGACCCAAAACATCACCCATTCCTTCTCTCCAGACATGCCGCCTGTCCGGCTGAGTTACTCCAGCATTTTGTGTTGGAGTAACTCAGCCGGACAGCATGAGATTTTAGACAATGTAAATATTAAAGAATGTGCTTTAGGTGAAAGTTTGACCTCAGAAGCCAGTGCTAAATAGGTTGATTTATTGACAGATACAGCGTGGAAACAGACCCTTCGGCCCAGTGAGTCCACGCTGTCCATCGATCACCCGTTCACACGAGTTCTACGTTATTCCACTTTCGCTTGCATTTCCGACATACTAGGGGCAATGTACAGAGGCCGATTGACCTACAAACCTGCACGCCTTTGGGACGTGGGAGCAAAAACGGGAGCACCCGGGTGAAACCCACATGGTCACAGGGAGAACGTACAACTCCACGCAGACAACACTCGAGGTCAGGATTGAACACAGAGATTAAAGACAGAAATAAATTGCTCGAGGCAGCTTTTTTGCATTCTTTTTTTCAGAAACCTGTAAAGCAGGAGACAAATTTCCGAAGCAGAGTGCAGAGTGCAGACATCAACATATTCCTATTTAAGTAGCAGCAACTGAGGACAAATCTCTCCCCTGTTTGTTCTATCCATAAGCTCAGTAGGATCTCATTCCAAGGGTGGAATTTAACATGTGGGAAGCGAACCGAAGAGGCCATGTAAGAAGCTGAGAATTGAATGAAAGAACACTAATTAGCTGCCTGATTGACTACGCAAATCCTCAGCTGAATAAACTGAACAAATATTTGGGTGAAATAGTCTTGCCTGAGTTTGGCAGCCACCACAGTTGCGCTTCAGGTAAAGTTACTGTATCCATAAATATTAAATAATTCAACTAATAAACAGATCTAGCCAGCTGACAAATCACATCTCTGGTGACTTTGCTCAAACACACTGATGTACGCCCGTCAAGCAAAATTTGGCACAAATCCCTGGTTTCACTGACAGTAATCCACCAATGCTGATTAGCACTGGAAAAGCTTACAGGTGACTTCCAGTTTATTAATTGCCAGCCTACCTGTCATTTTCCGTAGCAATCACTTCTAACAAGACTGTTTACGTTGCACTTTCTGTTGTTACACTACAAATACAGAAAGCTGCCTGGAACAAAGGACTAGTTTAGTTTGGTTTAGACATACAGCGGGAAACAGGCCCTCCGGCCCACCGAGTCCGCACCGACCAGCGATCCCCGCACATTAACGCTGTCCTACGCACACTAGGGACAATTTTACATTTGCACCAAGCCAATTGACCTACAAACCTATACATCTTTGGAGTGTGGGAGGAAACTGAAGATGTCGGAAAAAACCCACACAGGTCACGGGGAGAACGTACATACTCCATACAGTAGGTATGTTACAAAACTTACCTTTAGCGGCGCTGTAGTTCTGTCACTGGCCGTGTGCGCGACTTTTGCGCCTTTTGGGGGGGGGGGGTACTAAAATGCAGTTTTCCCCTTGCCTTCCGGAATTATATTTTCTCGGAGTGTGAGCTTTTTCTGGAGATCCGTTCCGACTGCCAGTAAGTTAAATTTTTTTTTTTTTTTTTTAAATCGCCCGACTATTTCAGCACTGGAGTAAAATAAAAATGATCTTCTAATGCCGTGAACGCTGACAATGGGGATGGATTTTGCAGGTAAAGGAAATCAGTTTATTTTTACATAAACTTGTTTGTTAAGATGACCTTAATCAAAATTTCATGTTGCGAAACGGTGATTTATTCCACATAGGAACCGGCAGTATTTTTCCTGCCGATATGGGGTTTAAATTCACCGCAATCGCAACATTCCAATCCATTGCGTTCCATAAAATCCTACTCACAAGCTGATTTAAATGGCCATTAATTTATGGGCATTAAACACTAAATTCCTTCAAATTGGCCTATAAACTCATAACAATGAGATTTAAAAATCATGTTATATTGTGAATTCTTGTGTAAATGTTATTTGGACACTTAGGCTATTACAAAAATGTTAATATTTTCTTAAGAAATGGATAGATGTTTAGTTCTAGTAATTGACTTTTGTAATTAGCTACAATTGGGTAACTAACTAATTATATGCTTTAATTTCAGGTCATCCAAGTAAGATTGTTTCATATTTGTTTCAGAATGCTTCAATCTATAATAACTGAAAATTTCTTTCAGTTCTCTTAATTTTTAAGAAAGTTATGGGCTTTTGACTGTCCTCGATCACAACTTTTGTGTTAAGTCAATGGAAAAGCAATAGGGAACAAGGTGCTAATTTCCGAGTATGAAAATGGCCATAACGTTTTTAATACTGAAGATATGAAAGTGAATTAGGTGTCAAATTAAACTTATTTTTATGCTTCATCTGATGGGATAAATTACAGACTTGATTTTTAAAATTTCAAAATTTTGTTACATTGCTACATACAGACAAGCACACGTAGTCAGGATCAAACCTGGGTCTCTAGCGCTGAAAGGTATCAAAACCGGGTCTCTAGCACTGTAAGGCAGTAGCTCTACCACTACGCCATTGTGCTGCTCTTACAACTGACGGTGGGAAGGAATGGGCGGAAGTTGTGCAGAAGAAAGTATTTGGACAGAATGAATGATTAACATCAATTTGTTCACCTGGTACTTTCTATTTCAGGAAAAAGGAACAAAATATCAACATTTTACATGAATATTAACTGAAAGAAACAAAGAACTGCAAATGCTGGTTAATATACAAAAGGATACAAAGTGCTGGAGTAACTCTGCAGGTCCGCGAACATCGCTGGAAAACATGGATGGATGGTGCTTTAGGTTGAGTTTCTTCTGAAGATGGGTATCAACTCAGAATATCACCCATCCATGTTCTTCAGAGATGCTCCCCGACCTGTTGAGTTACTCCAGCACTTTCTGTCCCTTTGTGTCCTTTGTTGAATATCAGTTTCCTTTATTTGGTCCTTCTAATACTTTAATCTTTTTACTCTGAACATCCCTCATCTTTGGTATAACGTGAAAAAAATCCCACACGCAAATTGCAGAGTGACCAAACACTGTAGTGGGAGCTAGCATCAACTTGATAGGCTGAATTCCTGCCTTCTATGCCTCAATAATTTTATGATCCAATCTGTTCTACGAATAGGAAAGGTTGAGAGGGATATGGGCTAAATGCAGGCAAATGGGACTAGTGTAGATGGGGTATTTTAGTCGGCAAGGGCAAGTTAGGCTGAATAGTCTGTTTTCATGCAGTATATCTCTATTCTCTCTGATGCCACTTTAAAGTTGAGAATTAAGGTACATCTCTCAAAGTCTGAAGAAGAGTCCTGACCCGAAACGTCATCCATTCCTTCTCTCCAGAGATGTTGCCTGTCCCGCTGAGTTACTCCAGCTTTTTGTGTCTATCTTTAGTTTAACAAGGAACCAGCATCTGCAGTTCCTTGTGACATATCTCTAAAAGGACCTTAATGGCCAAGTTGATGTTCCATTGGACCCGTACCATTATCGTTAAAGCTTTTAGTTAAATGATGCAGGCAGCAAGAAATGCCCATGCACAGAGTGTGGCCGTTAAGCCTATTCTAGCTCAGCAGGATGGAGTTTGGTTGCTTGTCAATGCAGCTCAAAGCACCATAAGACACTGACCAAGGTAATCAGTTATCGTATATCAAAAGGAGAATCTGCAAAGAACTAAAGATAAACTAAAGTAAAGATGCTGGAATCATGAGCAAAAAAACAAAGTTTTTTTATCTGTGGGAACAATCACCATCTGTGGAGAATAGATGGGACTCTCGGCCAGGAGCCTTCTTCAGAACTTTAAAGAGAATACCATTGGGTTGCACAGCCTTACATTGCCAGAGACTCGGGTTCGATCCTGGCTAAGTGCCTGTGCGGACATTGTACATTCACACCATGACCACGTGGGTTTTCCCCAGGTGCTCCAGTTTCATCCCATTTGTGCAAGCTTGTAGGTTAATTGGCTTCAGTAAAAATTGTACATCGCCCCTAATGTGTAGGATTGCGCTAAGGTATGCGGATTGCTGGTTGGCGCGGACTCGGTGGGCAGAAGGGCACCACATTAGGTGTTTCTGCGCTCTTTCTCTAAACTACACTGGGAAGATTGAGAGGATGTGATGTTAGCGCATCACATGGGTTTATGGTCATCATTGGACTCGATCAATTCCTAATAGCCTGCCATAGCTTTCATGCCAAATTCTATTATCAGCATGGATAGTCTCCAAGTACATTGCTCCAAGGAATCAGAGTCATGCTTAGCCCACTTCAGAAAATTGCAGCTGAATGGTTTGAAATCAATGATTAGGAATTGTAGGACTTGGAAAGTCTCTTTGTAAGTCATTCATAAACGGCAGCCTAGTATGTCAGCAAGATGTGGGTTGAAACAACATCAGGAACAAGCACGAAAAAAAATTAAAGCTGACACTTGGTATAGTGTTACTGTGTCAAAGATGCCAATGTGCAGAGGAGGAGTTAAATTAAGACCCTATTTCCCTTCAAAGGTTTTCTGGCACTCGTTTCAAGAAGAAATTGGTTAGTTAGATGTAGAAACAAGGACTGCAGATGCTGACTTACAAAAGAAGCCACAAAGTGTTGGAATAACTCAGTGGGTTAGGAACATCTCTGGAGAACATGGTGACGTTTCGGGTCAGGACCCTTCTTAATGATCCCGACCTGAAACATCACCTACCCATGTTTTCCAGAGATGCTGCCTGACCCGCTGAATTACTCCAGCCGTTCGTGTCTTCCTCAGGAATTGGTTAGTTTCCTGTTTACAGAACAATGTTTATCCTCAAATAGGTCAAATCATGAATTACATTGTAAGATTTTGGTGTGGATTAATTTATTGCCATGTATCCTAATTTATAACATTTAATGAAACACAGGATGACATTTAAACACCACGATGAATAATATGAATCCCACTTATGGATACAAAAAAACATCTGAATTTGAATTGTTAATGAATAGATTTGCTCTTTTTTTCATTGGAACAATAATAAATAACTACATTCATTCTCGCATGGTGAAATCTTATTTTGTTTATGCAGGTGAATTGTGGAAGAATGAATGAAGATGGATGATGTAGACTGAATGCCATTGTACTAAACAGTATTGGAGAACAGGGAAGCCCAGATGCATAAATCTGGAAAGTGACAGGGCACATTGAGAGAGTGTTAAGCATCCCATGGATCGTACATGGAATAGACAACAGTGCAGCATAGGAACTGGTCTTTCAGCCCATTACGTTTGTGGTGACCATGATGCTAATATAAACTAATCTCATCTGCCTCCATGTGGTCCACATCCCTCCATCCCCTTCCTGTTCACATGCCTATCTAAATGTCTCTTAAATGCACTCTTGTATCAGCTTCCACCACCACCCCTGGTTCCATCCAACGTAAGAGTTTCTGTGTAAAATTGCCTCCGTTTCTGTGCGAGATAAATGCCTCCATCAAACTGTCCCCCTCTCAGCTTAAATCTAATCCATTCAGTATTTGACATTGCCACCCTGGGAAAAACAATCTCTGACTGTCTATCCTATCTATGCCTCTCATAACCATATATGCTTGTATCAACTAGCCCTCAGCTTCTGAGGTCTCAGAGAAAACAATCCGTTTGTCCAACCGCTCCTTTTAGCTAGTATTTTCTATTTGCAGGTAATATCCTGGTGCGCCTCTTTTGCACCTTCTCCAAAGCACCAACATCCTTCTGAACTGCAGTGATCAGAGCTGCACGTAACAATCCAAATATGGCCCAAACAAAGTTTTACACAACTGCAGCATGACCTCTGGACTTTTATACTCAATGTCCTGACTGATAGAGGCAAGCAAAAAGAAATCAAAGTCAGATATGACTTCTTTTCCACCCTGCCTCCTTGCATTGCCACTTTTAGTGAGCAATCATCTTGCACCCCTCTGTAGATCCCTCTGTCAATGTTCCTCAGGATCCTGCCATTTACTTCCATTTTACGTTTCATCTGGAGGCATACAAGATGTTTATCATCTTACACATGTCCAGATTAAACAACATCTTTTATTCCTTTGCCCACAGGGCGCCCAGGTGGGTGGCATGGCGTATCGACAGCGTTCTTGCCGTCCAGCGCTTGCGGTGCCAGAGACCCGGGTTCCATCATGACTACGGGTGCTGTCTGTACGGAGTTGGTACGTTCTCCCCATGACCGCGTGGGTTTTACCTAAGGCACGTCAGGAAACTGGAGCACCCAGAGAAAACCCACGCGGTCACAGAGAGAACGTACAAACTCTGTACAGACAGCACCCGTAGTCAGGATCGAACCCGGGTCTCTGGTGCTGTAAGGCAACTCTACCACTACACCATTGCGCTGCAGGTAAGAAATAACCTGCCCAACACAAAGCCATGCTGACAATCCTTAATAAATCCAATCTCTTCCAGATATGTGTAATCCTATCCCTATGAATGATCTCCATTCATTCCTCTGCCACTGATGTGAGGTTTATCAACCAATGATTTCCTAGTTTACCCCCATTGCCCAAGGAACAATAGTTCCAAAGTAAAATTGATATAGAACCGAGGAACTGCAAATGCTACTTTACAAAAGAAGATACAGAGTGCTAGAGTAACTCAGCAGATCGGGCAGCTTCTCAGGAGAACGTGGATGAAGAAGGTATAGGATGGAACTGCAGATGTTGGTTTAAACAAAAAGTGACAGTGTAACTCAGCAGGTCAGGCAACATTTCAGGAGGAAAGAAATAGGTGACATTTTGGGTCGGGTCTAAAAAAGGCTTCTGACCCAAAACATCACCTCTTCCTTTTCTCCAGAGATGCTGCCTGACCCGTTCAGTTACTACAGCATTTTGTGTCTATTTATGGATTAAGAGTGGTTTGTAGAAGGGTCCTGGCCCGAAGCGTTGCCAATTCATGTTCTCCTGAGATGCTGCCTGACCCGCTGATCTACTCCAGCACTCTGTGTTATCTGAGGATTTAGCTTGCTCTGCGAGCTGGCATTGTGTCGATGCAGTACCAGAATAGCTGTGTTCTATGTTGTAAAGAAACATAAATATCTGGCTGCCACCTGGGAGTAAACTCATTCCCACAAATTTTCCTTGTAATCGAATCTCCCCACATTCCCCTCAACATCCCCCAGATTCTCCCACTCACCCACACACTAGGGGGAGATTTACAATGGCTAAATACCTAACTAAACTGCACATTCTTGGGAGGAAACCAATTGCACTCAGAGGGAAATGCATGAAACACTGGGATAAAAGTTAACTCGACATGCATTGAGAGCAACAGAGAGATACAGCACGGAAACAGAGCCTATGGGCTTGTCCCACTGGCCGTCATTTGTGCCTCATTTATGTATTATATGTAAAATAGGTCAAAGCGTCGTTACACGCGACATTGCGCGCACATCACGCGTCATCATGCAATCTGGTGCGCGTGACGTCATTACAATACCCTGCGGCACACGGCGATGCATGGTTACACATTGTGACGTAACCATGCGTCACCACGCGATACACATGAGATGTCAGGACGCCAGTGGCACCCAATGCGTCAGAGTGCGTACGCGATACATCATGCAGGTGGCGTGTGAGGATTTCGTGCAGCACGAAATCCTGCAATGCCGTGCGATACCACTCACAACTCCACACCTCTCCATGCGCCCGTCCCGCGCTACCCACACGCTACCTGTGCATCACAACGCAACAAACACATTTTTGGAGGGCGCATAAATGGCGTGCAAATGACGGCCAAGTGGGACAGGCCCTTTAGGTCCACTGAGTCATCGTCAAGCATTAGCCACCCATTTACATTAAAACCACATTAACCTCTTTTCTCCCCACACTGTCATCAACTGTCCCCAGATTCTACAACTCACCTGAGCACTTGTGACAATTGACCGTGTCCTATTAACCCATCAGCCTACATGTTTTGGAGGATCAAGGCAGAACATGCAATCTCCACACAGATAGCACTGGAGATCTGGATTGATCACTTATTATGTGAGGCAGCAGCTCTATTAGTTTAATTTAGTTTTGTTATTTTAGTTTAGTTTAGAGATACAGCATGGAAACAGGCCCTTCAGCCCACCGAGTCCGAACCGACCTGCAATCTCCACACGTCAACACTTATCATATACACACTTGGGGCGATATTTACATTATTTTTATACTAAGCCAATTAACCTACAAGCCTGTATGTCTTTGGAGTGCGGGAGGAAACCGAGGATCTCGGAGAAAACCCACGTGGTCACGGGGAGAATGTACAAAGTCCGTACAGACAAGCACTCGTAGTCATGATCGAACCTGGGTCTCTGGTGCTGTAAGGCATTAGCTCTACTGCTTCACCACTGTGCCGTCCTTAGCTGTGCATCGATGGGAAGATAATTTGCAGTGATTTAGGGAAAGTGCAGGGGAACGAGACAAGATGGATTGGTCTACGTGGACTTGAAGGGTTGGTTGTCCATCTTCTGTGCAATATTGATTCTGAATGTCCTTGCATCAAATATTCCTCCCAGCTGTTTTAACAAAACGGCAGACTTTCCAATTTTTAAACACGTTGACACCTCTGCTCGTAGCAGATGGAGGATTGATTTTGCACATTATAATTTTAACTCAATGGACCTATCAAACTTTGACACTCCCACTCACTCAATTAGAACTCCAAGAAATGCATAGCTTTGTTAGCAATGCAACAGAAAAATTACCTCAGGTGATCCACAAATCAATTTATTCACACATCGCCAATTTTAAGCCATTTCTTAATATTTTACACATTTTGTTGTTTGTACTCGGAGCCACTTTTTTTTTACTCGATACGAGTCAAAATCAATATTTTTGATGCTTCTGCTATGAAATATCATTTCAAAAGTACAAACCCTCAGGTGAACATCTCATGATGGATTTAAGATGTATTCTTTAGAAACAAACTGTGCACTGCAATTTTTGTGTGTTATTATTGCTACATTCTGTAAATTAATGTACCGGGTACATTAAAATCTTAATTGCTGACCAGACAGTTAATAGAAGGGATGCTCCCTTATAAGGTCATAAGTGATAGCAGAAGAATGAAGCCATTCGGCCCATCAAGTCTATTCCGCCATCCAATCATGGCTAATCTAACACCCTCTCCATCCCGTTCTTCTGCCTTCTACTCATAACCCCTGACACCCATACAAATCAAGACTCCCTCTATCTCTGCCAGGCGAAGCTCAACCAGGTACAGTACCACCAACGGACACGAGTCCTGAGCCCAACCAGCCGCAGTCAGCGGTAGAAAGAAAAATGGAAGGGAAAAAGCCTCAAATCTTGTGGCCTAAATCCTGCCAGAGGAAAGAGTGTGAGACCGTTAACACTGACCTCGTCCATCTTCTCGAAGGATTGAAGGGATGTGTGGAAAGAAAACTGGAGAAGATGGGAGACACCATATACAACTATGGGGCGGAGAGATTTGGGGTGAAGGTCGTGAAACGGAGGACACAGACGGAACCAGCGCTCCAGTACAAGTTCAGCAGGCAGCAGGAGATCAAAAGACTGGTGAAAGAAAGGTGGCAGCTGAGAAAACAGTGGAGGAAGGCCACAGAGGCAGAAAGGAAAGGACTCGAGGCACTGCAGGCAGAAATAAAGCAGCGCCTGGAAATCCTGCGAAGAGCAGAATGCCTAAAAAAGCAACACAAGAAGAAAGAACGGGCGAGGACAAGTTTCTACAGAGATCCGTATAAGTATGTCTAAAGCCTCTGTCAAGGGGAAGAGCGGGAATCTGAGAGTACCTGTATGGGAATTGGAGGAGCACTTGAGGAAGACGTACTCTGACAACCTGAGGCATGAGCCAGTTACCATTCTAGATGACATGCCACCTATCCACCCACCTGAGCACCAGATGGACATAAGGCCTCCTACATGGAAGGAGGTGGAGAACACAGTCAAACGGGCAAGAACAGCATCAGCCCCAGGGCCCAATGGCATTCCATACAGGCTCTATAAGAACACCCCTGGTGCCCTGAAATACCTTTGGAAGTTAATGAAAGTGGCATGGGGGAAAGGAATCATACCCAAGGCACGGTGAAGGGCAGGAGAGATCTTAAGGGCAGGGGGGATCTAACTCCTCAGCCATTAGCCAATTCCGCCAGATCAGCCTTCTGAACGTGGAGGGAAAGATCTTCTTTCGTGTTGTGGCCCAAAGACTCAGCATTTTTACAGAGCAACAACTTAATTGACACGTCAGTGCAGAAAGCAGGGGTACGTGGTTTCTCAGGATGTCTGGAACATGCAAATGTCATCTGGCACCAGATACAAACTGCCAAGAAGGAAAAGAGAGATCTGCATGTGGTTTTCTTAGATCTTGCCAATGCCTTTGGTTCGGTGCCCCATGAGACTCTTTGGGCAGCTTTTAATTTCTTCCAGGTCCCAGAGGCCATCACAAAGCTGGTAAAAGCTTACTTCCAGGACCTCCAATTCTGCGTCACAACACAGGACACCACCACCGCCTGGCAGCACCTTGAGGTAGGCATAATGGCCGGCTTACCATTTCTCCTCTGGTTTTCATCATGGCAATGGAGCTCATCATTCGAGCATCACGATGGGTGGTCGGAGGGGAATGCTTGAAGAGTGGGCTGCGTCTTCCTCCAATCAGGGCGTACATGGATGACATGACCACAATAACAACAACAAAAGCATGCACCAAACGCCTGCTGGATAAAATCCAGGAAAATGGGCACGAGTGGAGATTAAACCCAGCAAGTCCTGCAGTATTTCCACCGGCTCACTGATGAAAGGTTCCGCATCAATAACGAGACAATACCAACTGTCCTGGAGAAAGAAGCCTGTCAAAGGCCCCGGGCGATGGTACACCGCATACCTCAAGGATGCAGAGCAGGAAGAACTCAGGCAGGATACAGTCAATGACCTCAAGCAAATCAACAACACTGCTCTCCCAGGGAAGCTGAAGCTTTGGTGCCTGCAATTCGGTCTACTGCCCCAACTCATGTGGCCAATTACCATCTACGAGGTCACTTTATCCCATGCTGACAAGCTGGAGAGACTGGTGAACTCACGTGAGGAAGTGGCTTGGGCTACCGAGATGCCTCAGCAGCATAGGTCTCTATGGGAATGGAGCCCTCTCACTGCCAGTCTCAAGCCTGGTGGAGGAGTACAAATGTGCCAAAGTGAGGCTGGACATGACACTAACAGAATCCCGGGACCCAATAAGAGGTGTTGCTCCAACCCTGGCAACAGGGAAGAAATGGACTCCAGCAGCAGTGGTACTGGACGCAAAATCCGCCCTCCAACACCGGGACATAGTGGACCATGTCCAACAAGGCCGAGGGGGCTTTGGCCTGGGAGCAATGAAACCTACCTGGCAAAAGGCTACTCCAGCTGAACGTCGGCACCTGGTGGTGGAGGAGATGCGTCACCATGAAGAAGCAGCCAGGTGTGCCAAAGCCATATCCCAAGCCAAACACGGCCGCTCGCTGGATGACGTGGGATGGCGTTGAGAGGAGGAAAATCACATGGAGATAGCTGTGGACCATGGAGTCAAATGAGCTTCATTATCAGAACCACATATGACGTCCTTCCCTCTTCCACAAACCTAAATCTTTGGCTGGGAGAGGATCCAGCCTGCCCCCTGTGTGCAGTTCCAGCTAACCTCAAGCACATCCTGGTCGGTTGTAAGACCAGCCTAAGACAAGGCAGATACACCTGGCAACACAACCAGGTGCTGAGATGTTTGGCAGCTGAACTCGAGTGCAAGACAGTTACCACCAACGCCATGCCTATCAATGCCCAGATAACATTCCCGCAAATACCATCCTTCATCCGGGAAGGAGAGAAACGGAGGACTAACCCCTCGCCTCTCAACTCATGCCCACTGAACGCAGCCAGGGACTGGGAAATGCGTGTTGACCTAGGCCAGAGGCTTTTGTTCCCAGTTGAAAATCGCAGTTACCAACCTGCGACCAGACCTCGTTCTCTGGTCCAACTCCTGTCGGCGTGTTTTCATCATTGAGCTGATAGTCCCATGGGAGGAGGCTGTGGACGAGGCTTATGAAAGGAAAAAGCTTCGATATTCAAACCTTGCAGCGGAGGCAGAGGAGAGAGGTTGGAGGGTAAGGGTGTGTCCAGTGGAGGTGGGGTGCAGGGGCTTTGTAGCCAGTTCCACCGCAAGGCTCCTGAGGGAAGTAGGAGTCAAAAGGCAGGCACAAAGGACGGCAATAAAAGAACTTGCCAATGCCGCAGAACGGAGCAGTCACTGGCTGTGGCTGAAGAGGAAAGATGCTGTCTGGGCTGCCAAATGACCATCTAGAGGCTAACCATAATTCACACACCCAGGTCTGATCAACCTGCGGTGGGCCTGCCTCGACTGAGGGTGTCTTGTCATAAAAGGCCGAAACACCCAGTGACGTTGAGGTACACAACTGAAGATGTGTCGGATTGTTAGCAAATTCACCTAGTGGTCATACCCAAGAATGTCAATTCTAGTGAAATCATAGGGATTGTAACATCCAGTCCTACTAATCAATGCCTTAAACATATCCATATCCACTTGGCCTCCACAGCCTTCTGTGGCAAAGAATTCCACAGATAACCACCCTATGACTAAAGAAATTCCTCCTTATCTCCTTCCAAAAGGAACATCCTTTAATTCTAAGGCTATGACCTCTGATCCTAGACTCTCCCACTAGTGGAAACATCCTCTTCACATCCACGCTATTCGTCGAGTCCAGTAATACTTCTAAATTAGGAATTTGGATCTTTGACAGCCCTGACCAATAATGTTAACCCTGTCCATCACAAACTCCCTATACACAGGTTCTATCACTTGTATTTTCATATCCTATTGTTGCTTTACTTCACCATACAAGTCACATAATGCACTCCTCCAACTCTAGTTTACTGATCTTCAGAGACACTGAGGAATGTTGTCACCTGGAGACACAAGATATTTGACATACGATGAGCGTTTGACGGCACTGGGCCTGTACTCGCTGGAGTTTTGAAGGATGAATGGTGACCTCATTGAAACTTACCGAATAGTGAAAGGCTTGGATAGAGTGGATGTGGAGAGGATGTTTCCACTAGCGGGAAAGTCTAGGACTGGAGATCATAGCCTCAGAATTTAAGGACGTTCCTTTAGGAAGGAGATGAGGAGGAATTTATTTTGTCAGATTGTGCTGAATATGTGGAATTCATTGCACAGAAAGCTGTGGAGGCCAGGTCAATGGAGATTTGTAAGGCAGAGATAGATAGAAGCTTGATTATTACAGGTGTCAGGGGTTAAGGGGAGAGGGCAGGAGAATGGGGTTAGGAGGGAGAGATAGATCAGGCATGACTGAATGGTGGAATAGACTTGATGGGTTGAATGGCCTAATTCTACTACAATCACATGACCTTATGACAAGAGACTGCAGGTGCTGGAATCTTGAGCAAAAAGACAATCTGCTGGAGAAACTCAGTGGGCAAGGCGGCATCTGTGGAAGGAAATGGATATACAATGTTTTGGGTTGGAACCTTTCTTCAGAATGATGGAATGGAGGGGAAGTAGCTGGTGGAGATAGGTAAGGGGAATGGAGTAGACAAAAAGAAGTGGAGAAGACAAGAGGAGTGCAGATGTTGAATCAGCTTGGGAAGGAAGGAGAGGAATGAAAGGGATGGATAGAGAATGGGGGTTGAGGAAACTGGGGAACCCCGAGTAAGGAAAGGTGGGAGATGAGTGGATGGGGGAGTCTAAAGGAACTGGGTGACCGGGGCAGAGGAAGTGGAAAGAGCAAGGGGAAAATCACACAGATGGATTTGCTTTATCTAAACAGAATATGAGGTGCTGTCCTCCCACTTTATGTGTGGCTGCACTCTGGCAATATGGTTACCTAATATTTGCTTGCTCTCACCAATGCAGAGGTAGAGATGGCCACCATCAAGAGCACCAACTGCAGAATATGAGGTTGGAGGAGGTGCAGGTAAACCTGTCTCGCTTGGACGGGCCGTTAGGTTCCCTGAACCATAATGGAAAAGATGCATGGACAGGCATGGAAGTTGCATCCCTTGTGGTTGCAGGGAGAAATCCTTGAGGAGCGGTGGGAGGGACGAGGGAGCCAAGAAGTCATTGAGAAAGCAGTCTCTGCAGAAAATGGAAAGGTGTGGGATGTGATGACGTGACTTTAATTCTATGCCATGTGGCTTTTGAATTGTCACCAAATGGAAAAATGATTTTTCTTATTTACTCTGATCAGGCCCCTCGTTATGGCATGCAGTTCACCACCGGACTAAGTTCCCAATGCTTTTCTCTGTTGGAAAGAACGAAACTCCAGCTATCCATATTTCCTTATGGCTAAAATTGCCTTGAAAATATTCTCTCCACCCTCTCGAGTGCAATCATATTTTTTCTGTAACAACCTCATTTAAAAAAGAGCACCTCCTGACTTCCTGGCAGTTACCTCTCAAAAAATATCTAAAGATTACTGGATTATCTGATCTCTGCTACCTTTTGGAACTTGCTGTGTGCAAATTGTCTTCCCTGTCCCCTACAGTACAACAGTGATGATACATTAAATTACAGTATAACAGTGACCATAAATCACATCACTTACATCCGTCTTCACGAAGGAGGACACAAACAATCTTCCTGATATACTAGTGGCCAGAGGATCCGGGGTGATGGAGGAACTGAAGGAAATCCACATTAGGCAGGAAATGGTGTTGTGTAGACTGATGGGACTGAAGGCTGATAAATCCCCATGGCCAGATGGTCTGCATCCCAGGGTACTTAGGGAAGTGGCTCTTGAAATCGTGGATGCATTGGTGATAATTTTCCAATGTTCTACAGATTCAGGATCAGTTACTGTGGATTGGAGGGTAGCTAATGTTATTCCACTTTTTAAGAAAAGCGGGAGAGAGAAAACCGGGAATTATAGACGAGTTAGTCTGACATCAGTGGTGGGGAAGATGCTGGAGTCAATTATAAAAGATGAAATAGCGGCGCATTTGGATAGCAGTAACAGGATCTGTCCGTGTCAGCATGGATTTACGAAGGGGAAATATGTTTGACTAATCTTCTGGAACTTTTTGAGGATGTAACAAGGAAAATGGACAAGGGAGAGCCAGTGGGTGTAGAGTACCTGGACTTTCAGAAAGCATTTGATAAGATCACACATAGGAGATTAGTGGGCAAAATTAGGGCACATGATATTGGGGGTAGAGTGCTGACATGGATAGAAAATTGGTTGGCAGACAGGAAACAAAGAGTAGGGATTAACATATCCCTTTCAGAATGACAGGCATTGACTAGTGGGGCACCGCAAGGCTCGGTGCTGGGACCGCAGCTATTTACAATATATATCAATGATTTAGATGAAAGGATTCAAAGTAACATTAGCACATTTGCAGAAGACATAAAGCTGGGTGGCAGTGTGAACAGTGAGGAGGATGCTATGAGAATGCAGGGTGACTTGGACAGGTTGGGTGAGTGGGCAAATACATGGCAGATGCAGTTTAACGTGGATAAATATGAGGTTATCCACTTTGGTAGCAAAAACAGGAAGGCAGATTATTATCTAAATTTGTGTCAAGTTGGGAAAAGAGGAAGTACAACTGGATCTGGGGGTCCTTGTTCATCAGTCAATGAAGGTAAGCATGCAGGTACAGCAGGAAGTGAAGAAAACGAATGGCATGTTGACCTTTATAACATGAGGAGTTGAGTATAGGTGCAAAGAGGTCAATAGGCAATAGGTGCAGGAGTAGGCTATTCAGCCCTTTGAGCTAGCACCGCCATTCAATGTGATCATGGCTGATCATCCCCAATCAGTTCCACGTTCCTGCCTTTTCCCCATATCCCCTGACTCCGCTATCGTTAAGAGCCCTATCTAGCTTTCTCTTGAAAGTATCCAGAGAACCGGCCTCCACCGCCCTCTGAGGCAGAGAACTCCACAGATTCACAACTCTCTGTGAGAAAAAGTGTTTCCTCGTCTCCGTTCTAAATGGCTTAACCCTTATTCTTAAACTGTGGCCCCTGGTTCTAGACTCCTCCAAAATCGGGAACATGTTTCCTGCCTCCAGCATGTCCAAACCCTTAACAATCTTATATGTTTCAATAAGATATCCTCTCATCCTTCTAAACTCCAGAGTGTATAAGCCCAGCCACTCCATTCTCTCAGCGTATGAAAGTCCCGCCATCCCGGGAATTAACCTTGTAAACCTACGCTGCAGTCCCTCAATAGCAAGAATGTCCTTCATAAAATTAGGGGACCAAAACTGCACACAATACTCCAGGTGTGGTCTCACTAGGGCTCTACAACTGCAGAAGGACCTCTTTGCTCCTATATTCAATTCCTCTTGTTATAAAGGCCAACATGCCATTCGCTTTCTTCACTGCCTACTCTACCTGCATGCTTACTTTCCTAGACTGATGAACCAGATCCCGTTGTACTTCCCCTTTTCCCAACTTGACGCCATTTAGAAAATTATCTGCCTTCCTGTTTTTGATACCAAAGTGGATAACATCACATTTATACGCAATAAACTGCATCTGCCATTCATCTGCCCACTCCCCCAACCTGTCCAAGTCACCCTGCATTCTCATAGCATCCTCATCACAGTTCACACTGCCACCCAGCTTTGTGGCATCTGCAAATTTGCTAAGGTTACTTTGAATCCCTTCATCCAAATCATTGATGTATATTGTAAATAGCTGCGGTCCCAGCACTGAGCCTTGCGGTACCCTACTAGTCACTGCCTGCATTCTGAAAGGGACCAGTTAATCCCTACTCCTTGTTTCCTGTCTGCCAACCAATTTTCTATCCATGTCAGCACTCTACCACCAATATCATGTGCCCATATTTTGCCCACTAATCTCCTATGTGGGACCTTATCAAATGCTTTCTGAAAGTCCAGGTACACTAGAAACATAGAAACATAGAAATTAGGTGCAGGGGTAGGCCATTCAGCCCTTTGAGCCTGCACCGCCATTCAATATGATCATGGCTGATCATCCAACTCAGTATCCCGTACCTGCCTTCTCTCCATAACCTCTGATCCCTTTGGCCACAAGGGCCACATCTAACTCCCTCTTAAATATAGCCAATGAACTGGCCTCAACTATCCTCTGTGGCAGAGAGTTCCAGAGACCCATCACTCTGGAACCCACCACCCCACCACTACATCCACTGACTCTCCCTTGCCCATTTTCCTAGTTACATCCTCAAAATATTCCAAAAGATTAGTTAAGCATGATTCCCCCTTCTTAAATCCATGCTGACTGAGACCAATCCTGTTACTGCTATCCAAATGTGCGGCTATTTCATCTTTTATAATTGACTCCAGCATCTTCCCCAAACCGATGTCAGGCTAACTGGTCTATAATTCCCTGTTTTCTCTCTCCTGCCTTTCTTAAAAAGTGGGATAACATTAGCTACCCTCCAATCCACAGGAACTGATCCTGAGTCTATAGAACATTGGAAAATTATCACTAATGCATCCACGATTTCTAGAGCCACTTCCTTAAGTACCCTGGGATGCAGACCATCAGGCCTTGGGGATTTTTCAGCCTTCCGTTCCATCAGACCACCCAACACCATTTCTTGCCTAATGTGGATTTCCTTTAGTTCCTCCATCACTCCAGATCCTCTGGCCACTACTATATCAGGAAGATTGTTTGTGTCCTCCTTAGTGAAGACGGATCCAAAGCACCTGTTCAACTCATCTGCCATTTCCTTGTTCCCCATAATAAATTCACCTTTTTCGGTCTTCAAGGGTCCAACTTTGGTCTTCACTAATTTTTTGCTCTTCACATACCTAAAGAAGCTTTTACTATTCTCCTTTATATTCTTGGTTAGCTTACCTTCATACCTCATCTTTTCTCCCCGTTTGTCTTTTTAGTTACCTTCTGTTGCTCTTTAAACATTACCCAATCCTCTTGCTTCCCGCTCATCTTTGCTAAGTTCTTTTATTTTATTTTTATACTATCCCTGACATCCCTTGTCAGCCACGGTCACCCCTTACTCCTCTTGGAATCTTTTTTCCTCCTAGGAATGAACTGATCCTGCACCTTCTGTATTATTCTTACAAATACCTGCCATTGTTGTTCCACTGTCATCCCTGCTAGGGTATCTTTCCAGTCAACTTTGGCCAGCTCATGCCTCATGGCTCCATAGTCTCCTTTATTCAACTGTAACACTGATACCTCCAATCTACCCTTCTCCCTCTCCAATTGCAGATGAAACCTGACCATATAATGGTCACTACCTCCTAATGGCTCATTAACCTCAAGTTCCTTTATCAAATCCGGTTCATTACATAACACTAAATCCAGATTGCCTTCTCCGAGGTTGGCTCCAATACAAGCTGCTCAAAGCATCCATCACGAAGGCACTCTACAAAGTCCCTTTCTTGGGGTCCAGCACCATCCTGATTTTCCCAGTCTACCTGGATGTTGAAATCTCCCATAACAACTGTAGCATTACCTTTGCTACACGCCAAATTTAACTCCTGATTCAACTTGCACCCCATGTCCAGGCTACTGTTTGGGGGCCTGTAGATAAGTCCCATGAGGGTCTTTTTACCCTTACAATTCCTTAGTTCTATCCAGACTGATTCCACATCTCCTGTTTCAATGTCACCCCTTGCAAGGGACTGAACTTCATTCCTCACCAACAGAGCTACCCCATCCCCTCTGCCCTCCTGTCTGTCTTTTCGATAGGAGGTAGACACTTGAATATTCAGTTCCCAGCCGTGGCCCTCTTGCAGCCATGTCTCTGTAATTCCCACAGCATCATGCTTGCCAATTTCTAACTGAGCCTGAAGCTTGTGCACTTTATTTCTTGTACTTCACACATACATGTACAACACTTTGACCTCCGTAATCACGTCCCCCCTTCTGCAATTGTATAGAGCTCGATTGCAATTATACACCGTCCCTCCGCCAAATGGTCAACATGCAACAAAAGCCCCTCACTGCACCTCGGTACACGTGATAATAAACAAAAGCATCTGCAGATACTTGTTATTACAAGAATATTCTCCCTCTGCGCCTCAAGGTTCGGATCTCATTGTCTTTTTCATTTTCCTTTCAGGTCAGTATCATTTGAGATTTTATTCATTTTCTTGATGCTCCCCATTAGGAATTACATATCTTCGCTGCACCACGCATTGCCGTGTGCTTTGATGGCGGTGAGATTGCGCCACAATCACCTTCACTCATTTGTCGAGCAAGTTAAGGACTCTTCCGCTGCTGATTGCCCCATTCAAATAAAAGCCCGAATGACACGCTGATAATTAGGTCCTGAAACATTACACTTTTCAATTAGTGGAAATATAAAAAGAAACGCGAGCCTGTCAGGAATTCCTGAGCAGTCCGCTAAGCAGCTTTGATGTTCAGAGTTGATTAAGGAATTGTTGCTACGGTGACACACAAGGCACTGGTCAGCAGACAACTTTTATTAGGGAGCTGTGATGGCAGGCAGCAAGCACGGTGGAGATGGAATGAAAAAGCAAATTATTAGCAGCCAGCCAGCCAGCCAGGCCGGCACGTTGAACTGAGATAGGTGAGGAACATGTTCATATGTTTCTAGGAGCAGAATTAGGCCATTTGGCCCATCAAGTCTACTCCACCATTCAATCATGGTTGATCTATCTTTCCATGATCCATCTATCAACCCCATTCTCCTGCATTTACCCCATAATACCCCTGACAGTCGTACTAATCAAGAATCTGTCATTCTCCACTTTAAAAATATCCAACCACAGCCATCTGTGGCGATGAATGCCACATTTTCACAACCCTCTGACTGAAGAAATTCATGTTCATAAGTTATAGGAGCAGAATTAGGCCATTCAACCCATCACTTCGCCATTCAATCATGGTTCATCTAGTATATCCACCATGGACTGGCTATACTGCGACATACAGTCCTTAATCATTCAGGGGACAGGGAAATTACATATCAAAGTCTCGGTAGGAACATTTCTTACAGAACCAAGGGCAGCTAATCAATTTACCAAGCCTTAAAGCCTAGAACTCTGAGGCCTGATCTGATAATGAGGGGTTTTGATTTATTCCCCTGATATCCTTCTGAACATAATGTTAACAGATTGATTCAATTTTCTTTTACAAACAATTTAAGAGAAGAATTTCATGCGGGAATATTAACTGGGGAGCCGCAATGACTTGTCAGGTCTTGGACCTTCCTCAGCAGTTTCTGCAATAGTCTGTAGCTGAGATCTGTCTGAATGAAATCTCCAACTGCAGCAGCCTGGCAGAAACCCTGGAGGAGCATTCTCCTGCCTGGCTCAGGATCCTGGGCAAATGGCAATAAGATTATTGTCCAACTACTTGAGAGATCCATCCCACACAGATCAAAGGTTGAGTCTTATGGGCCTATCCCACTTAGGCAATTTTGTTGGCGATTGCCGGCGACTGTCATAGTCGTAGCAGGTCGCCGAAAACCGGTAACTGGACCCCCCTATGACAATGTCTACGACAACCTACCATCTAGTCGACGTCCAGCTACGGCAAGCTACTGACAACCGGCGACCCATTAGGACGTCCACCTACGACAACCTACAGCAACCTGCGTCCACCTGCGACAAGCTACGACAAGGTAAGACAATTCAGTCACCAGTACCTGTCGCCAGTTGACATTGGTGAATTCCATTGGCGACTACCTAAGTCAGCACCGGCGACAACCTACGTCATCCGGCAACAACCTACGACAGCACCTACGTCAGGAGAAGTCAAGCTACGCTCATTGGCGTCAAACCAATTGTCGCCGAAAAGTTTTAAACATTTCAAAATCCAGCGGCGACCAGAAAAATGCCAAGATTTTTTGGGAGACTGAGGAGATTACTCACCATACAAGCAATACCCCGGCGACCATGTGGCAACAAGCCTAGTCGCCTAAAAATCGCCTTAGTGGAACAGGGGCATTAATCCTTCTGTGGCGTGGAGCATTATTGACAGCAAACAGAGAATTATGTTTTGGTCAATACATTTTCTTGACAACGGGTATCACACTGAAGTTTTAAAAAACTTTTATGCCCATATAGTCATGGAGTGATACAGTGTGGAATCAGGCCCTTCGGCCCAACTTGCCCACACTGGCCAACATGCCCCAGGTACATGGCCATACACCAATACATTTAGTCAACCTGGAGAAGTTTGAGGTGTTGCATTTTGGTAAATTAAACACGAGCATGATTTATGACAGTAAATAGCAGTGTCCTGGAGAGTGATTTGTTGTAGAACAGAGAGGCCTAGGGGCAAAATAAATAATTCCCTGAAAGTTTTGAGACCGGTAGACAGGTTGGTGAAAAAGATGTTTGGCATTCTTACCTCTATCAGTCAGGGCAATGGGGACAGTCAAAGAAAGAAAGTGGTGGAGTACCTCAGTAGGTCAGGCAGCATCTCTGGAGAACATGGCTAGGTTGGGATCCTTCTTGATCTGAAGATGGGTTCCCACTCAAAATGTCACCTATCCACGTTCTCCACAGTTGCTGCTTAACCTGCTGAGTTACTCCAGCGCCATGAGTCTTTTTTTGGAAACTAGCATCTGCAGTTCCTGTTCCACAATGAGTACAGTACTTGGGACATCTTGTTGCAACTGTACAAGGCATTGGTGGGATCACACATAGGATAACTGTGTGTAGTTCTGGTCGCCCAACTGTAGGAAGGATATCATTAAGCTGGAAAGAGTTGAGACAAAATTCACGAGGATGTTACCAAGAATGGTGAGCTTGAATTTTGAAGAGAGGCTGGTTAGGCTGGAACTTTTTTCCTTGGAGTGTGGGAGACTGAGGGGGTAACCTGAAAGAGGTATATAAAATCACAAGGGGCATAGAAGCATAGAAAATAGGTGCAGGAGAAGGCCATTCGGCCCTTGGAGCCAGCACTGTCATTTATTGTGATCATGGTTGATCGTCCCCAATCAATAACCCGTGCCTGCCTTGTTGGTCACTCTTGTTCTAAGGGTGGGGAGTCTATGACTAGAGCCATAGATTTAAAGTGAGAAGGCAAAGGTTTAAAAGTGGCCTGAGGGGCATTGTTTTCACACAGAGGGTGGTGGGTATGCAGGATAAGCATGTTTAAGCTGTATACTGTCTTTCTCCTGTGCCACATATTTTCAGTCACCGCTCTGATCATTCCATCTCCTTTGGTTCCCACCCCACCATGAACGTTGCGTTGCCTATGTTCTCTCCATCCCTCCACCTCTCTCTGCAATGTGTTCCTTGAGTTTACATTTGGGCTTTGTTGGATCTCGCACAGTCCGCGCACAGATTGCACATTCCTACAGTTGCTATCGTTTGGACCCTCCAGTTCAATCCACAGCATGAAGGCAAGCTTTTTGGTTCGCTACCCAGTGAAGATAGGCGGCAGGGAGTTAATGGTCACGTGAGAGAGAATATGCTACAGGAAGATGTATAATTGGAATAAGTAGGGCCGATTGGATTGCTTTGAAAGCAGCCTCAGAAGTCGACTAATGGAACGGATCTGCTTCAAATGCCCCGGCCGCAAGGGGCAAATGTGACCTGCCAACTAGCCGTGGATATCAGCTATGGGACAGATCTGCCGGTTCCGACCGGGCTGGAGTTCCAGAGCCCCAACCGCAGGGGGCAAATTCACCCATCGGCACAGAAGTCCCAATGAGGTTGAGATGGGCAGTGGGGGTGGAGGAGGAGAGTTGGGGGGGTGGGGGGGAGAGGGGTGGAGGGAAGGGGAGAGGGGGGGGGGGATGAGGAGGGGAGGGAGAAGAGAGGAAGATTTTGAGAGGGGGATGTTGAGAGAGATTTTGAGAAAGAAAGTGAGTGGACAAATGAATGAATGACACAGGGAGAGAGTCCTGGAGTTATACAGGAACGAAACATGCCCTCTGGCCCGACACATCCACACTGAGCAAATTGTCTGAACTAGCCAGTCCCACATTCTTGCACCTGGCCATATCCCTAAAATCCCTTCCTCTTCATGTACCTGTCCATATGTCTCTCCAATGTTGTAATTGCACCTGCCTCTTCCACATTGCTCTCCCAGCCCGTTCCATACACCCACCATCGTCCGTTCACAAAGTTGCACCTCACATTCAACGTTAAAACTCTCACGTTAATCTTATCTATTCTAGTTTTATACTCCCCCACATTGGGGAAAAAGACTGTGGCTATTCATCTCATCCATGCCTTTTGTGGATTTTAATGATGCGTGAAGGGATGTGTAAATGAGAGAGAAATAAGTGTATGAAAGAGGCAAAGTGAACAGTGAAAACGAGAAATACAAAAGAGAATGAGAAAGATATGAGGAGGAGACTGAAGGATGACAAAATAAAGGTTTATAAAATTATGAGGGGCATGGATCCAGTAGACAATCACAGTAATTTATCCAGGATAGAGGATATCCTGTGATCAGGAAAGAGAAGCCTATCCCTGTGACTAAACAAGTAGCAGGTGCTGAGACCGCAGAATGTAAATATGGAACTTGCCAGATTCCTGGTGCAGGTCAATCTGCTTCATTAACCCTGTGACAGCGTCTCTCTGCATCACTACTAATCGTCACATGAAAACACAGTTACGCACACTTCCAATTTTGGCCACCATATCTGATAAAGGATGTGCTGACTCTGGAGCGGTTCCAGAGGAGGTTTAAAAGAATGATCCCAGGAATGAGTGGGTTAACGTTTGATGATTGTTTGACGGCGCTGGACCTGTACTCGCTGGAGTTTAGAAGGATGGTGGGGGGGGGGGGGGAACCTCATTGATACACACAGAATAGTGAAGGACCTGGATAGAGTGGATGTGGAGAGGATGTTTCCACCAGTGGGATAGTCTAGGACTAGAGCTCATAGCTTCAGAATTAAAGGACGTTTCTTTTGGAAGGACATGAGGAGGAACTTTAGTCAGAGGGTAGTGAATATGTGGAATTCTTTGCCACAGAATGTTGTGGGGGCCATCAGTGGATATACAGTATTTAAGGCAGAGATAGATAGATTCTTGATTAGTACAGGTGTCAGAGGATATGGGGAGAAGGCTGGATAATGAGGTTAGGAGTGAGAGATAGATCAGCCATGATTGAATTGCGGAGTAGACTTGCTGGGCCGAATGGTTTAATTCTGCTCCTATCACTTATGACCTTATGTGATGGTCTCTGGAGAACTCATGCAAGGTCAAAGCACAGTGGTGCAGCGGTAGAGTTGCTGCCTTACAGAGCCAGATACTCACGTTACCCTGACCACGGGTGCTGCCTCCCACATTCTACACATGTGCAGGTTTGCAGGTTAATTGGATTGTGTAAATTTCCATAGTGCGTTGGATGAAACTAGTGTATAGGGTGATCACTGGACTCGTTGGGCCAAATGGCCTTTTCCAAACTGTATCTCTAAACTAAAACTAAACATAACAACCACAATTTGCTTTGATGTTGTCAAATACTTGAAGACACTTTAGTTCAGTCGCCAACAAAATTTGATAATTTGATTTGATATTTCCCAAAGTAGCACTGTGATCACTATTGAAGGTTTTCAGAGATTTTAGGTTTTAGGAAACAGGCTCTTCAGCCCACCGAGTCCGCACTAAGCAGTGATAACCCATACTCTAGTTCTATCCTAAACATTAAGGACAATTCACAAAAGCCAATTAACCTACACATCTTCGGAATGTGGGAGGGAACCAGAGCACCAGGAGAAAACCCACGCGGCCACAGGGAGAACGTACCAACTCCTTACAGACAGCGCTTGTAGTCAGGATGGAACCTGGGTCTCTGGCGCTGTGAGGCAGCAACTGTGCCACTGTGTCGCCCCATACCATGATATTAATGCGGACTAACCAAAGTCCTATAAAGCTGCATCATGACTCCCTGGCTCTTATACTCAAAGCCCCTGATGGACACTGCCAAAGTTTGGGGAAAGCGTTCTGAAACTCCAGAGGCCTCCAGAGCTGACGACACGGAGACAAATATTTAAGGCTCAGAGCTGATTGATGTGCCAGAACTGGGAGAGAGCTTTGACGCTTACACAACCACAGGGAGTTACAGAGTTACAGAGGCATAAAGCCAGGCAGGGATGTGAAAATGAGGAGGGAATTAATGTGTAGGGAGGGAGCCAATGTGATTTAACAAGCAGAGGATAATAGCCAAACTGAATTGGGTGTGGGCCAGAATTTGGCAAGCAGAGAGTACATCTTCATTATTATCCTCAATGCTTTTCACACACACAACCGGCTGAAGGATGCCCTGACACAAAATGGCTGCTTCTTGCCAATTTCTTGTCACCCCCCCCCCCAAGCTGCACATTTTAATAATTATAGAACCATTGCATCCAACTCGTCAGCTTATGAGACCTTATGTTCTGCCAGCGCTTTTAGTGCATACAGCAGATCTGCTGAGTGAGGTAAGTGAGAGGAGCAAGGGAGAAAACTGGAAGGGTTGCGAACAGTCTTGTTTTTAATGAGATGGCCCATGTACCTAATTTAGTTTAGTTTAGTTCAGTTTAGATTAGAGATACAGTGCAGAAACAGGCCGTTCGGCCCACCGAGTCTGTGTGGACCAGCGATCCCTGCCCACTACCATTTTCCCACACTCTATGAATAATTCACAGAAGCCAATTAACAACCTACGAACCTGCATTTTTTTGGTGTGTGGGAGGAAACCGGAGCACTGGGAGTAAACCCACGCAGTCACAGGGAGAACGTACAAACTCCACACAGACAGCACTCGAGGTCAGTATTGAACCCGGGTCTCTGGCACTGTAAGGCAACAACTCTACAGCTGTGCCACCCTCTTACCTTAAACCTATGCCCTGTAGTATTTAACATTTCCACACTGAGAAAAAGAAATACGAGAAAGCGTGTTAGATTGGGGGCCTGGTTTAGGGCATGTGAACAAAGCAGCAGACTGGGACAAACAGGTCTCAATCTTGAGGGGAGACATGGATTGAAAGAAACAGCATAGTAACAAGCCCTTATGCCCACCGAGTCCACGCCGACCGTTGATCACACTAGTCCTGTGTCATCCGACTTTCTCATCCGCTCCCTACACACGAGGGACAATTTGACAGAGGCCAATTAAGATGCAAACCCTGCATGTCTTTTGGATGTGAGAGGAAACCAGGGTACCCGGAGGAAGCTTGCGTGGTCGCAGGGAAGAATGTGCAAACTCCACACAGAGAGCACCCAACGCCAGGATAGAATCCTGGTCTCTGGCGCCGAGGCAGCAGCTCCACCAGCTGCACCACTGCTCCATCCTTGTTTTGTTTCACTTAACCCACCAGTAAAGTTGATGGATTTTCCTAGTGACAGCAACACTGGTAAAATCTCAAAGCCTCAGTAGCCTTGCAGTATGTGGCCCAGGTGCCAGGGGCTTATGGAAGGGAAGGGGTTACTGCCTGGCACAAGTCATGGGCTACAGGGTAACAGTGGCATGCAGCAGGGACCCTGGCCACTGTTCCACAGCAAGCTCTGCGGACAGCCACACATTTATCCCAACCCACAGCTCACCCCGGCCACTGTATAACTACCCACATGAATACCAAGCCCATAATGTGGTGTGCAGTATAATATGGATAAATGTGAGGTTATCCACTTTGGTGGCAAAAACAGGAAAGCAGACTATTATTCTAAATGGTGGCCGATTAGGAAAAGGGGAGATGCAGCGCGACCTGGGTGTCATGGTACACCAGTCATTGAAAGTAGGCATGCAGGTGCAGCAGGCAGTGAAGAAAGTGAATGGTATGTTAGCTTTCGTAGCAAAAGGATTTGAGTATTGGAGCAGGGAGGTTCTACTTCAGTTGTATAGGGTCTTGGTGAGACCACCCCTGGAGTATAGCGTACATTTCTGGTCTCCAAATCTGAGGACGGCCATTATTGCCATAGAGAGAGTGCAGAGAAGGTTCACCAGATTGATTCCTGGGATGTCAGGACTGTCTTATGAAGAAAGACTGGATAGACTCGGTTTATACTCTCTAGAATTTAGGAGATTGAGAGGGAATCTTATAGAAACTTACAACATTCTTAAGGGGTTGGACAGGCTAGATGCAGGAAGATTGTTCCCGATGTTGGGGAGGTCCAGGATAAGGGGTCACAGCTTAAGGGTAAGGGGGAAATCCTTTAGGACCGAGATGAGAAGGACTTCTTTCACACAGAGTGGTGGGTCTCTGGAACTCTCTGCCACAGAGTAGTTGAGGCCAGTTCATTGGCTATATTTAAGAGGGAGTTAGATGTGGCCCTTGCGGCTAAGGGGATCAGAGGGTAAGGAGAGAAGGCAGGTACGGGATACTGAGTGGTGGTGCAGGCTCGAAGGGCCGAATGGCCTACTCCTGCACCTAATTTCGATGTTCTATGTTTCTATAAGCCCTCACAAAGACCCCACAACAACTCGTCAACCACAAAAATACTGTTGTACAAAAAAATGACACTAAGTTCTGGAGTAACTAAGCGGGTCAGGCAGCTTCTTTGGAGAACATGGATAAGTGACTTTTCGGGTCGGGGGAATGATGAAGGATCCCGCCCTGAAACATCACCTATCCATGTTCTCCAGTGGTGCTGCTTGACCTGCTGAGTTACTCCAGCACTCTGTGCCATACATTTGTATGAATCCCAACTCAAAAATAGTCCCATCCGCAATGCATCTGTGCACCATCACCACATCCCAAAACAAACCTGCTCGCTACTAAGCCAACAGTATTCACACTCACAATAAGCACTGCACAGGATGAGCTCCATCTATAGCAATCTGAATGCTAAGAACCCAATCCAGCTCACAGCATTCATGGTTATCCTGACCCAACAAAAAAACCCACTCGATACAATTTCTGTCCGGATATCCCGAGTTTTCAAAGTGGCATTTTGGGCTGCATCTCCTGATCCGTGGCATTTTAACCACAAATCCCAACTTCGTTCAGCTGGAAAAATAAGCTTATAACATTTTTGGTCAAGTAGGTCTTGCCAGTTCTAGTCAAGCCTGGATGGTGTGTTTTAGTTTTTGAGATACAGCGAGGAAGCAGGCCCTTCGGCCCACTGTGACTGCACTGACCAGAGATCCCCGTACACAGCAGTATCCTACACACACCAGGGAAAAGTTACAACTTTTACCGACACCAATTAACATACAAACCCAGATGTCTTCGGAAGGTGGGAGGAAACCGCAGCACCCGGGGGAAACCCACATGGTCACGGGGAGAACTCGGTAAAGACAGCACCCACAGACAGGATTGAATCTGGGTCTCTGGTGATGTAAAGCAGCAACTCTACCGCTGCGCCACTGTGCCGCTCCTGCGTTGCCCTGTGTGTTTAATGCTGTGGTTGAAAGATAATGGTAAATACTCTATTGCTCCAGTTGGATCAGCCATTCTGGCAGGAGCCGAACTAGTGAAGGGCAAACAAAATCTGCATACAGGAAGAGTAATGAAGATTTAGCATGGCTCACTTTTAACAGTACATGTCCGAGGCAGAATGTTTTGTGTTCATGCCCAGTACACTGCTCAGAGAAGCTGCCTTGAAAGAGTGTGTTTTGCGACATATCTAATTGTCTACATGGAGTTCTTCGTCAGGCCTTGGACATAGTACTATGTCGTACCTCTAGAAATGGGTTGGCAAATTAGATCCCATCATTTAGACTATTCCACGTTTTGTCTTAAAGTCATACAGCATAGAAACAGGCCCCGGGGTGGAAGATTGCAACCTTCACGTGCTCCGCCCTGTTTTGACTATTGCAATCAACTCGACGTGCACAAACGGAAGATCAAATAGAACAAGTTGTCCAACAACTTTAAGCTGTGCACACCACACGAAAGACGAAGAAGAAACAGGCCCTTTGTCCTAACATCCATGACAGTTGCCCCATCTATACTAGGCCCACCTTTGGCCACATTTGGCCCATATCCCCTTAAACTATTCCTGTCCATGTACCTGTCCAAATGTCTTGGAAGGTGGTATTTTGTCACAGATCCTATTGCTCGGGTGGATACAGGAGATTAAATGGCACTGTTTGAACAGAATAATAATTCCCTCAGTGGCCCACAATGTTCCTTCTCTCTCAACCCATGCCATAAAGTCATACGGGGTCAAGGAAACAGCGCTTACGTTGCGTCCCTGTTTCCACCAATCTTTTTCCACCACCACGCACAAGAAGCACAAGAAGTGACAAGACAGACACCATTGTATGCAGATGCTGAGAAGTGTGTTCAGCTCTGGCTGAACAACTTCTAATCTTGTGTGTGGACTCAACAAGAAGATAAAGTTATAAAGCACAGGAACAGGCCATTCAGCCCAACCTGCCCATGATGTCCCCATCTAAGCTAGGCTAATTTGCCTACATTCGGCCCATTCCCCTCTAAACCGTTCCTCACCACGTACCCGTCAATGTGCCCTCTAAATGTTATTATTGCACCTGCCTCAACAACCTCCTCAGGCAGCTCATTGTTTGGGTCAGACAGCATCTCCGGAGAAAAGGAATAGGTGATGTTTCTTCTTTTTAGTTATTTACTTTTAGAGATATTGCTTCGAAACAGGCCTTTCGGCCCACCAAGTCCGTACCGACCAGCGATCCCCGGACATTAACATTATCCTACACATGCTAGAGACAATTTCTAAAACATTTTATACCAAGCCAATTAACCTACAAACCTGAACATCCTTGGAGTGTGGGAGGAAACCGAAGATCTCGGAGAAAACCCACACACGTCACTGTGAGAACGTATAAACTCTGTACAGACAAGCACCTGTAGTCAGGATAGAACCGGGTCTCTGGCGCTGTGAGGCAGCGGCTCTACCGTTGCGCCACAGTGCCGTCTCAAATGTCTTGACCCAAAACGTCACCTGTTCCTTTTCTCCGGAGATGCTGTCTGACCCACTGAGTCACTGTAGCTTTTTGTGTTTATCTTCGGTTTAAACCAGCATCTGCAGTTCCTTCCTACACAAAGGTGAAACAAAACTGACCATAACATTTGTCTTGCGTAGAAGTGACTGCGCTTCACAAGTAATCGTTGCAGGGACAGCAAGAACTCACAAGTAGATGCTTATAAATGCACACTCAGTTCTTCTGTTGTCAGAGAGCGAGCTGCCTACGGGTGACAGTACTTTTGTCAAGTGAAGTAATATAAATAAGACCCGCAGATAAGCTGGCTGGAGTCTGCAGACAGAGACATCTCAAGTCAAGGGCCTACTCACGTAACACGAGTGAAGTGGGTCCTAACTGAACCATTCCAGAAGAAAAATATGCCCTACTTTATGTTTCAGGCAAGCAACTCAGTTTTGTTCAAACAAGGTTCATGAGGAAGATGGATAATACGACGTGATATCTTAAAGTACTTTGTAACGACTAGTTTTGAACTCCTCCTGGAGAGAATGCTGCCTCGTGAAAAGAGCTGATATGCAGCTCTGATTAACAGATGAACCAACTGATGAACCCTGTTCAACCCTTCCCCCATGGCCTTCATGAGAGCAGGAGAGGGGAGAGAAACGAGGGAGGAGACAAGAGGGAGGGGGAGGGGGAGGGGCAGGGGGAGAGGGAGGGGGAGAGGGAGGGGGATGCCAACTGTCCCGTATTAGCCAGGACATCCTGTTTTTTGGGCAAAATTGGTTTGTCCAATACGGGACTGCTCTTGTCCCCTATTTGACTGCTACTACGCGGGTTGAGGGGACTGTCAGGTTGGAATGCTGCATCTGGCCCAACGTCATGCAGCCCATGAAGTGCAGCAGCAGTGCCTCACCTGTGGCCCTGTCCGACCAGCTGCCCAACCTTTGCTTACTGCCGACACCACCACCCATCTTCTCCTGGCCGATCATCGGTTCATGAGTTGGATGGGGTGCTGGACTTTGACCGCGACGTATTGTGCAAAGCCCAGCGCCCGGGCCAAAACTATTCAGCTGGCCTCGCCGGCTGGGCTTTGTGTGCAGTCCAGCACCTGGGCCAACTCATCATTCACCCAGCCATGGCCGAGGCGTCAACAAATTGCCGTTGGGAATTTGTCCCTTATATTGACCCATATTTGCGAAAGAGAAAGTTGGCAACCCTAAGGGAGAAACTGGGAGGGAGAGAGAGGGAAGAGAGAGGGAAGGGAGGAGAGTGTGGAGGGAAGGGAAAGGGCGGGAGAGGGGAGAGGGAAGAGGGTAAGAGCAGAGAGAGGGAAGAGAGAGATAGGGGAAAAATGTGTTAGACGGGAGAGAGAGAGAGAGAAAGGGAAGAGAGAGAAAGGGAGTGAACGAGAGGAGAGGAAAGAGAGAGAGTAGAGTGGAGAGGGGATAGGGGAGAGAAAAGAGGGTAAGAGAAAGGAGGGAGAGAAGAGGAAGAATTAGACAATCCAGGGGTGTTAATGCATGGGATGCAACGGAGCTGACTTTCGGACACAGAGCACTGCACAACTGCTCAATTACATTGCAAGCTTGGCACATACAACTGAGAAAAACCCTCCACTCTAGTGTGCATTTATTCTGTTGAAGATCAAATAAATCTACTAGAAAATTGATCACAATTCCAAATTTAAAAGCATGGCAGCGTTAAACATGGCACGTCAACATGTCCAAATACTACACGGCAGGAAGATCCAAGATGATGAGATTAATTTTGCAGCAATAGCAATTGGTTGAAATAGTTTGTCCAGAAGGTATATTTAGCTGTCAATGTGTAAAAGTTCTTGTGCAGTAATCCATATGATTGCAATGTTACTAGTGAACGGTAAGTGATTTCATTCCCAGTTATCAGAAACATGTACTTTTGAATTGCAGTAGGTTAATGCAAAAATAGAAAGACAAGTGGAAACTGCCAGGAAACCCACATGAATAACAATATCCTCAACTTTTCTTCTGTATCCAAGTAATGAGCACATTAATATTAACATGCTGGAGGGAACCGATACTTCACAAGTCCTATGTGTAGGAGTCAAGGGTATGAAACAAAATGGTCAGGTTACAAGATCTTCACTGGTAATCTGGAAAAAACATTCAAATCTCCACTGAGAACAAAATCTAGCAATTAAATAAATAAAAATTAATCAGTAATGTTGGCAGTGAAGGTCACACACCTCCCTGGTGGTTCACAATCCCCTTAAAACATAGAATTTAGAGATGTAAAGATAGACAGAAAAAGCAGGAGTAACTCAGTGGGTCAGACAGCATCTCTTAGGAAAAAAAATAGTGATGTTTCGGGTCGAGAGTCAAGGTAAAGGGAAAATTGATATAGACGGTGATATAGAGAGATATCTACAAATTAAAAATATACAATAATCAATGATGATCAAGGAATGGTGGAGCCCAAAATTGGTCCATTGCTAGCTGTGGGATAGGTGATGAAGAGTTACACAGACAGTGAGACTGAACAGGATGACAGGATCACATAGGCCAAGGCGGACTGAGAGGTAGCGCAGAAATAACGCCTTCGGCCCACAATGTCTGTGACAAGTAAAAAGCCAACATAACCTAATCTCATCTAACTACACATGATACATATTCCACCTCTCCCTCCATTCCCTGCATCCCATGTGCCTGTCTACACGTCTTTCCAACGCCATTATCTTAGCGGTCTCCACCACTTCCCCTGGCAGCACATTCCAGCACCCACCCACCACACTCTCTGCAAAATAATCTCCCCACAAATCTCCTTTAATCTTTGCCGCTCTCACCTTAAAGATAAGGTGCCGTCCAGGTTAGAAGTGTTGCTTCCCCTCTCTGGTCTGACCCATATATGATTTCAGACCCATAGAAATATGGCTTGCACTTATGTGACCTCTGAACCAAAGCATGAGGTGTTTTAAATGCAAGTTTCAGCATAGACAGAACTCATGAATTTAAATGAGCTCAAACATCAGATCAAAGACATATATTTAAACAAAAATTAATCACATTATGAGGCATCACAAAGGCACAGTTGGCAGAGCTGCTGCCTCACAGCATCAGAGACCCGGGTTTGATCCGGACCTCGGATGCTGTCTGTGTGGAGTTTGCACGTTCTCCCTATGACTGTGTGGGGTTTCCTCTGTGTGCTCCGGTTTCCTCCCACACTCCAAAGATGTACAAGTTGTAGGTTAGTTGGCTTCAGTTAAAAAAAAATGTAAATTGTCCCTGGAGTATCCGATAGTGCTAGTATACAGGGATTGCTGGTTGGCGTGGAGTCGGTGGACTGAAAGGCCTTTTTCTGCGCTGTATCTCTACAAAAAGGTCTAAATTATCCTGTATGTAGAGAATGGATAGAAAAGTTCAGCAACATAGCACCAATGTGAACGGGTGATCGATGGTCGGTGTGGGCTCGGAGTGCCAAAGGGCTTGTTTCTATGCCGTATCTCTAATTATATAGTATAACATACATAATACATTATCTCATTTAAAAATGTGGCATTGCCATGTTTTAGTAATATTAAATGGAGGTCAGGTTAACATTCATCTATATTACTAAAACTAAGATCTTGACCGCTTTTGACTTTCTGTTTCGTGATATCTGAGAGAACGCCGCCACTTACGGCCGTCATTTTTGGCCACCTCGCTCAGAGTTCCCCTCCGCCGGACTGGACTGGACTGGAGGATTTTTCCCGTTGATGAAAAATCAGAGAGTTATTAATGTTTTAAAAAATGTCGCCCTTCTCTCTGCTCAGCGGGGGGAAGGACTATATAACTCGGAAGTGTCGTGCCTCACTCAGTCTCTGCGAGACGGAGTAAGTGAGAGGGTCACAGAATAACACTGAACTCGCGTCCACTCCATGGAGAGTCCCCTCGATGTGGTTTTCAGAAAATGTGTTTGTTGCTTGCAAAATGCTTGCCCAATTGGCTAGGCTTTTTAAGACTCTTCAGAAAATGTGTTTGTTGGCTTGCAAAGTGTTTGCCCAATTGGCCTGGCTTTTAAAGGGCTTTCAGGAAATGTGTTTGATAGCTTGCAAAGTGATTGCCCAATTGGCTTGGCTTTTAAAGGGCTTTCAGCAAACGTGTTTGTTGGCAAATGTCCTATTTCCACGCTAACCTAAACTAAGATGGGCTGGTGGTACAGATGGTGGAGCTGCTGCCTCACAGCATCCATAGTTTCAAAGTGAGAGTGGTGGTGGGTGTATGGAAAGAGCTGCCAGAGGAGGTAGTTGAGACAGGTACTATTGCAACTTTTTAGAGACATTTAGATAAGTATGTGGATAGGATAGGTTTAGAAGGGTGTAGGCCAGATGTAAGCATGTAGTACAAGTGTAGATGGCGCATGTTGATTGGTGTGGGCAAGTGGAGCCGAAGGGCCTGTTTCCGTGCTATAGGACTTCATGACTTTATCAGGGACTTATTTCACTCTTGACTTCTGATGCAGTCCGTGTGGAGTTTGCATGCTCTCTGTGTGGCTACAATGGAACGACTCTCTGAGGGTCGTTACCTTGTCAAGCTTGCGTGCGCCTAAGATCCTGAAAGCTGTACCGTCTGGAGTTATGTAGGGTCACCCATAGTGGGCAGATCAAGGGGGAGGTTCCTGAGCCCAACAGTAGCTCAGCAGTAGAGTTGCTGCCTTATGGCACCAGAGACCCGGGTTCAATCCTGACTATGGGTGCTGTCTGTACGGAGTTTGAACGTTCTCCCTGTGACCTTGTGTGTTTTCCCTGGGTGCTCCAGTTTTCTCCCACATTCCACAGACGTGTAGATTAAATAGCTCTGTAAATCGCCCCAAGTGTGTCAGATGGAACTAGTGTACGGGTATCACTGGATGGTCTACCAGAGGGAACCCATGCGGTTACAGGGCGAACGTACGAACTCCATACAGGCAGCATCCGTAGTCAGGATCAAACCCGGATCTCTGGTGTTGTAAGGCAGCAACTCTACTTCTGGAATCTCAGCAGAAATTCAAATTAGACACCAAGATAATAAGCAGTCCAGTGCAGAATGAGAGGAGAATGGATTCAATGGCAGATGTATAGAGGCAATGACTGATATTTAAAAAAGACTTGCAATTATATGGTGCTTATTGCAACTTCAGAGTGTCTCAAAAGGCTTCACAGCTATTGAAGTTCTTGGTGAAGAGTAATTGCTTCTTTTTTAATTCAGGAAATATGACAGACAACCTGCACAAAAAGAGACCCAGGCAAATCGAGGTGTTAATGATGAGGTAATCTGGTTTTAGATGCTGGTTACGGGATAGAATTTCTGCCGGCATATCACAGAGAATTCCAATGGTCTCCTGCAGAATCATGCTGCAGCATCTTTTACATCTGCATGTGACCTCACCTGAATGATGACAGCAGCAGTGTGACCCAGGTTCGATCCTGACCTGTGGTGCTGTCCATGTGAGGTTCGCACGGCTGATGCCACGGTGCTCCCTCAGAGCAGTGCTGGATTTCATCCAAGTACCGCATTAAATGCCCAACCGCAATAAAAACAAAAGCTTTTCACTGTAGCTCGGCACATGTGACAATAAACTAAGCACTCTATCCCTGAGGTGTCAGCTTTACCACTTAAACAAGGCGAATTCAAGACTGCGAAACTAAACAGAGCGAAGACTAACACAGGAACAAAGTGGCATCTTATTTCGGACACCTACAATGGCAGTGGAGAGGGTAGAGAGAACTGGGAGGGAGGGATACCCGAGTGTCATCAGCCCAGTTGGTCGCTTTCTCATTAGTACGTCAGGAGGTTATGAGTTCAAAGCCCATCCCAGGAACTTGAATATAAAAATCTACTCTTACAAGTGGGTGCCACATTGCATTTACAGATTCAGATTTCAATCCAAAGAGGCACCAGATGCTGGAATCTTGAGTAAAACATGCTGGATGAACTCAGCATGTCAGACCGACCCAAAACGTTGCCTGTCAATTCCCTCCCCACATGCTGCCTGACCTGCTGAGTTGTCTGGTTGGAGTTTGCACTCTGCGACCGCATGGGTTTCTTCTGGGTGCGCCGGTTTCCTCCCACATCCCAAAAATGTGCATGTTTGTAGGTTAATTGGCCTCTGTAAATTGCTCGTAGTATGCAGGGAGTGGATGAGGCAGGGAGTCAGATACCAAAGAGCTAGTATAAATGGGTGATCAACGGTCGGCGTGGACTCAGTGGGCTGAAGGGCCTGTTTCCATGCTGTATGACTATGACTATTAGACACACTCATGGCTGCTTTTCTTAGGAATCTGTTACTCATATAAAATGTCTCCCCCTGTTTCCTTGAGCCTGGTAAAATTCTAGGATGTGATCAATTTTTGGACTGTGAAAGGAGTCAAAGGCTCTGACCTAAAACATCAGAGTTTTTTTCTGCAGATGAAGAGATGTGGGCTGAACATTACTGGATCATTTCAAACCACAATATGGGGTAGAATAAAACAACAAACTGATTGGAAGCATCAAAGGAAATTTTAAAAAATGCCACAGAAACATTCCAGCCAGACACAAGAAATGATCAGCCCCATCCCTGCATCCTCAGTTTGCTGTTTATATTCTAGTCAGCCACGTCTGGGAAATGAGTTTGCAAACAGTAGACACTTCAGTCTGAGAGGCCGGGCTGAGCACAAGTGGCTCAGCTGTCTCACAAACATATCAATCAATGAACGAGTTCTTCTATTCAAACATTGTCAGCCGCATGGTTTCAAGAGATGATGTAATTGGGAACCTGCATTGGTGAATTTGGTATTAATATGCGTCCAGTTTATTAAAGTAATCATTAAATTGCTTATAGCATCTGACAAGGCTGATGGTTGGTTGACCCGTCAGTTTTTTGGAGACAGACCTCGTTGTGATTATTGGAGAGTGTGAGTGTGAGGGAGCATGAGTGTGAAAAAGCATGAGCGTGCGAGTTTGGGAGAGCATGAATGTGTGAAAGTGTGAAAGAGCACTGGTGTGCCTGTGGACACATGTGTATGTGTGTGCATCTATGCAAGAGGGACCAGGGTGTCTGTGCATATGTATGTGCAGGGGGGACTAGAGTGTACCTGGACACGTGTGTGTGTGTGTGTGTGTGCGCGCGCGTTTGTGTATGTTTGGTGAGAGAGACCGACAGACAGAGGCTGACAGTCAGTCATTCTATATATATATATATATATATATATATATATATATAGAGAGAGAGAGAGAGAGAGAGAGAGAGAAAGGGAGAGAGAGGGAGGGAGACAAGAGGGAGAGGAGTGAGAGCGAGAGAGAAAATGAGAGTGCAAAAGAAAGAGAGTGAGAGAGAGAGGGAGATCAAGACAGAGACAGAGACAGAGACAGCGACAGAGAAAGAGACAGAGAAAGAGACGGAGACAGAGAGAGAGCTTGAGAAAGAGACAGAAAGAGACAAAGAGAGAGAGAGTGAAAGAGAGCACAAGAGAGAGTGTGATAGGGGGAGAGCGATAGAGAGAGCAAGAGCGAGCGAGAGAGAAAGAGAGAGAGAGAGCACGTGCACGCACTTAATCCAAGCTCTTTGAAGCATCTGAAAGGAGAGTTCTTTTCAAGATGAGACGGTTGTGGAGCTGCTTTAGAATTGGTTGCGCTGAGCAAATGTTACTCTGCATGTGAAAGTGTGCTTTGAAGTTTACAGACCCATCAGATGTACATGAAAAAGGACAGAACAGGTGAATCTCATCAAAGACATGGGCAAAGCAGCTGAAAGCATCTGTATAAAAAGGCAAATATCACATGCAGTGAATTGTATGTCAGTGCGATGATACAATGCCTACCTACCCCGGGTTCTTTCATCTCTCCCGCAGCAAAACAAACTAGCTGAATGGAGAGCTTAATGCCGCTTTTAAAGAGAATGAATGGCTGATGGTGGTCGCCAGAGTTCACGTTAACGCTGTCTGGGCATATGTACCATTTTATACATCTAATTTTGAAAAAAGCTGCAATGCAATAGAGAACACAAGGAACCTGTAACGGTGAGAACCTACAATTGGGCTGTTATGTTCACCAGAGAAAAAATGATTAATGGGAACGATTTTAGCACAATAACACTCTGGTTTGTGCCGTGATGCTTGTCCGACGGTGTACCCGAGAGGGTTCTGAGCAAAGGAATACTTTGCCAGAACTTGAGGGCCTGATATATAGGGATAGGGTTGGGGCAGGCTAGGACTGCCCCAACCCTATTTATTCCTTGGAGCGCAGGATGATGAGGGGTGATCTTACAGAGTCATATAGGATCATGGGGGGAAATAGTTCCGTTTAGTTTAGTTTAGAGGTACAGCGTGGAAACAGGCTCTTCGGACTACAGAGGCTGCACCGACCAGCGATCCCCGCACACTAGACCTACACACACTGGGGACAATTTACATTTATACCAAGCCAATTAACCTACAAACCTGTACATCTTTGGAGTGTGCAAGGAAACCAAAGATTTGGGGAAAAACCCACGCAGGCTACGGGGAGAACTCCATACTGACAAGCACCCGTCGTCTGGATCGAACCCAGGTCTCTGGCGCTACGAGGCAGCAACTCTACCGCTGCGCCACCGTGCCGCCCATTGATAGAGAGGATGCACGGAGCCGGTTACCCAGAGAAGGGGACTCAAGAACCAGAGCATCACAATCCCCTGGGGCAAGATCTCACAGGGCAAACCTTTCCCATTCTCTTAAGTTGGAAAGTTGAACATTATCTCTGAAATAGTGATGAAAGACTTAAACAGCTGGCAACGCCTCACTCACAGCTGTGTCGGCTGTAAAAGCTGCGAGAAACTTTGAATATTTTTGAACATTTAATAATCAACTAAGCACTAAAGGCAGCATGGTGGCATTGTTAATCTTTTTTACGAAGATTAAGGAGAAGAAAGGAGGGATATGGGCCAAATAGAACCAAATGAGACCAGCTTAGATGGGGCATCATGGTCGGCAAGGACGATTTGGGCTGAATGGCCTGTTTCCGTGATGTATGACTTCATGGCATGGGTTGAGAGAGGTGCATTGTGGAGCACTGCAGGGAATGAGTATTCTGGTGCAAGCAGTACCATTTAATCTGCTGTGGCCACCCAAACACTTGGATCTGTGACAAAATACCTCCTTTCAAGATATTAGGACAAGAAGGTTTAGGGAAATATGGGTCAAACGTGGCAAAAGCTGGCACTAGCTTAGATGGGGCAGCTTAGTTGTGGTGGGTAAATTAGGTCGAGGGGCCCGTTTCCATGCTGTATGACATTATGACAAAACGCGGAGCAGTCTGAAGGATGGGACCTAATTTGCCAGCCTATTCCGTGTCCCGTGGGCTCTAACATTGCAGACTAGCTCACCACGTGGTATCTTGTCCCAGGCCTTCTAAAAACTCCATGTAGACAACATCTACCATATTTTGCTTGTCAATGTGCTAATTAGCTCATCAAAAAATTCAATCAGACCTTGTGGGATTTCCTGCAAACAAAACCATGCAAATGAAACCTAATTAATCCTGGCCTTTTCTAAGTGAACATAAATCCTGTCCCACAGATTTTTTTCCCCAATAATTTCCCTGATGTAACACTCACTGGCCTATAGTTATCTGGCTTACTCCTGCTGGTTCTTCTTGATTATAGGAACAACACCTACTATCCCTCCAATCTTTCAGGATTAGATTTAGGTACATTATTGTCAAGCTGAAAAGTGAAAAGCCCTGTTTTACACGCTATGTGATCCGATCAGGTCATTCTGTACATAAATACAAGCAAGCCAAACTCAAATACAATCGTTTGAGCAAAGGGGAAGAGTACATAATATAGTTCTCAGCATTGTAGTGCATCGGTTCTAGAGACAAAGTCCAATGTTCGCAATATAGAGGAGAATGGGATAGTATCTCAGTGGGACAGGCGGCATCTCTGAAGAGGAGGAATGAGTGATGTTTTGTGTCGAGACCCTTCTCCAGACTGAGTCTGAAGAAGGGTCTCACCCCGAAACATCACCCATTCCTTCTCTTCAGGGATTCTAACTGTCTCGCTGAGTTACTCCAGCATTTTGTGTCTATCTTCAATTTAAACCAGAACCTGCAGTTCTTTCCTCCACAGGATGGGATAATACTCTAGCTTATGGAATAACCATTCATAAATCTGATAACAGAGGGGAAGAAGCTGTTCCCGAGTCCGATGGTGCGTGGTTTCAAGCTTCTGTATGGGTCTTCCTTTTGTCTAATGGCTAATAAAGATGCCAGGTGATTGGAGGATAGCAAATCTTAGGGCTCCAGCAATCTCCTCCCTTGCCTGTAGATATACACCACATTTCCTACTGTGTGAATACCACACTGAAATAATTTACTCCAATCTCATTCCTCTGTATCTTTCTTCCTCTGGTTCCCCTCTGCCACCTCTACTTCCATATAACCATATAACAATTACAGCACGGAAACAGGCCTTCTCGGCCCTTCCAGTCTGTGCCGACCATTTATTTTCCCTTAGTCCCATCTACCTGCACTCAGACCATACCCCTCTTGTCCATATACCTATCCACTTTACTTTTAAATGTTAAAATCGATCCTGACTCCACCACTTCTGCTGGAAGATCATTCCACACAGCCACCACTCTCTGAGTAAAGAAGTGCGCCCTAAACTTCTGTCCCTTAATTCTCATGTCATGCCCTCTTGTTTGAATCTTCCCTACCCTCAATGGGAAAAGCTTATCCACGTCAACTCTGTCTATCCCTTTCATCATTTTAAAGACCTGAATCAAGTCCCCCCTTAACCATCTGCGCTCCAAAGAATAAAGACCTAACTTGTTCAACCTTTCTATGTAACTTGGTTGCTGGAACCCAGGCAACATTCTAGTAAATCTCCTCCGTACTCTCTCTATTTTGTTGACATCCTTCCTATAATTAGGCGACCAAAATTGTACACCATACTCCAGAATTGGTCTCACCAATGCCTTGTACAATTTTAACATTACTTCCCTACTCCTATATTTAATGCTCTGATTTATAAAGGCCAGCACACCAAAAGCTTTCTTTACCACCCTATCTACATGCGATTCCACCTTCAGGGAACTATGCACAGTTATTCCTAGATCCCTCTGTTCCACAGCATTCTTCAATTCCCTACCATTTACCATGTACGTCCTATTTTGATTTGTCCTGCCAAGATGTAGCACCTCACACTTATCAGCATTAAACTCCATCTGCCATCTTTCAGCCCACTCTTCCAAATGGCCCAAATCTCTCTGTAGACTTTGAAAATCTACTTCATTATCCACCGCACCACCTATCTTAGTATCATCTGCATACTTACTTATCCAATTTTTCTTCCTTAGAAAGCTTGGGAAGTTTGACATGTCCCCTACAACTCTCACCAATTCTACAGATGCACCATGGAAAGCATTTTATCAGGATGCATCACAGCTTGGTTTGGGAACAGCTCCATCCAGGACCATAAGAAATTGCATCGAATTTTGGACGCAGCCCAGGCCATCACACAAACCAACTTCCCTTCCATTTACTCCATTTATACCTCCCGCTGCCTCGGCAAGGCCAGCAGCATAATCAAGGACGTGTCGCACCCTGACCACTCCCTCTTCTCCCCTCTTCCATCAGGCAAAAGGTACAGAAGTGTGAAAATGCACACCACCAGATTCAGGGACAGTTTCTTCCCAGCTGTTATCAGGCAACTGAATCATCTGACCACAATCAGACAGCAGTGACTATCTACAGTGGCTTGCAAAAGTTTTCATACCCCTTGAATGTTTCCACATCTTGTCACGTTACAACCACAAATGTAAATGTATTTTATTGAGATTTTATGTGATAGACCAACACAAAGTGGCGCATAATTGTGAAGTGGAAGGAAAATGACACATGGTTTTCAAATTTTTTTACAAATAAAAAACTGAAAAGTGTGGCGTGCAAAAGTATTCAGCCCCCTTTACTCTGACACCCCTAAATAAAATCCAGTCCAACCAATTGCCTTCAGAAGTCACCTAACTAGTAAATAGAGTCCACTTGTGTGTAATCTGTGAAGGCCTCAGAGGTTTGTTAGAGAACATTAGTGAACAAACAGCATCATGAAGCCCAAGGAACACACCAGACAGGTCAGGGATAAAGTTGTGGAGAAGTTTAAAGTAGGGCTAGGTTATAAAAAAAATATCCCAAGCTTTGAACATCTCACGGAGCACTGGTCAATCCATCATCCGAAAATGGAAAGAGTGTGGCACAACTGCAAACCTACCAAGACATGGCCATCCACCTAAACTGACAGGCCGGGCAAGGAGAGCATTGATCAGAGATGCATTCAAGAGGCCCATGGTAACTCTGGAGGAGCTGCAGAGATCCACAGCTCAGGTGGGAGAATCTGTCCACAGGACAACTATTAGTCGTGCACTCCACAAATCAGGCCTTTATGGAAGAGTGGCAAGAAGAAAGCCATTGTTGAAACAAAGCCATAAGAAATCCCGTTTGTAGTTTGCCACAAGCCATGTGGGGGCACAGCAAACATGTGGAGGAAGGTGCTCTGGTCTGATGAGACCAAAATTGAAGTTTTTGGCCTAAATGCAAAACGCTATGTGTGGCGGAAAAATAACACCGCACATCACCCTGAACACACCATCCCCACTGTGAAACATGGTGGTGGCAGCATCATGCTGTGGGGATGTTTTTCTTCAGAAGGGACAGGGAAGCTGGTCAGAGCTGATGGGAAGATGGATGGAGCCAAATACAGGGCAATCTTGGAAAAAAACCTGTTAGAGTCTGCAAAAGACTTGAGACTGGGGCGGAGGTTCACCTTCCAGCAGGACAAAGACCCTAAACATACAGCCAGAACTACAATGGAATGGTTTAGATCAAAGCATATTCATGTGTTAGAATGGCCCAGTCAAAGTCCAGACCTAAATCCAATTGAGAATCTCTGGCAAGACTTGAAAATTGCTGTTCACAGACGCTCTCCATCCAATCTGACTGAGCTTGAGCTATTTTGCAAAGAAGAATGGGCAAACATTTCAGTCTCTAGATGTGCAAAGCTGGTAGAGACATACCCCAAAAGACTTGCAGCTGTAATTGCAGCGAAAGATGGTTCTACAAAGTATTGACTCAGGGGGGCAGTATACTTTTGCACGCCACACATTTTCAGTTTTTTATTTGTAATAACATTTGGAAACCATGTATCATTTTCCTTCCACCTCAAAATTATGCACCACTTTGTGTTGGTCTATCACATAAAATCCCAATAAAATACATTTACGTTTGTGATTGTAACGTGACAACATGTGGAAAAGTTCAAGGAGTATGAAAACTTTTGCAAGCCACTGTCCCTCTTTGATGTCCCTCAAACAATCCTTGACTGAACTTTGCTGGCTTGACCTTGCACTAAATGTTATTCCCTTATCATGTATCTATACACTGGAAATTTATTGATTGTAATCATGTATTGTTTTTTTGCTGACTGGTTAGCACGCAACAAAAAGCTTTTCACTGTACCTCGGTACACGTGACAATATCCTAAACTGAACTTTTGTTTAATTCCAAGAGACAGGTTTGGTCTCAGTAAATATATTTGTAGTGTCTTTCCCATTCAAGATAAGATTTCTTATTACATCCATGATATTTTGACAATGTCCTACATGCAGGCAATCTTTCTGCTTTCAATTTTATGAATTTGCCAGGAGTGGGAGAGAGTTCATCCTTTTTTTTTAAAGATTATATGGATAATTTGGATATAAAAATAATTATTCAATTCAGACACTTGGGATCATGAGGAATGATCCTGGATTTATCTAGGATATTTTTTTAACCACACTCAGCATGAGGAACAGTACACCACTCTGCCTTTAACTGGAAGACCAGCACACTGTGAGCACATCTCTAGAGAACATGTATAGGTGATGTTTCGGGTCGGGATCCTTCTTCAGACTGATTGTGGGGGGAAGTAAAGTAAGCTGGAAGAGATGAGAGGCAGGACAAAGCCTGGCAGGTAATAGGTTGAAGAAGATGAGGTGGTGGGGGGAGGTCCAAGGGCAGCTGGTGGACAAAGGCCAGAGATGAAATGTCAAAAGATGGGAGAAAAAAGGATTGGAGAGTTGTGAATTGTGAAGCTAGAGGAAGGAATGTGGGTGGAAGAGGAGGGGAGAAACAAGTGCAAGTCCCAATGGGGCACAAATGAGTAGGGGGAGTAGGGAAAGAAAGAAGGCACTGGGTTTAATAGTTACCTAAAATTGGAAAATTCAATGTTCATACCACTGGGTTGTAAGTTGCCTAAGCATAAAATGAGGTGCAGTTCATCCAGCTTGAATGTGGTGTCATTCTGGCAATGGAGGAGGCCCAGGGTAGAAAGGTCAGTATGGGAATGGGAAGAGGAGGTAAAATGGTTTCAGGTCTGGATATCAGAAAGAAAACCTAGAAAGAATATCTTCTGACAGGATATCAGAAAGAAAACATCTAAAGAGGAGTTAAAATAGCAACCAGGAGATCCCAAAGGTCTTGCCAGAGATTAAGAAAGGTGTGAGAAAAGACCAAAAAACCTCTCACCTGGATCAAACGGTTACCTGCCAGGCATTGTCCTGCCCTTCCTCTCTTCCAGCTTTCTTTCCACCCTCTTAAATCAGTCTCAAGAAGGTCCTGACCTGAAACGTCACCTATCCATGTCTGTCAGAGATGCTTTCTGATTCATTGAATTACTCCAGCATTTTGTATCTTGTAAACATGCATCTCCAGCTCCTTGTATCCACAAGGAGACCACGGGTTTGGATTCCTGCTTATTCTATTGTTCTACTCCCTGCCCTGATGGAGTAGGTTGCAAGCAAAGGTCAACTACTTACACAACAGCTCTTCACCAGGAAGACTGCAGTGGCTTGAGAAGAAGGTTGGTCGGTCTCCAAAACATTCCCAAGGGTCTCGACCCGAAACGTCGCCTATCTCCTTCGCTCCTTAGATGCTGCTGCACCCGCTGAGTTTCTCCAGCTTTTTGTGTAACCCAAGGGCAATTGGCCATGTGGCATGCATACTGCAGTTGTCAGCAAAGCCCAGACCCCAGAAAAAGAATATATTTTTTAAAAGTAATTGACAAATATCTAATAGTAGAAGAAATATGTGGTGTGCCATGGTGACGCAGTGGTAGAGTTGCTGCCTCACAGCTCCAGAGACTCGGGTTCGATCCTGACAAGGGATGCTATCTGTGCGGAGTTTGTATGGTCTCCCTGTGACGACGTGGGTTTTCTCTGGGTGCTCCCGTTTTATCCCACATCCCAAAGATGTGCTGGTTGATAGGTTAATTGGCGCCGGTAAAATTGTAAATTGTCCACAGTGTGTAGGATAGTGCTAGTGTACGGGGTGATCGCTCGTTGGCGCAGATTCAGCGGGCCGAAGAGCGTGTTTTCACGCTGAATCGTTGAAGTCTAAAGTAAAGTACTACTTAAGAATATACAGATATACAGATACGTACTTAACTGAAAAAAACGGCATCATTATTTAATTACATACAGTGATATACAAGTCAACAAGCCAAAATTAGAAAATGTAAATTTTAATGTGCAGACAGTCCCTGACTGGACAGATTAAGAGCGTGAAAAAGCTTGATAAGGCTCATGTAGAAACTCAATTCTTTTACAGTCGTGCTAACAAAAATTCTACTTCAATTATTTATCTATTCTTTTTCCAAATAATCCCACGGGATCTTTCAGATCTACCTGAGCAGCTGAATGGCAGATCAGTTTATCACCCAAGCAAAATGAGCAACTCACCAACAAAGGATTCTCTCCTGGAATAATGAAAATCTCCACGACGTTAATTAGTAAGAATGAGTCTTACAATCGTTGCAAAAAGCCGCTAACCATGCTGGGCGGAAATCCTGGGGGGGAGCATGGGGGATCCCGGCCGGCTCTCTGGCGCAGCAATCACTGCCGAACCTCCACTGGGCCATCCCCGTCCCCACCCGAGTGCCCCCCCCCCCACGCCCAGGGGTGGACAGAGGCATCGGGAGTCAGACGGGCACGGTGCCCCCAGGTCCACAGCCAGCGCAGAGAAGCAGCGCTAGATCTAGCTCAACTCTGCCTGTCCTGCCAGGTTAACTTACAGCCCTGCCTGGACTTAAGGGAAATATGGCCCAGGCTTACAGCCAGCATGGAGAAGCAGCACTAGCTCCATGGCTCCGGACTGGTAATCCGTCAGTCCAGGCACGGTTGTAGGTTAACCCGGCGAGACAGGCAGAGTTGAGCTGCATTTAGCGCTGGGTTGAGCTGTAATTTCCATTCACAGGGCCCACGGCAGAAGCCTTCGAAGCCTCGCATGTGTGCGCATGCGTGCGCGGCCACCAAGAAATGATGTCCCCTCCTGTCCACCTCCATATTTTGCTGTTGATTTCCATCACTGCAACCATGTGTCTGGCTAATGTACCGGAACTACCAAAGCAGTCCCTCACGCAGAGAAAAACTGTGCTATCACCGATTAGCTAGAACGGCAATGTTGCCTGCTCTTGTAACATTGAATCCTATTTCCAAGAATCAGTTTCACATTTCCATTCTGAGACTATTAATGGATGGGAAAGGTTTAGAGGGGTATGGGCCAAACACGGGCATCTGGAGGTAGTGTAGATGGGGCATCTAAATCAGGGCCGGATTTAGATGAAGAGAGGCCCTAAGCTGTGAGGTCCCTCCCAATCTCCCACCCCCACGACTAGAGGAAGATGGAAGAATCCACCAGATTGGCACAGATTTGCAGCCGAGCGTAGCCAATGAGATAAGGGGCTGCATAGCTGCACGTATTATTTATTTATTTATAGTGCTCGTGTCATTAGCTTAGAACACTATTATTCTGAAATGGAGGGCAAGGAAAATTACTGAAGGGTTGTTTAGAGACCACAGTGCATTGTGACAGCATATGTAAGAAAGGCCTATGACAGTGTCAAAAATATTATACACCTTGCAGGGCTCTCACTTAATTTTTTTCTCTGTTGTCAGCTGGGCAACTGAGGCAGCTTTTTAAGTTGCCAAATGACAGTTTAGGTGGTCATTTAAGACAGCTTGCATGATGCGTGCGATAATGTGCTTGGACGAAGTGCATAGTTACCAGTCAGAATTATGCTCAATGAAGCATTCACATATTATTTCTGCTTCAAATAAAGTCACAAACTAAACATATTCACTGATCAAGACATGATATATACGACAGTGACATGCAGCAAAATTATAATACAGTATCTCAACTCTTTTTACACATTGCAATTAATGCAATTTCCATTATTTCCTTCCACTTCCAAACAAAAAATGTGGTTGGATTATTCAGCGTATGATCAACCTCGGTGAGACCAAGCGCAGGCTTGGCGATCACTTCGCACAACACCTCCACTCAGTTCGCAATAATCAACCTGATCTCCTGGTGGCTCAACACTTCAACTCCCCTTCCCATTCTGAATCCAACCTTTCTGTCCTGGGCCTCCTCCATGGCCAGAGTGAGTTCCACCGCATATTGGAGGAGCAGCACCTCTTATTTGCTTGGTAGTTTACACCCCAGCGGTATGCACATTGGCTTCTCTAATTTCAGGTAGTCCATGCTTTCTCCCTCCTTCCCTCCCATTACCAGCTCTCCCTCAGCCTACAGTCTCCGCCTCTTCCTGTCTTTTTCCTGTCCCTCCCCCCCCCCCGCTCCGACATCAATCTGAAAAAGGGTCTCGACCCGAAACATCGTCTATTCCTTCGCTCCATAGATGCTGCCTCACCCGCAGATTTTCTCCAGCTTTTTTGTCTACCAATGGGATCCCACCACTGGCTACATCTTCTCATCTCCTCCCTTGTTGGCTCTCTGCAGAGACCGCTCCCTCCATAACTCCCTGGTCAATTCGTCCCTTCCCACCTAAACCACCCCTTCTCCTGGCACTTTCCCTTGCAACCACAGGAAGTGCTACACTTGTCGCTTTATCTCCCCCCTTGACTCAATTCAAGGACCCAAGCAGTCTTTCCAGGTGTGGCAGAGGTTCACCTGCACCTCCTCCAACCTCATCTATTGCATCCACTGCTCTAGGTGTCAGCTGATCTACATTGGTGAGACCAAGCATAGGCTTGGCAATCGCTTCGCTCAACACCTCCGCTCAGCCCGCAATAACCAACCTGATCTCCCGGTGGCTCAGCACTTCAACTCCCACTCCCATTTCGAATCCGACCTTTCTCTCCTGGTCCTCTTCCATGGCCAGAGTGAGTCCCACCGTAAATTGGAGGAGCCGTTTACAGCTACTGTATGTTTTAATTCAGTATGGGGCAGTACATTGGCCATAAAGTTGCTGCCTAAAAGTGCCAGAGACCCGGAATTGATCCTGAATATGGGTGCTGTCTGTATGGAGTGTGCTCCTTTTCCCATTGATCGCATGGGTTTTCTCCAGGTGCTCTCGTTTCCTTCCACATTCCAAAGGTGTGCAGGAACCTATTTCAGACCCAACCCAAAATATAATATTTTCCTTTTGTCCAGAGATTCTGTCTGACCTGTTGAGTTACTCCAGCTTTTTGTGTCTATCTTCAGTTTAAACCAGCATCTGCAGTTCCTTCCTACACATATGATAATATATGATAGAACTTTATTAATCCCAGGAGGGAAATTGTGCGTGTGTGGGTATATACATTATATATCACACACAGTTATATATTCATATATAAATATATACCGTTTTGTTTTCCCATTTATAATATTGTTTACAGAGTACTATGTTTATATATTCTGTTGTGCTGCTGCAAGTAAGGATTTCATTGTTCGAAATTGGACGTGAGAGAATAAAACACTCTTGAGCAGAGGGAGTCTAAAGAAGGGTTTCTACCCGAAACGTCACCCAATTCCTTCTATCCAAAGTTGCTGGCTGCTCCATGGAGTTCTCCCGCACAATTAAAGCATGGAATAGTCTTCACCCTACCATAGCTACCCAACCAGTGGCAACTAAATTTAAGGTACCTCTTTTTTCCCCAAAATCTCTTTTTTGCTTAAGTCCAAGTCAATAGTCAAGAGAGTTTTATTGTCATGTGTCCCAGATAGGACAATGAAATTCTTGCTTGCAGCAGCACAACAGAATATGTAAACATAATACAGAACAGGAGATAAAAGTTCAGTGTGTTTATATACCATAGACCATATATATACACAATAAATAAACAGATAAAATGCAATAGGCTGTTATTGTTCAGCCGTCCACCACCTCCAGTTTAAATTCCATTTAGAATATTTATGGAGGACCAGGAAACCAGAAGCAAGAGTTACTCCAGGGAGTTACTCCAGATCCATGGTCAGGGAGTGATTCTGCGTTGGTTTTCAGCGGTCGCGGCGAGGCGGCGACCAGACAGCAATGGCGGCCAGATCTCCCACAATTCAAAGCAAGGAAGAAAGCGTCCAGCGCCGACCAGTTGCCGTGGCAGTGCGCATGCGCAGGGCGGCCGATGATGTGCTGGCCGTGGCTGTGCGCATGTGCAGTGGGAGGATGTGCCGGCGGATGAGGAGCGAGCGGAGAGCGGAGACCCGGCGGCCCGGACACGGATGGCGGGCGGAGACGGAGATTGACAGAGAGAGAGAGAGAGAGAGAGAGAGAGAGAGAGAGAGTGAGAGAGAGAGAGATAGAGAGGGGGGCCGCCCAGAGTTGAACGGCAGGTGTCCTGCCTTGGCCGGAGGCCCGCTAGATTTCGAAGCCCTAGGCTTCAGCCTGTGAAGCCTAGTTGTGAATCCGGCTCTGCGAGGCCCCCCTAGATTTCAAGGCCCTAAGCTTAAGATTGTCAAGCTTATACGTAAATCCGGTCCTGCATCTTAGTCAGCAAGGGTAAGTTAGGCTGAAGGGCCTGTTTCCATGCTGTATGACTAACTATATTAGAGACTTTCTTCGCTGCTTTTCTTAGGAATCTGTTACTCATATAAAATGTCTCCTCCGGTTTCTTCGAGTCTGGTAAAATTCAAGGATGTGATCAAATGTTGGACAGTGAAAGGAGTCAAAGGCTCTGAAGATCCGGATGGAAAGTCGAGTTTAAGGCAAGATCAGATCAGTCATGATCTTATTCAATAGTGGAGCAGACTCAATGCGTCTTACAGCACGTTCCTGCACTCACTTCTTATGTCTTAACTTGCTGTATCGTTGCTATCTAATTCTGTGCTCCTAGTCCAAGTCAGATAGCTTGAGGTATTGTGCAAAGTATTAGTTGCTACACGACAGCGAGGATGTGATTGCAGTGAAGAAAGTGCAGAGGACATCCACTCGAATGTTGCCTGGATTGGAGGACTTTAGTTACGGAGAGAGACTGGATAGGCTGGGTTTGTTTTGCCTGGAGCAGAGTTGGTGGTGAAGAAGGCTTATGGCATGCTTGCCTTCATTGGATGGGGCACTGAATACAAGAGGTGGGATGTCATGCTACAGCTGGACATAATGTTGCTGAGACTACACCTGGAGTATCATATATAGTTCTGGTTGCCAGACAGTAGGAAGGATGTGATATAGCTGGAGAGGTTACAGAAAAGATTAAAAAGGATATTGCCAGGACTGGAGGGCTTGGGTTATAAGAAGATAGATTCCCTGGAGCAAAAATGAGGTGGCCTTATAGTGATCTATAACATCTTGTGTTGAATAGCTAAGACGGATAGTCACAGTATTTTTTCAGAGCAGTGGAGTCTAACACTGAAAGGCAGAGGTTTAAGCTGAGATGGACAAGATTTAAATGGAGTCTTAGGAAGTTGTGAAGGCAGGTGCAATTACAATTCTTAAACGACATTTGAACGGATTCGTGGACAGGAAAGGTTTAGACTGAGGGACATGGGCCAAATGTAGGCAAATGGGAGTAGCCCAGAAAGGCACTCTGGTCAGCATGGACTGTTCCCATGTGTTTAATTCTATGATTCTGTTATGAGAGGGTAGTAGAGTTTAGAGTAAAAAACCTTTTCCATGGTGAAGGTATCAAAAACAAGGAAGCGGTTTTAAGCTGATGGGTATAAGATTAAAATGGATCTAAAGATCGTAAGGTTTTTTTTACAGACAGAATGCATTTTATATCTGGAACTTACTGCCAGATACAATTATTACGTTTAGAGATAATTAGACTGTCACTTAAAAAGGCAAGGCACATTCAGATAATGTGCTAAAATAGGTAAATGGAATTAATGTAGAGAGGTAAAAAAAGCTACCAAGCCTTTGTGTTGAAAAGGTTACTGCTGCACAACTCTCTGACTCATGATTATGATGGAGCTTGCTTGACTTAATCCGTAAACAGCTATTTGATGAGCATTGTCATCTAAAATGAATCTCATCTCGTCATAAATCACATCCATATACTGTTGCATCTCTTCTCATAGAGACCTGTGCCTGTGTGTATTCACTTCCTGTCCAATGGAAGAAGCAGGTCTGAAGATTTAACTTCAGCGTGGAAATGTCTCAAAATGGAAATAGAGGGCACAGCTGTATGCGGCTAACTTTACAGCAGATGTACGGGGCAAGTCCTGTTACACAGAGTGGTGGGTGCAAGGAATGCCTTGCCCAGAGTTGTCATGGAGGCAGATACAATAGTGGTGTTTGAGGCTTTTAGATGGCACAGAAATATGCAGAGAATGGAGGTATATCAATCACAAGTTCACAAGTTATAAGAGTAGAATTTAGGCCATCCAACCCATCGAGTCTACTCCACCATTCAATCATGGCTGATCTCTGCCTCCTAATCCCATTTTCCTGCCTTCTTCCCATAACCCTTGACACCCATTCTAATCAAGAATTTGTCCATCTCTGTCTTAAAAATATCTACTGACTTGGTCTCCACAATCCTCTGTGGCAATTAATTGCACAGATCAACTACCCTCTGACTAAAGAAGTTCCTCCTCACCTTCTTTCTAAAAGAACACCCTTTAATTCTGAGGCTATGATCCCTGGTCCTAGACTCTCCCAACTGTGGAAACATCCTTTCCACATCTACTCTATCTGTGCCTTTCAATATTCGAGTAGAGGCCCAGTGCTGTCAAACGCTCATCAAATGCCAACCCACTCATTAATGGAATAATTCTTGGAAACCACCTCTGGATCCTCTCCAGAGCCAGCACACCCTTCCTCAGATATGGGGCCCAAATTTGCTGACAGTACTCCAAAGGCGGCCTGACCAGCGCCTTATAGAGCCTGAGCTCCATGTCACTTGTAGGCAGAGGAGATCAGTCTAACTTGGCATCATGTTTGGCATGGACATTGTGGGCCTGCAGGCCTGTTCCTGAACTGTTCTATTTTCTGACATTTATCTCAGCCTACTTGGATTATGTTGAAAGGGAGCTGCACAAACATATATGGCTTTGGCATATCAACCTCACACTCTGTCAAAGTAATTTGCCACTTGGCGTGTGTGTGTGTGTGTGTGTTAATGATGAATCTTGCAGAAATTTGATCATCCCATGCGGTGAGATGCCATCCACAGATTAACTTCGGACGTGGCAAGCAGCCAACGGGAGGTTGGGAACCAAATGTCCTGGCATCAGCTTCACAACATATTAGAGCTCATTACTCAGCTACCCCAGCTGTTTGCAGAGTCCCAGACTGTGCCCGATTCAAACAATGCAACGGAGGTTATCACAAGAATGTGATGAGCCAGATATCCACTCGCAAGGGGGACCAAGTCTCCATCAATGAGAAGCCAAGTTTGTACACACAACGGGCCAGATCACCCTAAATCAGACTTGATACGCAAAGGGACCAAGTTTCTATACAAGATAGCCTGAATAAGGGTCCCGACCTGAAACGCCACACATCGTTTTTTTCCCCAGATATGCTGCCTGACCCATGGAGCTACTCTAGCACTTTTGTGTCTATCTTCGGGGTGTACCAGCATCAGCAGTTTTCTTCTACATATCTATACAGGATGCTAGGTCTCCACAAATAAGAGGTCAGGTATTCACAGACAAGGAGTTACATATCCACTGATTTCCACACATATTGAGTCAGAACTCCACAAACTTGGAGCCCAATATCCGTACACAAGGGACCCAATCTACTTACACACAAACAGATTCCCAAGAACGGGGACAAATCTGCATAACCGAGGGGGCAAATATCCAAAAATGAGAGGTTGAGTAGTCACAAATGAGACAGCAGATATGTACAGAGGTGCTGGGTAGCACAGTGGTGCAGCAATAGAGTTGCTGCCTTACAGCACCAGAGACCCGGGTTCGTTCCTGACCATGGGGGATGCCTGTGCGCAGTTTCCACATTCTCCCAATGACCATGTGGCGTTTCTTCCGGTGCTCCCTGCTTCCTCCAACATACCAAAGATATGCAGATTTGTAGGTTAATTGGCTTCTGCAAATTTACCCTACTGTGTAGGATTGAACTAGTGAATGGGTGATCATTGGTCAACATGGACTCGGTGGGCCGATAGGTTGTATCTCTAAACTAAACTAAACTTCAGGCATGCTGACACTAGCAACCAGACATTCACTGATAAGTGCCAGAAGTGCCAAGTATCTATCAACTATATTTGTTCATTGTTCAGTATGTTGGCATAATTGGCAGGGTGAATATTTGTTGCCACTTAATGCCCTTGAGAAGTTAATGGTGAGCCACTTTCTTCAACCTTTGCAGTCCTTCTGGTGAAGGTGCCCCAACAGTCTTGTTAACTGTAACTTCCAGGATTCAGACCCAAAGGCAATGGAGGCAAAGGTAAAATATTGCCCTTTGACCATGACCCAGGCCAAAGCAACACAGTTATTGTGTCCAGAAATCTCCCATCCACAGCCTCCAACCTTTACAATCCTCCAACCCGCATTGCCCGTTTCTATCTCCTTTCCAAAATCCACAAATTGAACGGCCCAGGCAGGCCCATTATTTTCACCCGTTCCTGCTTTACAGATCACATCTCCAAATGAATCCATAAACCCCTATATCCAGTCCCTTCCGACCAACATTTGGGAGGTCATGTTGCGGTTGTATAAGACATTGGTGAGGCCGCATTTAGAGTATAGTGTCCAGATCTGGGCACCATGTTACAGGCAAGATGTTGCCAAGCTGGAAAGGATACAGAGAAGATCTACGAGGATGTTGCCAGGACTTGAGGGTCTGAGCTGCAGGGAGAGGTTGAGTAGGCTGGGACTCCATTCGTTGGAGCGCAGTGGGATGAGGGGTGATCTTAAAGAGTATAAAATCATGAGAGGAATAGATCGGGTTGATGCACTGAGTCTCTTGTCAAGAGTAGGGGAATCGAGGACCAGAGGACATATCTTCAAGGTGAAGGGGAAATGATTTAATAGGAATCTGAGGGGTAACTTTTTCACACAAAGAGTGGTGAGTGTATGGAGCGAGCTGCCAGAGGAGGTAGTTGAGGCAGGGACAATCAAATAATTTAAGAAACAGTCACAGAGGTAAATGGATAGGACAGGTTTGGAGGGATATGGGCCAAACGCCGGCAGGTGGGACTGGTGTGGCTATGACATGTTGGCCGCTGTGGGCAAGTTGGGCTCGATGATTCTACATCCGGGAAACAAATAGGAGATAAGATATTTCTACATGATGTGCTGGTAATCTACAGGGGGGAACAGGTACCCCTAAAGAAACTGTGAGGCATCAATTTAAGGGGCCGTGTAGCTGCACAATGGAGAGCAGATATCCCAATAGGAAGGATAAGGATCCAGGTATTCATAAATTAGGGGTCAGGGATCGACAAATAACTGGACAGGTATCCACAAATATGGGACCAGGAACTAACACAAGAAGCCAAGTGTCCATACATGAAGACCCTGGTCTCCACATGAGAAGCCATTTATCTACAGGAGGTGCAGGAAGGAACGACACATGCTGGTTTACACTGAAGATGTACACAAAATACTGGAGTAACTCAGCGGGTCAGGCAGTTATCTCTGGAAAAAAGTCACCTAATTCATTTTCTCCGGAGATGCTGTCTGACCCACTGATTTACTCCACCATTTTATGTCTATCCACATGGGGGACCAAGTATCATTTTTTTTTCCCAATGAAACGCAATCTCCAACACTTATCAATACCCTGCAGAAAGTGAGTCTGATGTGCATTAACAAGAATTAATGGAAACAATTATCACAGAAGCGCGGTTTCAGGACAAGATGAAGTGTGATATGAGAACCGTACATCGCGACGCCCCTCAAAAATGAATAGACGCTCTCCCTGTAATTTGTAGACTGCTCTTGTTTTCCTCGGTTTATACCTAATCCCGGTAGCCGGCTGATAAGAACTGGACTGATACTTTCTGGCTGATCAAAAGCAATCACCATCTTTTGTCATGTTTTCTGCCGATTGAAATGTGTGACTGACCGCTGACCACAGGATGCCATTGCATTCGGGTTGCTGAAATAAATGGTAAAGAAAGGGGATATGTAATAAAAATAAACTGCAGGTGCTGGTTTACACCGAAGATGGACACAAAATGCTGGAGTAAATCAGTGGGTCAGGCAGCATCTCTGGAGAAAACGAATAGACGATGTTTCATAGAAACATAGAAACATAGAAAATAGGTGCAGGAGTAGGCCATTCGGCCCTTCGAGCCTGCACCGCCATTCAATGTGATCATGGCTGATCATCCAACTCAGTATCCCATACCTGCCTTCTCTCCATACCCCCTGATCCCTTTAGCCACAAGTGCCACATCTAACGCCCTCTTAAATATAGCCAATGAACTGGCCTCAACTACCTTCTGTGGCAGAGAATAGTAAGATTGAACGAGAACTTACCAAGTTTGAAGGTTGATCTTTATTTCATGAGGAGTTGCGGTGAGGGATTTCGTGAAGAGCCCGCCGGCACGCATGCGCGACATTCTTCAAAGCAGCGGTGTGGAATCACAGAAACAACAACAGAAATGACTTGGCATAGTAAGATTTAAAGAGACTCTGATTACCAGCTGAAGATGATCGAGGGTTGGGAGCGGAGGGCACGAAATCCCTCACCGCAACTCCTCATGAAATAAAGATCAACCTTCAAACTTGGTAAGTTCTCGTTCAATCTTACTATTTCATTTCGGAGTCACGTGAGTGACTTCGTGAAGACTTCAAAGCTTCTGTGATTACACGCCCTGGACAACGTCCATGCGGACACACCACTAGCAAGGATGGATTGGAGGAAACAAGTTGACCAAACGAGGTTATACTGAAACAAAAAGAAGATTTGTTAATAACACAACAAATAACGCCCTTTAATCAGGGACATCCCCACGTTCACACCCGGCGTTCAGCACGGCCTCTGCGAACTGAAGGGGAGCAGCAACAGGCTTATTATAGAATCGCTGGAACACAGCTTCATTCGCCCATCCTGCTGTGGCGAGGATATGGTCCATGGGTACCTCCATGACTCTCGCCGCCGACGTAGATGCAGCCCTGGTGGAGTGGGATGTAAACACATTAGTGTCAATACCTGCCTTATTCAGGACGATCCGGAGCCACCTGGATATCGTCTGGACTGTCACTCGATGGTGAGGTCTTTTGTGAGTGACAAGCAGGTACAACTCCATTCCTCTGATGCTCCTCGTCACCTTGATGTAGTAACGGATGTGAGTGGCTAAACATAGCCGAGCATCTGCAGGGTATGCCGGGAACTTCAGCTGCAGCCCTGTGCACCCAGGTCTATGCTGCTTAAGTAGCTCATCGATAAAAAAGACTACTTCTCCAGGGGTCGACGTCATCCTGTCAATACGTAGTTTGTGGAGCGTCTGAACCCGCTGTGCTGAAGTCAGCGCTAGTAACATCACCAATTTCATAGTGAGTTGGTCGAGCTGTAACCCTTCCATGGGTGACCACAACCTGAGCAGGGTAAGTACATCCCTGACATCCCAGGTGATGTTGTAGCGTGGTGTAGGCGGATTCAGATTGAATATTCCCCGCAGAAGCCTGGACACTAGCCTGTTCGATCCTACCTCGATGTTGAGGTAGAATGATAGCGCACTCCTGGCGCTGTTGATGGCACTATAACTCAAGTGCTCATCATGGTGCAACCCCGCGAGGAATTCCAGGACGTCGGCTATGGAGACATCATCACAGGTGATGTGAGAGCGACTGCAGTAGGCTTCCCACTTGGTGATGTGGGAGAGATATCTCCGCCTGGTTGACTCTCGACATGATGCTCCAATGGTGTTCATGGTCCGGGTGGTAAGGCCATACTGCATCCATGGCCTGGTCAGAACCTGCAAGCCAGTAATTTTAGATAGGCATGGCAGGGGTGTAACTCCCCTGAGACAGGGTGAGAAACCAAATGTGGGCAACCCTCTAGAGGGACCCAAGGTTGACTAATCATGTCAGAGACCACCGGATACCAAGGCTGTGTAGGCCAGTCGGGTATGACAAGAATGCCTCTGGCAGAATCCATCCTGATTTTTTGTAATACCCGACTGATGAGGCAAAACGGGGGGAATGCATAGAAAACCCACTTCCCCCAGTCTAGCGAGAATGCATCAATCGCTAATGCCCCAGGGTCTGGTTCCCATGAAACATATGTCGGTACCTGATGGTTCAACCGGGACGCAAAAAGGTCGATATCCGGTTGGCCAAATTTGGCTGTAATTTGGGCAAATATTTGAGGATGCAGCATCCACTCAAAATTATCATTGAATTTGCGTGACCTGGTGTCTGCCACAGTATTAAGCCTACCTGGCAAATAGGTAGCTGAAATCCAAATATCTCGATCAATGCACCAGCACCAAATAGTATAAGCCAATTTGTCACAAGAGACTGACCTGGTACCGCCCATATGGTTTAAATATGCCACCGCTGTGGTGTTGTCTATTTGGAGACGGACATGAGTACCACTAAGATTAGCACAATATGCCCGCAGTCCGTGAAATGCTGCAAGCAGCTTCAAATAGTTAATCCCTTGTATTAGCAACATGCTAGCTTCAAGGGGATCCCACCTGCCTCCACAACTAGAAGAGCTGTCCGCAGCTCCCCAGCCTAGAGAGCTTGCGTCAGTTTGCAAATATACCACCGGATTGGGCACAACAATGGGTTTGAATGCCTTGCCAATATTGGACACCCACCATTGTAGCTCAACCTTAGCATCGGAAGGCAGCCCCATAGGTCTGTCAAAATGACCAGCGTTCTTTTTTAACGCAGCAATCTTGGCCCTTTGCAGATTTTGATAATGCAAAGGTCCAAACCGGGCTGCCGGAAATAAAGCTACGATTTTCCCAATCATCTTAGCTGTATGCCGAATAGATGGTATACTGGCGGATGCGAGATCCTGACATGCAAGGGAAACATCCTCCACCTTGTGAAATGGAATGGTGGCCCTCATTTGAATAGAGTCCACCGTGAAACCCAAATAATCCATAACCTGGGATGGGTGAAACTTCGATTTTTCTGGATGGACTATAAACCCCAGCTGCTGAAATATAGTAACAGTTGCTGAAACAGCGCTTTCAGCTGCTTCCAGAGTGTTGCCAATAATCAGAATATCATCTAAATAAGCCATTACAATATGATGTTGTATACGTAATTTGGCCATAATAGGTTTGAGTAATTTAGTAAAGCCTAGGGCGGTAGTAAGCCCATTTGGTAAGGCCCGATATTGCCAGAGCTGATCCATCCCGACAAATTTCAAAATTTTCCGGTGATGTTTCCGGATGGACACTGAATAGCATGCATCTTTCAAATCAATACATGCCATAAAGCAACCATGCGAAAGCAGTGATTCGGCTGTCTCAAAAGGTGCCCATTTTGAAATGTGTATATGTTACAAAGGTATTCAACTGGTCAAGTCAATAATCACCCGACAACCTCCATCCTTTTTTGGACTAGTAAAAATATTGGAGACAAATTCAATGGGCTCGTGAATAGTTTTCTCTATCACGCCTTTTTGTTCCAAACGAAAAATTTCAGCCGTGCCTGCTGCCTGCTCAACGGCAGACAGCGTAAACTTCCGTTGAGGCATATGCTGGGATGGAGGAATGTTCCCGTGAATAAATTCAATAAAATGACCCCGAATATCCTTCCCTCTTGGAGAAGTCTTCCCCGAATTTTTTTGATTCTGCTGCAGGAGGGGCTCCAATATCCGCTCCATCCTGACCAATACGCCCCTTGAGCTAAAAACTCGGGCGGCCAAAGTCCTCATGTTCTGCTGAACTGCTGGGGCTTCGTCCATCGGCCCGCACCTCATCGAGGTGAACCTGGTGCCGCAAAGTTGTCGCCGGTAGCCGCTGCAGCGAAGCTGAGCGATTCCCGCGCGGGAGGTACACTCAAACGCCTCCTCGGCGGAGCTTGGTCTCGCTGCCTCGGAGGGCAAATGCGATGGGAAGTCGGCACCTGACTTAGCATGGAGATCCGACGCCCGCGCGGGCTTGCCGGCTGTCCATATCATGGACCTAGCCGACGCATAGTCTCGTCCTCCCATCCATGGGGGACTCGGCGACCGTGGCGTATGGGCTCGTTGAAGGGAGGAGCAGTTCGCTGGGCTTAGTGTCTGCTGACGGTTCTCAGCTGCTGCTGACGGCGGTTAACCTCCCTGTGCCTACTGGAGCTGGATGGCTCCTCTCCAGTAGCCGCGTCATGCGGCCATACGTCCTTCACCCTGAACACTGGGGTGGTCGGAGACCTCCGGCTCAGAAAGATTGCCGGGGCTCCTTTCATCGGCCCGCACCTCTGAGAAGTGATCTCGGTGCCGGAAGTTGTCGCTATCGGCCGCCGCAGCGAAACCGCGCGATTCCCGCGCGGGAAAGGTGTTCAACCGTCTCCGTTTAACAGGAGCGGAAGCCGTTGCCACAAAGGGCCCTGACGGCTTGGGGTCGACTCCAGCAGAAGCATGGAGCGACGCCCGCGCGGGCTTGCCGGCTGTCCACATCGTGGACCTTGCCGACGCACGGTCTCGTCCCCCCCATCGACAGGGGACTCGGCGACCGAGGCGGGACCGTACCCAAGCCCCCCGTCCCAGCGGCGGGGTTTGGGAGTTGGATAGCAGATCTCACAGACCCAGGTCCCGCCGTTGCACCAGACCGCACCAAGGCGGCTGGTGGAGCCTTGGCCCGAACCGGGTTTAGGCTTACGGGCTCCTCCCCTGCCCTTCAACAAAGGGCTAGCGGAGGGGGGTCGGGCCGCAGCACGACCCCTTCCCCGTGGTCGCCAATGGCGAACTTGTGGCAGGGTCCCCCCTTTCGAGAGGCACCCCGTTCTCGGCTCCTGGAACCAGCACTGGATCTCCTGCTCCTTGAATCAGCACTGGAGCTCCTGCTCCTTGAATCAGCACTGGAGCTCCTGCTCCTGGAACCAGCACTGGAGCTCCTGCTCCTTAAATCAGCACTGGAGCTCCTGCTCCTCGAATCAGCACTGGAGCTCCTGCTCCTTAATGCAGCACTGGAGCTCCTGCTCCTTGAACCAGCACTGGAGCTCCTGCTCCTTAATCCAGCACTGGAGCTCCTGCTCCTCGAATCAGCACTGGAGCTCCTGCTCCTTAATGCAGCACTGGAGCTCCTGCTCCTTGAACCAGCACTGGAGCTCCTGCTCCTCAAATCAACACTGGAGCACCTGCTCCTTGAATCGGCACTGGAGCTCCCGCATAGCGGCGGGTCGGGCCCGGTAACAACAGGGCTCCCCGACATCCACGCCTATTTCCCCACGTACCTGCAGGGAGAGAACATAACATACACCCGCCACAACAAGACACCAACTCACACTGGAGCTCCGGTGTATCGGCGGGTCGGGCCCTGTACCAACAGGGCTCCCCGACTACCACGCCTGTTTCCCGGCCCAACTCGCAGGTGAGCCGCTGAGAAAGGCTCCGGGATAAGTGGCCGGCGACTCCAAATCCACGTTCCTGTAGGGAGAGAACACACTGCTCCCCCCCCCAACAGGAAACACCAACTCTAGGGGGCTTAGCCTTACCTGAGTCGGCCCTCTGAAGGGCTGGTCGGGAGCCGCGCTCCCCACCAGCCGTCGGCAGCAATGCGATGCGACGATATGTCGCGCATGCGTGCCGGCGGGCTCTTCACGAAGTCACTCACGTGACTCCGAAATGAAATTCCAGAGACTCACCACTCTCTGTGTAAAGAATGTTTTCCTCATTTCGGTCCTAAAGGAATTCCCCCTTATCCTTAGACTGTGACCCCTTGTTCTGGACTCCCCCAACATCGGGAACAATCTTCCAGCATCCAGCTTGTCCAACCCCTTAAGAATTTTGTAAGTTTCTATAAGATCACCCCTCAATCTTCTAAATTCCAGCGAGTACAAGCCGAGTCCATCCAATCTTTCCTCATATCAGTTTCAGGTCGGAACCCTTCTTTAGTCGGAAGAAGGGTCCTGGTGCTTCTGCTTGCTTACTGCACAATCGCCAACAGCTGGGCTATATCGTGCAGGTATGCAAAATCACCTATCATTTTATCCAGAGATGCTGCCTGACCCGCTGAGTTACTCCTGTATTTTGTGTCTATGAGAAGGCCTACCGGGAGGAGGTGGCTGATCTGGCACTCTGGTGTCAGGACAACAGCCTCCTCTTGAACATCAAAAAAACGAAGGAGCTGGTCGTGGGCTTTAGGAGGGCATATCATCTGAGGACGTACACACCATTGAGGATAAATGGGGATACTGTGGATAGAGTGAGCTGTATTAAATACCTGAAAGTCCACATCTCTGAGGATATGACATGGACATCACATGCTGCAGCACTCGTGAGTAAGGCAAGGCAGTGCCTTTACCACCTCAGGCAATTGAGGAAACTCAGAGTGTCTCCGAGGATCCTCCAGTGCTTCTACTCAGCGGCTGTGGAAAGCATCTTGTCCGGGAATATCACGATTTGGTTTGGGAACTGCTCTGCCCAAGACTAGAAGATTCTGCAGAGAGTAGTGCGTTCGGCCAAACGCACTATGGGAACTTCACTCGCCCCTCTGCAGGAACTATACATCAGGAGGTGCAACTCCAGAGCCAATAATATCATGGGAGACCCCTTCCACCCCTGCACTGGACTGTTCCAGCTGCTACGGTCAGACAAACGCCTCCGTTGCCATGCTGTGAGAACGGAGATGTGGAGAAGGAGTGTCTTCCCAGAGGCCATTAGCACTGTAAACTCCTATCTCACCAGGGACTAACTTTACTGTACCATTCTACTGTTTTTTATAAATTGCTGTGTTTTTTTTTTCCTTTCTCTTTCCTCCCACAACATGTAATATGTAAAAGAACATGTGATTCTGTTCCATTCTGTTGTAGTTTGTTTGTTTTTTGCACAAAGTCTGCAAGCATGGCCACTTTTCATTTCACTGCACATCCCGTATGTGTATGTGACGAATAAACTTGACTTGACTTGGCTTGGCTAACTTTGGTAAAGAAAGGGGCTTCTGCCATATGAAATGGAAAGCAGTCCATTTAGGTAAAGACAATGAGGATATTCATCCTTAGCCTTTGTACCCATCAGGATTTAATAGTTAGAGGCACAAGAAATGAAGAGTTATTAAGTGCTACAAAAGAATGATTGCCTACTGTGGCAGTAAACCGTTACTGTAAAGCACATTTTGATATTCAGACCAACTATGTTTAGGTCTTAGAAATAGAGTGTGCAGTTCTGGTCACCACACTTTAGGGAAGGATGTGAGGGGTATGGAGAGTGTGCAGCACTGGAATAGAGTGCATTAGTTACAAGGTCAGATTGGGCAAACTTGGATTGTTTTCTCTGAAGTATCAGAGTCTGAGGGGTGACCTGATAGAAGCTAATAAACTCATGAGAGCCAGATAGTCTTTTTTTTTTTGTCCCAGGGCGAAACTGGTAAATACACAAGAGGGTATACTTTTCAGGTGAGAAAGGAAAAGTTTAAAGGAGAGTTGTGATACAAGCTTATTTCCACAGAGAGTGGAAATACAGAGGGTGGCACAGCGGTAAAGTTGCTGCCATACAGGGCTTGCAGCACCAGAGACCCGGGTTCGATAACGACTGTCTTTACGGAGTTTGTACGTTCTCCCCGTGGTTTTCTCCGAGATTTTCGGTTTCCTCCCACACTCCAAAGACATACAGGTTTGTAGGTAAATTGACTTGGTAAATGTGAAAATTGTCCCTAGTGTGTGTAGGATAGTGTTAATGTGTGGGGATCACCAGTCGGTGCGGGCCTGGTGGGCCGAAGGGCCTGTTTCCACACTGTATCTCTAGACTAAACTAAAAAAAGTGGTCGGTGCCTGGAATGTGGTGATAAAACCAGATACAATAGAAATTTTTAAAAACCACTTAGACAGATACACAAACAGGCAGGAAATAGAGGGATACGGTACACGTGCAGGCAGATGAGATTAGTTAAGCGTGCCATCATGGGCACACAGACATGGTAGGCGAAGGGGCCGGTACCTGTACTGAGCTGTTCTACATTTAGACCAGATTAATTAAATATCCAATGTGTGAAATGAGCTGGCGATTTTCCACCTAGTTCCTCTTGGGCAAAAGCCCCAAAGCACAACAAAGATTTCATACCTAGATGCACCACAGTTGTGGCAACCATTAGAAACACAGAACGTCACACTGACGATCTTTTCTTGACAAGCTACGACAGAACAGAGTTTCATTTCCTCACCTCAGATGCAAGTGTGACAAATTCCTAGGACCAGAAGTACAACAATGAACTAAACTAACCTGAACCAAACTAAACCAAACTAAACTTAACCCCCAGGATTTTAATCAAAGTGAGTATACTGCGGGTGCCTGAAGCATGATTTTCTAAATTATTTTTAATCAACAACCATTCCTTTAGAACAGAGCATTGTGTATGCCATGCATGATATTATCGATGAAGGGTGAATTAGCTTAACATCTGCTGGGAAAATATTAGTGTATATCTATGGATGAACATGATAATGTACTTTTATTTTTAAATCACGTGATTAGAGGAAGCTAGCATGAAAGGCTAGATCAATTCCAGGGAACTTGATTTGATTTTTATGAAGAGGTGACTAAATGATTGACTCAAAATGGTTTTCCTTGTTTAGTATTCACATAGCTGCCATACATCCTTCATTCTATTTTCATACTTCCTTGCTCTTTAGTTATTGTATTTTTTATTTTTTTCTTCCCCCACCAGCTTGCTATATTGGGCATGATTTCCTTTTGTTACTTACCTAGCATGCGTCATACAACCCACTCTTTCATTTCATCATCTCATCCAACTCAATTCTTGCCCAGGGAAGTGTGGCTTTGTTTCCATTATATCCCATATTTCTAAGACCTCCCCCCACAGGCCTTGTGGTAATGCATCTGGCTCAGAAATTAGAAATTAGTTTGCATTACAACTATAGCAGTGACCATTTCTGACCTGCCCTATATCAATCAGTAAATTTGACTGGGCATTGAGTCTGCCTTGTTTCAGCCACAGGCGTGTATCAAGCGACATTAGTCACCAAGCAACACCCATTTTATGGCACTGCAGGAAACAAAGGACCATGTTATTCAGGAAGCAACGTCAATCAGTCCCTCCCATGGCTACCCAGGATTTAATAGCACCGTTTTGACCATGCTCTAATAAATCCAATTACTTCGAGACCCTCTCATCCACCAACAGTCCCACTTCATCCCAGGTTCACAAAAGATCGGTCAAGGTCCCAGTCCTAGAATTATAATATCTTCTCTCTTCTTGTTTCAATAACATGATATCGTCTGCTCTCTCCAGCACTTTAACTCCTCTCTCACACTGTAATATTTTTCTCCCTCACTCATTGTAATATTTTCTACTCTCTCTGACATTATAAATTCTTCATTTCTCATCAGCATGTAATAGAGTTCCTTCTGTGCATCCCCAATATATATTGCTTTCCTTGGTGCAGTAATATAGAACATAGAACAGTATAGCACAATATACCATCAAGTCCGCACCAACCAGCAATCACTGCAGTATCCTACACAGAAGGGACAATTTACCATTTACACAGCCCAATTAACCTATAAACCTGTCCATTGTTGGAGTGTGGGAGGAAACCGGAGAACCCGGAGAAAACTCGTGCGGTCACAGGGAGACCGTACAAATACTGTACAGATCGAACCTGGGTCTCTGGCTGTGTAAGGCAATAAATCTACCGATCTGCCACTGTACCATCTAAATCTATTTCTACTATTGCTGGGTTATAACTAAACTTGCTGGAACGTCGATAAGTGTATGGCAATCCTGACTAAAAGGATACAATGGCTGCCAGTAAAGGTAAACTAATGTGACAACAGTATTACTGGCCTGGGTTTTGGGGAGAAAATGTTGGCAAAGTCGCAGACAATTTTGCAGAGTGACTCTCTCGGTAATTCCTTCATGTATTCATGTTCAAAGGTTACTGCCTGCAGTTCACCACTGTTATTATTAACTGCACTTTGATTCCAGATTCCTGGTGGAATTCAGTGCAGAATCAGAACAGTGTAGAGAATTCACATCCAAATTCTGCAGCACATTGGACCTCGTAATTTAGATTTTATGTATTTTTAAGATTCACAAATATTTAACATTTTTTAAAGCAATTTATTTGAATTTTTAATAAGGGCAAATTATAATGCCCTCTCCCCCCTCACCATTCACTGAGTGAAAGTGTGCATCTTCATTCATTGTCTAGACTCACACGTGAAGATTGATCTTCCGAGGGAGTGGTGCTAGAAACAGAGAAAATAGGTGCAGGAGTAGGGCATTCGGCCCTTCGAGTCAGCACCTCCATTCAATATGATCATGGCTGATCATCCACAATCAGTACCTGCTTTTTCCCCCATATTCCCTGATTCCGTTAGCCCCAAGATCTAAATCTAACTCTCTCTTGAAAACATCCAGTGTATTGGCCTTCACTGCCTTCTGTGGCAGAGAATTCCACAGATTCACAACTCTCTGGGTGAAAACGTTTTTCCACATCTCAGTCCTAAATGGCCAACCCTTTATCCTTAAACTGCGACCCCTGGCTCTGGCAGAGAATTCCACAGATTCACAACTCTCTGGGTGAAAACGTTTTTCCTCATCTCAGTCCTAAATGGCCCACCCTTTATCCTTAAACTGCGACCCCTGGCTCTGGACTCCCCCAACATGGGGAACATTTTTCCTGCATCTAGCCTGTCCAATGCGTTAAGGGTGCTGCAGCAAATGCCGCCCCCCCTTGGGAGAAGGCAGGAGATATCGGAGTAAAAGCTGGGCCAATGCAAATTTCATCAGCTAATGTCCAATGGAACCAGCAGGAGGGGACTTTTGGAGGAAGAGGAGGCCACTTTCTCTCACAGGACTTACGAGCCCTGGCAATAGTCTGACTGAAGTGTAAACTGCTTGATTAAAACATGGGACCCAATGGCTCATTTAAGCCAACTTGCAATTCGCAACTCACATTAATCAGTTTCAGTTCAGTTTTAGTTTATCGTTACGCGTACTGAGGTACAGTGAAAAGCTTTTGTTGCGAGCTAACCAGTCAGCAGAAAGACAATACTTGATTACAAATCGAACCATCCAGAATGTATAGATACATGATAAGGGAATAATGTTTAGTGCAAGGTAAAGCCAGTAAAGTCTGATTGAAGATAGTCCGTGGGTCCCCGATGAGGCAGATAGTAATTAAAGACTGTAGGCCTACTGTGATAGACATGGTACTAATTATTTTTTTTTGCGTAGAGGGACATAACATTAAAAGCTGCTGCCATTTTAGAAACATTTCTATCAGGTAGGATTCAGAGTGAAAGATTAATAATAATTCCAAAAGATAACATTGGTTAGGAGGCAAAGGCAGTCCAAGGTGACTTTATTAGAGAAATTTGTTCTAGTTGTCATTATATATAAAGTATAACGTCACTCAAAAGTACAGGAAGACATGGGATGCTGACAGATTTTGTTGTTGATTAAACATAGAAAATTCTTCTTGGGCAAGTGTCAGTTGCTGTACTATCCATAACTGATTGCGATGCATGGCAAGACATATGGTTGCAGGCAAATGTCTGAAGGTGTCAATATATAGAATGTTGCCATTGCTTCGTGATCATTTGAAAACATGAAAATACGTTAAAAATCTCAAGGCAAAAATATTCAGCACATTCTGCCAAGTGAGAAATAAATGAATCTAATGGCTAATTCATTATCCCCAGGGGAAAAAAAAAGTAATGTTAGCTCTAGCTATTATTCCTTGACTGTGGTGGATAGCAGCTCATTGGAATGGATTGCTGAACAATGAATATACTTAAATAAAAAAATTGATTAAAGCTGCACTTCTGTGTAACCCCTTGGCACCAGATGACGGTACTACAGATCTTACCTCTCCATTTTCTGCCTGTCTAAAACCATAGCAACCAACGGTGGAAACAAAGCAGGCAGAAATCAATAAGGTAAAGCAAACGTCATGAACAGCAACAGATGCTATTATATTATAGCAGGAACGAATTAGGATCTATATTGTGAGAGGTACAAGCACGCTATTTGTACTTATTGCTCAGCATCATTCACTGGTGCACTACATTCTGTCATTTTAAAGGTACATCATAGAAACAGGCCCTTTGGCCCACCGTATCCACGCCCACTATCGATCACCTGTTCACACTACTTCTCTTTTATCCCACTTGTGCACCGACTGTACTTCCTACACACTAGGGGCAATTTTACAGAGACCAATTAACCTGCACGTCTTTGGGATTTGGGAGGAAATCGGAGCATCCGGAGGAAACCCACACTGTCACAGCTCAACCAGCTAAGCCACTGTGCCGCCCTTAACAATGTGTTACATAGTTTGAAAGCACTCGAGGTATATTCTGAAAATAAACACCAGCGTAGGCCAAAAATTTGGATCTTAAAATGTAATTTAAAAATAGGAATATGCCCTAACTTCCTCACTGCTGGTTTGCAGTGTCAGTTTGGAGTTGGTTCCTCCACCTCTGGAACTGAACGTACACACTTCGGGACTTAGAAGCAAAATTACATCACAGATCCTAGCCTCTGATATTAAAGTTCTCAGCCTGAAATTCATCAACTAATAAGTCTGCCTCCATTCAATAATAAATTACTTTTCCTTAACATAAAATCAATCGTTCTGGCAATTAATGGCAAATTATTGTAAGCAAATTACTGTAACATTGTCGGAGGATGGTTAATTATTGACAGTGTCATTATGCATCAAGGACACCGATAGACTTTTAACAAGTATGGCGCAAAACACACAAACATGCATGCACACACTAGCACACACACAAAAATCATGCGCTCTCACAAAAAAATCATGCACAACCACAAAAAGTGTGCATAAGCATGCACATACGCACACACAGACAAAGACATACGCACAAATATACACCAACACATATATACCCAGACACATGCACACAGACACTAAAAGATCCACATGCACTCACACAAAAACACAAACACCAACAAAAAAAAACAGACAGTTTAGTTTGTTAGTACATGTTTAGTTTAGTATAGTTTCGAGATTCAGCGCAGAAACAGGTCCTTCGGCTCACCGAGTCCACGCCAACCAGCGATCACCTTGCAACACTAGCACTATCTTACACACGAGGGACAATTCACAATTTTTACTGAAGCCAATCAACCTACAAACTAAGGGTACACAAAAGGCTAGAGAAACTCAGCGGGTGCAGCAGCATCTAAGGAGCGGAGGAGATAGGCGACGTTTTGGGTCGAGACCCTTCTTCATTCGCTCCTTTGATGCTGCTGTACCCGCTGAGTTTCTCCAGCCTTTTGTGTACCCTCGATTCTCCAGCATCTGCAGTTCCTTCTTTAACACAACCTACAAACCCACATGTCTTTGAATTGTTGGTGGCAACCGGGGCACTGGGAGAAATCCCACGTGGTTACAAGGAGAGCGTTCAGACGGCACCCAAACTGAGGATGGAATCTGGGTGTCTGGCACTGTTAGGAAGCAACTCTACCGATGCGCCACTGTGGAACAGGCACCACAATCATCCCCGCGAGAGAGAGACACCCCCAGGGAACAAAGGCGGCCGGGTGAAGAGAGGGACACGGCATCCAAGGAAGCAAATGGCTGGATGCCCACCACAGCCCGAGACTTGCCTGGAACAGGCACTGTTCACGAGTACCAGACCGTGGATTTTGAAAATGGCACCAAACATGGCACCTCGTGCATGCGGGCTCAGTAGACCGTTTCTGCACACTTGCTGATCAAGGATTGGGGATATGGCAATACTCTACTGCACTGTTTGTAAAATAAAGAATTTCACAGTGTTTGCACATGAGGCAATAAAAGCAGCACTGAGAGAATGCAGGTCCAGAAGTAGTCCTCCATTTTGTGCACATTACTCACGAGTATCTTAGTTACCTCTTCTGACATTGATTCTTCTGTGAGCCGGGCAATGTAATTGAAGCCGATGATCATTCAGACAAGGTTTTGCAGCAGGGACGCGAGTATGGCCCGGTGTAAGCATGGACCTCGGTACCATGGCGTTGAACATTCTGTTCAGCTGGACACAAAGTGCTGGAGTAACTCAGCCCTATAACCCCTGACACCCATTCTAATCGTGAATCTATCTCTCCCTGCCTTAAAAATATCCATTGACTTGGCCTCCACAACCTTATGTGGCAATGAATTCCACAGATTCACCGGCCTCTCTCAAGAGAGAACTGGAATGTATTTTCTTCTTCAGAGTGCCAATATCCCTGACAGTTCTGCATGTCCTCTGGAGATGCTGTCTGACCCAGTGAGTTACTCCGGCACTCTGTGTCCTTTTTTTCCCCAAAGTGTGTCCAACCTCTCTAATGGGGTAGCATTCTGGTGAACCTCTGTTTCACCCTCCCCAAAGCCATTGCGTCCTTCCTACAATATTGCAAGTTAACTTTTTGGGAACCTTGCACCAGTACTCCTAAGTCCCTTTGCATCTCTGTTCTGCTCTCTCTCACGCTCCCCCTCCCCCAGACAGAACAAGGATAATCTCCTGGTCCTCAACTTTCATCTCACCTTCCTCTGCATCCAACACATCATCCTCCAACATGTCCATCACCTCCAACGTGATCCCACCACCTTCTTCCCTGTCACATCTTCCCATCTTCACCCTTTCCACCTTCCACAGAGACTGCTCCTTCCATAACTCTTTGGTTTACTCACCCCTTCCCATCCAAACGACCCCCACCCTGGGTACTTTCCCCTGCCACTGCTGGAGATGTAACACCCTATACCTCCTCCCTCGACTCCATCCAGGGACCCTAGCAGTCCTTCCAGGTGTGACAAAGGTTCACGTGCACCTCCTCTAACGTCACCTACTGCACCTGGTGTCCCTGATGTGGCTTCCTGAACATCGGCGAGACCAAGTGTGGCCTCAGTGACTGCTATGCCAAACACTTGTGCTCCATGGCATACTGGATCTCCTGGTGGCTAACTATTATAACTCCCCTTCCCATTCCCATATTGCTCTTTTTGTCCTGGTCATCCTCCATTGCCAGAGTGAGGCCACGTGCAAACTGGAGGAGCAGTATGTCATATTCCGCTTGGGTAGCTTACAACACAATGGTAAGAACACAAATCCTCCAATTTTACGTAACCTATAACAACCCCCCCCCCCCCCCCACCCACCTCTCCTCCCCAATGCACTACCTGTGTTTGCATCTATTTCTTCCCTCCCCCTCCCCCTCCATTCCTTCCTCTGGTTTCACAATTCACAGCTCTTCAATCCTTTTGACTCACACTTTCTGTTTTTTTAAATCTCTGGCCTAACCAGCTGCCTATCAACCCGCCCCTTCCCCCCCTTCCCTCGTTCACCTATTATCTCTCACACATCATCCAGCATTTATCCCCACACAATCAGTGTCAAGAAGACTGAAACGTCACCTTTCCATGTTCGCTGCCTGACCCACTGAATTACTCCTGCACTACATGCAGTTTTTTGTAAACTAGCATCTGCAGTTCCTTGGTTCTACATGAAAGAGTGGAATTGGGTAGGTGGGTCGGGGGGCAAGGGGAGAGGAAGGGTGAAGTCTTATTTTTACCTCAGATTGCTCCTCTCTCTCTCTCTCTCTCTCTCCATTGCAGTGAAAGGGATGGTGTGCAGATCATTCACAAAGTGAGCGGTTGGTCTTGCTAATGGAAGTTGTATTAATCAGCTCCATGCCTGCCAGGTCCCTTGCCTTGTTGCTGATGCATTGGACAACCCTCTTCCAAACAGATCAGTGTCAATAACCATCAATTTAGACAGGACACTGGAAAATATACAGAGACTGGGGCTGCTATATGAAAACCTCCACCAGGTCCAACCTCCAGCAAACTAATTGAAAAAAAAATGTTCAATGATGCCGACAGTCCTGGCCAAATAGCTATTATTAACCCACTGCTTGCCGGGATCCCTAAAGTGTGCCCTTTTCTACCAGTGGCAGATTGACATCAATCCCTCTCTTTGATGGAGGAACCAGCGCAGTTCTCTGCCCCAGAGGGCAGTGGAGACGGATTCTCTGGATGCTTTCAAGAGAGAGCTAGATAGGGCTCTTAAAAATAGCGGTCAGAGGATATGGGGAGAAGGCAGGAACTGATTGGGGATGATCAGCCATGGTCACATTGAATGGCGGTGCTGGCTCGAAGGGCTGAATGGCCTACTCCTGCACCTATTGTGTATTGTCTATTGTTGTGATGAACAACTGCTTTGTCGACAAACCTCCACTAGGGTGCAGCACGGTGGTGCAGCGGTGGAGCTACTGCCTTGCAGCGCCAGAGACCCGGGTTCCATCCTGACTACAAGTGCTGTCTGTACGTTCTCCCCATGACCAGCTTGGGTTTCCTCCCACACTCCAAAGACGTACAGGTTTGTAGGCTAATTGGCTTGGTAAAATTATAAATTGTCCCTAATGTGTGTAGGATAGTGTTAGTGTGGGGGGATCTCACGACGGTATGAACTCGGTGAACCGAAGAGGAACGACTTTAAAAGTTCTGTCACTGTTGCCTTGTAAGGAACACAACAGCTCAGATTCTCCAGGGAGTTGATCCTGATCATCAATTATTATCATTAAAGTTCAAGGTCAAGGATCCACAGGCCCATGTTCATCAACAGGACAGTGGTGGTGAGAGTAAAATAAAATTCAAATTCCTGGGTGTGCATAGCTTTAAAGATCTTTACTTCCTCAGAAAATTGAAGAGATTCAATATGTCAATGAACACTCTCTTGAACTTCTACAGGTGTACGGTAGGCAGTATATTATATCACGGCCTGGTTTGGCAACTCAAATGCTCAGGAACGAAGGAGATTGCAAAAAGTGGCAAACACTGCCCAGTCCATTATGAGCACTAACCATCGCACCATCGAATGAATACTTATCACCCACATATCAATCTATCTGGGTATCTTCTCCCTTCATTCGCCTTTCCTAATCCACTCCCCTCCACACCTGGTCCCGTCCCTCAGTTATCTGGCTCCAACTGTCCAGCCTCTGCCCACCCTTCCCCCTCACTTCCATCTGCTGGCCATTTCCCTCTACATTCTTAAACTTGATGCAGGGATCTTGACCCAAAACATCGACCATGTCTTCGCCTCCATAGATGTTGCCCCACTGAGCAAGGTTCTTCCATTCTTCCAGCAATTTATTTTGGGTAAAGGTATTTGCTCCTTGTGGAGACCTTTAATTTATCTACAGCTCGCCACTCTGCCGGAGATGTATCTACAGGTGGTGGTGCACATTCTCCCCTTGTCTTTCAGCATCGTAGAAGCCACTGGTTGGAGAGCTACCATTAGCGTGGCTTAAATGAGTAACTACAGTCATCTATCTGCACGTATATCTACATTAGATGATACACACAGTGCTGGTGGTGAAATAAGTGACTGTTTGGAGTGGTGGCAATCAAGAGGTACCCCATTCATTTCTGAACCTTGGTGTGGCTTACAGTGCTTAAACAGCAGTTGAATAGCTTCAATTTACCCTTCTATATAACTGATAAAATATGGAGGAAAAATGATGTCTCACGATGGGTCCAAGTTTATCTCTCAATACGTTTTCCTACTGTGTGCTAATAAGATGCTCAGGAAATTCTGCCATAAATTGACAAACAAAACAACACTGATGCCAGTATTAATTCTGGTTTGGGGAGAATCAAGGTAACTTCAGTCTGGATCTACAGGAAAACTAATTTTTGATCGCAGATAGTTTTACTATGCAGCAATTAGCTTCCATCAATTTTTTCCTTGGAGGCACCAGAAGCAATATTAAGCCTCAAGCAACTGCCCGAAATGCGCACGCAAATAAATATGATATGCAGCTCATCTATTTGGTTCCCTAATCCACTGGTTTGATGGAAATTAATTTTGACAATGACTGACTTCAGTGCCAATCTCCCGCTCTCCAATACACAAACGTATTCAACAAGTCCACTGTAGCCGCTAACCCCTTGGATACAACACTTTTGTAGCTGCTTATAAACTCCAGTCAGAAGATGCTGGAGTCTGAAGGTCATTAGAAACATGGACTTTTAGATAATAGCACACATAAAAACACACACAATCAAGATGCACTCATACAAATGCAGACGGGTACACGTGTAATCAAAACAATTGGACACAGCCAAGCACCACACACAATCCAGACATATAAGCACACACAATCAGCCCACCCATACATACGTGTACACAACAGTCATTCACAAGCACAATACACCCATAGACACACACGACAAACCCATAGACACACACACACACACATTAACTGAGATATGTAATAACTGAGACATTAACTGAGGTATGTGTGCATAAACATGCTTGCAGACGGAAAAAGATATTTATGGCGCAAAGTAATTCATAGAGTACATATGTGCTCAAAGTCTCTCTCGCTCACACACAGATACACACCCACACAGTCTCTCTCACACAACCGCAATTTCACACACACACACAGCCTCTCTCTCTCTCTCTCTCTCTCGTACAGTCTCTCCCTCTTACAGTCTCACATATACACACACAATGTCTCTCTCACACAGTCTCTCTCTCTCTCACACATATACACACAATGTCTCACACACAGTCTCTCACTCCCTTTTACAGTCTCAGATATACACACAATGTCTCTCACATGCACAGTCTCTCTCTCTCTCTCAAACACTGTCTCACACAGTGGTTTCCTCTCTCTCATACACACAGACTCTCTCTATATATATATATATATCACACACACACACAGTCTCACGTACACATTCTATCTCTCTCTCTCACACACACAGATACAGACACTTTTCAATATGATTTGCAGACAGAAAGGTTTCTGCAGTGACCTTTGGGGTACGTGTGACACTGCAGTGTTGTGCACTTCATTTAAACTCAGGGGGGTAGGTAGCTCTCCTGGAAGGTGAGTGGCCTTGAAGGGAGCTCTGAGCTGCAGCAGGTTTTGAAACTTGCAGTGTTTTGTCAGAAGCTCAGCCAATTAATATGAGGAGAGTTGATCCAGGTACAAAGTGTCTGGCAACACAGCATTGGGCAATTAAACAAAGAGATGGAAATGTTGCACACCGTGCAACAGGAAAACAGAGGGAGCAGTGCGCTGCATTTAAAAAAATAATTGTTTTTCCAACAGTGGGGGAGAATGGCAAACAGATCATATTTAAGGGCAGGGCTTTGCCTCTTGGTGTGCGGTGCAACACCAGTCCTGAATAAAGAATGTGCTACCTGCTGTATTCTGTTTGGAGCACAGTACTGTTTAACATGGTGCTGACCTGCAGCCTCTCAAGTGGGCACAAACGACAGGCTCTTCCTCTCACGTCTCCCTTCCACCCTGGAGCGGAGGAGGGGGCGGCCATTTCAATTTCAGCGCACCTTTCGGAGAATGCTAACAGCGTAGAAGGAGGCGTTTGGGCCTTCAAGTCACTGCTGGCTTTGAGCAAAAACACGACAGCTATCCCCACACCCCCGCCCTTTTCTCTGTCACTTTGCAATTGTTCTTTTTGAGTCGAGAGTCAATTCCCTTTTGAAAGACATTGAACGCTGAATGTCAATTTACAATAGAGGAAATATTAATCCAAAAAACATGAGAACTTGGATCTCTTTATGAAACATTTTTCTTTTGTTCTCCTTCCTGTCAATAAGATCCCAGAGAGGGAATACTTTTTATTATGAATTGGAACGCAGGACGGAAGAACTTTTGGATAATACATTTCAAAAGAGAAATAGACATATACTTGAAAATAAGTCATTTGAAGGGATCATGGGCAAAGTGGAAATGGAGAGCTCCTTCAAAGGACTGGCAGAGGCACAATAGGCTGAATGGCCCTCTGCTGCATTGCATCGTGCTCTGAGACTGAAAGCTTTAAATTCTGCCAGCAGTAAATATGATCAAGGTAGTAGCTGACAGAAAATAAATGAATGTGTCAATAGAAAGCTTATTAAAATTAAACTTAGAAACAAGGAACTGTAAACAATGATTGAACACTGAAAAGGACACAGAGTGCTGGAGTAACTCCAGAGATGCTGCCTGACCCACTGAGTTACTCTCGCACTTTGTGTCCTTAAAATAAAACTTGCTGTTTCAGTATCAATTTACATATCGTTCTCTGCAGCAAAGCTGGGACAATAATGAACAGAAGAAGTGTTAAAGAAGGAACTGCAGATGCTGGAAAATCGAGGGTACACAAAATGCTGGAGAAACTCAGCGGGTGCAGCAGCATCTATGGAGCGAAAGAGATAGGCAACGTTTCGGGCCGAAACCCTTCTTCAGACTGATCATACTGATCATGAACAGATGAAGCTGGTTCACGTAAGCCTCAGGGATGAGGAGACGAATACGAAGACCATCGGTCTGGTGAAGAAGGGTCTCGACGTGAAACATCACCTATTCATGTTCTCCAGATATGCCGCCTGGCATGCTGAGTTACTCCAGCACTTTGTGTCTTTTTTTGTTTTGCAAACCGGCATCTGCAGTTCCTCGTGACCCCACTGAACTCGTTGATACCTGACAGCGTCTCTTGGCAGTAGCTAATATAACAGTGAGCAGAACTTGCAAATTAAGTTTTAGTTCAGTTTTAATTTTAGAGATAGTGTGTGGAAATAGGCTCACCGAGCCCGCATGCTACTTCTATCCTACACACTAGGGACAATTTACAGAAGCCAATTAACCTACAAACCTGCACGTCTTTGAAGTGTGGGAGGAAACCTGTGCACCCGGAGAAAACTGACGTGGTCACGGGAGAAACGTACAAACTCCGTTCAGACAGCACCCGTAGTCAGGATCGAAAATTGGTCTCTGCACAGTCAGGCAGCAACTCTACCGCTGCACCACTGTGCTGCCCTTATAGGAAGGTGAACTGGCAATGGATATATTTTAATCAAATGATCTCTCGGATGAACATGCAAATGAAAGCGAGTCCTACGGTTGTGAATTCTGCACTGGCCTCTTCAGTGCTATCAATGCAATGCAGAAGGTGCAACACATCACTAGTGACAGCCACGCAGCACTGAATTTAATCTACAAGATCATTTAAATTGAGTAACATCCAAAGTTGATGCATGGTTCGAACCATGCTTCGGATGCCGAACATACCTTAGAAGTAAACTATGATCTGATAAATAGAAAATAGTTGGGGGGGGGGAAATCAAGTACAAACATACATCTTAAAATTAAATGTAATAAAAAAAGGTACTGCAGATGCTAGTTTCAAAAGTCAAAGTCAAGAGTTTATTGTCATGTGTTCCTGACAGGACAATGAAATTCTTTCTTTGCTTAGCACAAAAGAACATAGTAGGCATTGACTACATTAACAGATAGATGTGTATTAATGTTCAGAGTTTTGTTCGAGTCAAGTTTAATAGCCTGATGGCTGTGGGGAAGTAGCTATTCCTGAACCTAGTCGTTGCAGTCCTCAGGCTCCTGTACCTTCTACCCGAATTCAGTAGACAGACACAAAATGCTGGAGTAACTCAGCAGGACAGGCAGCATCTATGGAGAAAATGGATAGGTGATGTTTCGGGTAGTAAACCTTGACGTTTCAGGTCCGGACTCTTCTGCAAAGGAAGAAAGGTCCCAACCCGAAACATCACCTATCCTTTTTCTGCAGCGATGCTACTCCAGCACTTTAAATTTAAAGTTTACATTTCAAATTGATGACCATTCCATCTATATAAGGCGTTGCCTCAAAAAATAACCCAGCATCATCAAGGATCCACACCACCCTATCCATGGCATCGCATACCTGCTAAATAGAAAGATATAGGAGTCCCAAAACTGTGACCTCCAGGTTCCGGAATAGCTTCTTCCCAGCAACCATCAGGTTCCTGAACACTGCAAACACCAACTAAACTATGAACTATCAAGGTATATATTTAATGGTATATGGACACACTGACTGTTCTGTATTTATTTATGCCTACAATATCCTGTTGTGCTGAAGCAAAGCAAGAATCTCATTATCCTTTCTGGGACACATGACGATAAACTCTCTTGAATCTTGAACCTTGGTCGCACTAGGGACTTCAGGCTTTTGTTTTTCAAGAATATTGGGCTCCTTTTTTACACCAAAGATAATTTGTTCAAAGAAAATTGAATATTTTTTTGTTTATTATGTTATCTATGAGTGTTGTGTTCTCAGGTCTGTTGTGCTGCTGCAAGTAAGAATGCCATTGCTCTGTTTTCGGTACACATGACAACTAAACACTTTGACTCTCAGGTATTTGGAGACTTGAGAGACATTGTAGATGCAGGGCAGGAACAGGCCCTTCGGCCCACCGAGTACGCGCTGAGCAGCAATCACCCTGAACACTAGCACTATCCTACACGCTAGGGACAATTTACAATTTACAGAGGACAATTAACCTACAAAGCAGCACGTCTTTGAAATGTGGGTGGAAACCGGAGTACCTGGAGAAGACCCACGTGTTCACAGGGAGAATGTAGAAACTCCGTATAGACAGCATACATTGTTAGGATCAAACTGGACATCCAGCCTTTAGTATATTTCGCTCTTGGTTCCTAAACTAGAGCTGTCCACTCACAAGTGATATTTAGGGCCTGTCCCACTTATGCGACCTTTACAGGCGATTGCCGACACCCGTGATAGGTCGCCAAAATTTTCAACGTGTTGAAAATTCAGCGGCGACCAGAAAGACGCTACAACTCTTTGGAGACCTCTCACGACCGTAGGAGACCTCTCACGACCATACAGGCTGTATGGTCGTGAGAGGTCACCCGCGACATGTCGCCAGGGGTCGCCTGTATGGTCATGAGAGGTCCCCTATGGTCGTGAGAGGTCTCCAAAGAGTCATAGTGTCTTTCTAATTGCCACTGGATTTTCAACATGTTGAAAATTTCGGCGACCTATCACGGTGCCGGCAGTCGCCTGTAAAGGTCACGTAAGTGGGACAGGCCCCTTTAGGAACAGACCGTTGAAGTCTGTAACTTGCTCCTCCACAAGCCTGTGGAAGCTGGCACAATTATTAATTTCAAGATGGAGATTAATAGATTTACTTGCGACAAGTATCAAAGAGCATGAATCAAAGAGAGTTAGATAGAACTGAGGTGCAGATCAGCTACAATCTAATTACATGACATAATTGGCATGGTTTGTTTCTGATCCTATATTTAGAAAACACGTTGCTGTGGCTTTGATATCCCTTGGTTTTTTTTAAATGTTCCCTTTCATGGTTTTATTACTTTCTTTTCTGTGATGTTTATTTAAATGACTCTCCCAGTCCTCTGCATTTTCACTTTTCCTGACATTTGTGAGGAAGAAGTTAGGCAGCCTAGGATTTGATTCCCAAGATCACTCAAAGGGTTACCTGAAAGGAAGTGTACAACATCATGAAGAGCACTACATTATTTGGGTAGGAAGGAACTGCAGATGCTGGTTTAAACTGAAGAAAGACACAAAATGGGATGTGTTTGAACACCGGGACCTGGAGTTGTTCACAGACAGTGTACTGTGTTACATTAAAAATTGCATGGACACGGTTTCAGTGGACAAACAAATCCGGGTCTACCCCAACCAGAAGCCCTGGATGACCCGGGAGGTCCAGCGGCTGTTAAAAGAGAGGAACACTGCTTTTAGGTCTGGCGATAGGGCTTTATACAGCATGGCCCGAGCTAACCTGAAGAGAGGCATCAGAGAGGCCAAGTCAGACTACAGGAGGAAGATAGAGGACCACCTGGACAGTAACAACAGCAGGCTTGTGTGGCAGGGGATCCAGTATCTCAACAATTATAAGAAACCTTGGAGCTGCTGAGGGTGACGCCTCGTTGGCAGAGGAGCTGAACCTCTTCTTTGCTCGCTTTGAAGTGGAGCCACCCGAGACAGCCACAACACACCATATGGTCCACAGTAGCCTAACCCTCAAAATAGAAGAGCATGAGGTGAGGCGCACGCTGCGGGCCATCAATCCAAGGAAGGCTACTGGACCCGACGGCATCTCTGGACACGTGCTGAAGGACTGCGCAGACCAGCTGGCTGGAGTCTTCACGAGGATTTTTAACCAGTCTCTGGCCCAGTCCACTGTCCCACCCTGTCTGAAGTCCGCAACCATAGTCCCCTTGCCCAAAAAACCCCACCTTTCCAGCCTCAACGACTACCGGCCAGTCGCACTCACACCAGTGGTGAAGAAGTGCTTTGAAAAACTGGTCCGGGGTCATATCGCAACACTCCTGCCCCGAAGCTTTGACCCCCACCAGTTTGCGTACAGAGAAAATAGATCTACAGAGGACGCTGTAGCCACAGCTCTCCATGCTGCACTGTCCCACCTGGAGCAGCGGGGAAGCTATGTGCGAATGCTCTTTGTGGACTACAGCTCTGCTTTTAATACTATCCTTCCCCACAAACTGGTGGACAAACTGGGGGACTTGGGACTTCCACAATCCACCTGCATGTGGATAAATAGCTTCCTGTCGGGCCGCAGCCAGAGAGTTAGAATGGGCCATCACACATCGACGGCCCTCACCCTCAGTACCGGCTTTCCACAGGGCTGCGTGCTGAGCCCCCTGCTCTACACCATCTACACACATGACTGCACCTCCGCCCACCACAGCAACACCATTGTCAAATTTGTGGATGACACTACGGTGGTGGGGCTCATCTCCGGGGGGGACGAGTACGCCTATCGGGATGAGATAGAGCAGCTGACAGTGTGGTGTGGAGAAAATAACCTGCTCCTGAACACCTTAAAGACCAAGGAAATAATAATAGACTTCAGGAAGAACAAAACGGAAATGGTACCACTAAACATCAGAGGGGACTGTGTGGAGAGGGTGGCGGATTTCTGCTTCCTGGGAATCCATATTGAGGAGGGCCTGATATGGAGCGTGAACACCTCTACGCTGCTGAAAAAGGTCCAGCAGAGACTGCACTTCCTGAGGGTGCTCAGGAAGAATAACATCACACAGAGACTGCTGCTGTCCTTTTATCGGTGCTCCATTGAGAGCATCCTAACATACTGTGTATGCGTGTGGTACACCAGCTGCACAGCGGCTCCGAGGAGAGCGCTCCAGAGGGCCATTGACAACGCCCAGAGGATTGTCGGCTGCCCTCTCCTTACCTTGGAAGACTTGCACAGTTCCCACTGCATCAAAAAATCCCAGAATATTATAAAGGACATTTCCCACCCCGGACACTCCCTGTTTGAACTGTTGCCATCAGGCAGACGGTACAGATCTACAAGGACAAGGACAAACAGACTTAAAAACAATTTTTACCCCACTGCTATAAAAGCACTAAATGTAGCCGCCAAGGAACGCGGGGACTAAGGGACTGCGGTTGGTACACTGTGAAATCGACAGAAGGATGTAGGGTTGGGTGTTTATGCGTGCTCTTTTCTTATTTCATGTCTATTTTAGTTGTTTATCTTTTTAATATTTTACCTTGTATGTATCGTTAGCTTTTATGGTTTGAATGGTGCATTGACTGGCTGACATTTTTAAATTTCGTTGTACATGGTTCATGTTACAATGAAAATAAATTATATATATATATATATATATATAATTTATTTTACATAAATATGTACATACTATATTCTATAAAATGCTGGAGTAACTCAGCGGGTCAGGCAGCATCTGTGGAGAGAAGGAATGGGTGACGTTTCGGGTCAAAGCCTTTCCTCAGACTATCACTGCTTTATTTGTGATGGTGCATGTCTGTATGGCATCTTTGAAAAGTTAAACCTCATTCTTTCGTTTTCCAGTCATTTGACATGGATATTTATCAAAAGGTATGTTGTACTGACATGTTTTTGTATACAAAACCGCACTAATGAGGGGCATGGGAAGCGTGAATGCACACAATCTCTTTCTATGCTTGGGGAAATAAAGAAGTAGAGGGCACAGGTTTAATAGGAAAGGGGAAATATTTCACAAGAACTTCACATAGGGAAGTGGGCATATGGAACGAGCTGCCAGGGGTAGTTATTGAGGCCAGTACAATAACAACATTTAAAAGACGTTTGGACAGATGAATGGAGAGAAAAGATTTAGAGGAATATGGGTCAAACACAGGCAATCGAGACCAGTTAAAATTCACTAACCTTACATTAATTAGATTTTTTAATTGGTGGTCAAGCCTTCAAGTTGCCAGGGTTCTAAATTCTGGAACACCATCCCTCCAAAATGTCTCCATCTTTCCCCACCACTTTCTACTCCAAAAGACCCCACTAAAACATAATGCTTAGCTCCTCTTTTGATGAACCATTTTAGCTTTACGCCTTGCCATAAATGCTAAAGATATTTACCTGGCCAAGCTGGCCATTGGCGAGTCATGGCACCAGGCGGAAGAGGGCTTTGCCCGAGCCACATGCTTGCCCCTTTACCGGGCTTACGTCCGCACCCAGATGGTGTTAGAGGGGGACATAGTTGTATAGTAGTTATTTAACATAATTGTAACACAGTTGTTTGGAATACAGTGTCTGAATAATTTGATGATTCTGTAACATGGTGGTGGGTGTGTCACCAAGGTTTTTTTGTTTTGTTTTTTGTATCGTGTTCATAATCAAATAAAATATTTTTTGATACAAAAAACCAAACAAAAATAATATTTACATGGGCAGGGCATAGAATGATTCTCCCTATGACTGCATGGGTTCGCTACGGGTGCTCTGGTTTCCTCTCGCATCCCAATGGTGTGCTGGTGTGTTCACTGCCTGCTTTAATGTCCCTAATGCATATATGTGAACGGCAGAATCTAGGGGGATGAGAAGGTGGGGAGAATAGCAAACGCTGGATTGACGTAGGGCAAGTGTAAATGGGCAGTTGATGGCCAGCGCACACTCAGTGGGCCAAAGGGCCTATTTGTGGGCGGCATCTCTCTATGTTTCCTTTCCACTCCCTCGCAATCACCGCAGATCACCTGGTTCGTGAGTGAACGGGATTGTGCCTTACAGCTAAGTTTCATCTGCTCCTTTTCTAACACCAGGAGACATCACGGGAAAGGGATTGGAGTGGAATTCCTCTCAGTTTATTCTTTCCGCCATACACAGACATTGAAATATCGCTTCCTTTCCACCTACATGGGAACCACTATTGCCATGGCAGCTGTGAAATGGACAACCAATCTACGTGTAGAAAAAAGTAACTGCAGATGCAGGTTTACCAAGGAACGACACAACATCCTGGAGTAACTCAGAGGGTCAGGCAACATCCCTGGAGAACATGGAGATGTGATGTTTCAGGTTGGGACCTGTTTTCAGAGAATATGGTTCTCCAATGGCTGGTTAAACCTCGAGGATGCATTCAAACCCACCTAGATGGGTTGTGAAAATGAACTGAATAAACCCGGCAAATTTTGGAAACAGTATCATGATAAAAAGAAAGTCTAAATTGGCTCATCTGCATCCCAGTCAATGGAGCCCTCTACTCCTTCCTAACCTGATAGAACTACGTCTACATTGGGCAGTGAAATGTAGCCCAGCGCATACCAAGTATGCAAACCCAAGCCAATTAACCTACATACCTGTACGTCTTTGTAGTGTGGGAGGAAACCACAAGATCTCGGAGAAAACAGCGCGATCACGGGGAGAATGTATAAACTCCGTACAGACTGCACCCATAGTCGGGATCGAACCCTGGACTCTGGTGCTGTAAACGTTGCAAGGTAGCAACTCTACCGCTGCACCACCGTGCCCGCCCACAGCTTTCACTGTTGAGCAGTGGTGGGTTTTCAGGCTTTGTTACGAAAGGTCTGGTGCATTTTGGGAGATCTGTACTGTGCACTGACTCATCATCGAACAGCAGGGATATTGATTTGGATGGCAACCAGGGGCCAGGTGAATAACAGAGGCAGGAATATGCCTCTTGATACTCATGCATTATTCATAATTATTTATTTGTGTCCATGTGCACGCATAACTACAAGGATTTTGGTGTCTCCTTTCTTAATATATCAAAATACAACCAATACAGGAAGACAGCTGGAGAAATTCTTCAATTGCACTTTTACTCCTTTCAAGCAGTGAGTTTTAAGCGGAAATCCTGTAAAACCTACTTTTACTACCAAAGTAAAAGATATAAAAAAATGTTACTATATTACGATTACAATTATACCACTTAAACAGCAAATGCCAGGCTAGGGTGGGGCATCAATGTAGATACCAAAATATGGTCACACAGACAATGCTCTCCATAATGTTTGGGACAAAGACCCAGCATTTATTTATTTGCCTCTGTCCTACACAATTTGAGATTTGTAATAGAAAAAAAATCACATGTGGTTAAAGTGCACATTGTCAGATTTTAATAAAGGACACTTTCATACATTTTGGTTTCACCATGTAGAAATTACAGCAGTGTTTATCCATAGACCTCCATTTCAGGGCACCATCATGCTTGGGACACAGCAATACCATGAAAATGAAAGTAGTCATGTTTAGTATTTTGTTGCATATCCTTTGCATGCAATGACTGCTTGAAGTCTGCGATTCATGGACACCAGTTGCTGGGTGTCTAGTCCCCTTCAGTTTTCTCTTCAACATATTAAAGGCTTGCTCAATTGGGTTCAGATCGGATGATTGACGGCCACTCAAGAATTGACCATTTTTTACCTTTGTTCATTTAGCAGTATGTTTGGAGTTATTGGCTTACTGTAGAATTAACTGCCAGCCAATGAGTTTTGAGGCATTTGTTTGAACTTGAGCAATAGGATGTGTCTATACACTTCAACATTTTTTTTGCTATCACCATCAGCAGTTGTATCATCAATAAAGACAAGCGAGTCTGTACTTTCAGCAGCCATACATGCCCAGGCCACAGGGCCAGATTTAGATGAAGAGAGACCCTAGGCTATTCCATTTGTGAGGCCCCTCACAATTCCCCACCCCTAAGACGAGAGGAAGATGGAAGAGTCCACCAGATATACATTAATATGGAGCTGAGCATGGTCAATGAGATAAGGGGTGGAAAGCTGCGCTTTTTATTTATTGCCAGTGCTAGTGTCAAGTTATCAGCTTAAAACACTATTATTCTGAAATGGAGGGCAAGGAAAATTACTGAAGTGTTGTTTAGGGACTACAGTGCCTTGTGACAGCATATGTAAAAAAGGCCTATGACAGTGTCAAAAATATTATACACCAGGCCTGTACGAAGATTTTCAAAAAGGGGGGTGGCATGGCAGGATTACAAAAAATGTATGTGAAATAAGTGCACGCAGCACATATCACAAGTGCGAAGCTCAAAGACCCTTGCAGCCGGAGTCGAGGGCCTGCTTAAGGGTCCTGGAAGCTCTGGGGTTTTAGATGCTCACTGGTGCTTTCTGAGCCTTAATCAAGAATTGAAGCTGTCCTTGTTTTATTAATCAAGTTGTACTGTAAAATGTTATAAAGGAGCATGCAAACACTACAAATAAAATACTGTAAGTTTTTGCAGTAAATAAAACCGTTTTTTAGAAAATGTTTTGTGTTCATTTGATTGCCTGTTACTGTTTGACTGTGTTAGTGGGTGCACATTAAAAATATGATGCAAACTATGGAAAGTCGCAAACTATGGAATACATATTTTTCAGTATTGTTATCAAGGAAAAAGCAGTTCCAATTGTTTGATATTAATCATGTGGAGGAGAAAATAAAATTGCTCTAAAACCTTAATTTTGCAATATCACTAAAGATAATCCCTCATCCCCCTCCCTCTCTCTCCCTCCCTATCTCTCTCTCCCGCTTCCCCCTTTCCCCCTGTCATACCCCCTCTCTCTCTCCCTCCCTCGCGCTCACTCTCCCACAGGAGAGGCTCCGACTCCACGCTACAGACACCGCAGCTCCCCCCCCCTGGCCCGGAGAAACAGGCATTCCTGTAATGCAATATTCCACTACTTACCTGGAGTAGACACCTAGAATCTTTGGTAGGCACGAGGCATAAGGTGATTGTGTGGAGTTCAAATGGAGATCTGAACCCACTCAGGCGCGGAGAGACAGTGTCATTTTATGTTGCTACTGCGTCACCGGCTTCCCCCAACTACGCAGGCATGGACGATCGCAATTTTTCCCCCCAAAACTTCCAGTGGGCCGGAACTAGAATTTCCAATTTTATTTTTCTCTGGATTTATTTTACTCTGGGGAAAAAAAACCCACCTTGTCCGGAGGCCCCCATAGATTTTGAGGCCCTAGGCTTCAGCCTATGAAGCCTACAGGTAAATCCGGACCTGCTGAGGCCCCCCTAGATCTCGAGGCTCTTAGCTTAAGCTTGTAAAGCTTATACGTAACTCCAGCCCTGCCAGGCCATAACATCCCCACCACCGTATTTCACAGAACAAGGGGTCACAGTTCCAGAACAAGGGGTCACAGTCTAAGGATAAGGAGGAATTCCTTTAGGACCGAGATGAGGAAAACATTCTTTACACAGAGAGTGGCTAGTCTCTGGAATTATCTGCCACAGAAGGTAGTTGAGGCCAGTTCATTGGCTATATTTAAGAGGGCGTTAGATGTGGCACTTGTGGCTAAAGGGATCAGGGGGTATGGAGAGAAGGCAGGTACAGGATACTGAGTTGGATGATCAGCCATGATCACATTGAATGGCAGTGCAGGCTCGAAGGGCCGAATGGCCTACTCCTGCACCTATTTTTCTATGTTTCTAGATGAGGTAGTTTGCTTTGGATCTTGACCAGTTCCTTCTCTCCTCCATACTTTGTTCTTGCCATCACTCTGATATGTTAATCTTCTTCTCCTCATCTGTCCACAAGATCTTTTTCCAGAACTGTGGTTGCTATTTTAAGTATTTTTTGGCAAACTGTAACCTGGCCATCCTATTTTTGCGGCTAACCAATGATTTGCATCTTGCAGTGCAACCTCTGTATTTCTGTTCATGAAGCCTTCTGCGGACAGTGGTCATTGACAAATCCACACCTGACTCCTGAAAAGTTTTTTCTGACCTGTCGGACAGGTGTTTGGGGATTTTTCTTTGTTATAGAGAGAATTCTTCTGTCATCAGTTGTGGATGTCTTCCTTGATCTGCCAGTCCCTTTGAGATTGGTAAGCTTACCAGTGCTCTCTTTCTACTTAATGATGTTCCAAACTGTTAATTGTGGTAAGCCTAAGGTTTGGCTGATGTCTCTAACAGTTTTATTCTTCTTTCTCAGCCTCATAATGGCTTCTTTGATTTTCATTGGCACAACTTTGTTCCTCATGTTGATAAACAACAATAAAAGTTTCCAAATGTGATGGAAAGACTGGAGGAAAGAATAGGTGCTGAGAGCTCTCTTATAGCTGCATTAAGGAGGCAATTAAATGCACCTGGGCAATTACAAACACCTGTGAAGCCATGTGTCCCAAACATTATGGTGCCCTGAAATAGGGGGGGACTATGTATAAACAATGCTGTAATTTCCACATGGCGAAACTAAAATGTATAAAATAGCCTTTAATAGAATCTGACAATGTGCACTTTAACCACATGTGATTTTTTCTACTACAAATCTCAAATTATGGAGTTCAGAGGCAAATAAATAAATGAAGAGTCTTTGTCCCAAACATTATGGAGGGCTTTTTGTGTAACCCATTATGGAGGGCACTGTAGGTTCATCACAGCCACTGACCACCCCACAATCAAAGGGATGTATCATCAGGGACCCACACCACCCTGCCCACGCACTCATTTCACTCCTGCCACCGGAATGAAGGTACAGGAGCCCAAAAACTGCAACGTTCAGGTTCAGGGACAGCTTCAGTTGCAGTCAACAACCATCAGGCTATTAAAGAGAAGAGAGACAGCAAATGCTGGAGTAACTCAGCGGGAAAGGCAGCATCTCTGGAGAGAAGGAATGGGTGACATTTTGGGTCGAGACCCTTCTTCAGTCTGTTACTCTAGCATTTTATGTCTATCTTTGATTTAAACCAGCATCTGCAGTTCTTTCCTACACTATTAAAGAGGTTGAGCAGGCTGGGACTCTACTCGTTGGAGAACAGGAGGATGAGGGGTGATCTTATAGAGGTGTATAAAATCGTCAGAGGAATAGATCAGGTACCAGAATATATTTAACCTAGTATCTCTCATTGCGATTGTACTGTATGCCAATATATACTGTTCTTACAGTCCTAGCTATATTATAGATAACAGGTTATTATAACTCTGGTCTGATGGTCCCAGATGTATTGTAAAACTGGGCTGATTGTCCCAGCCATGATGGATACTCAGATATAGTGACACCAAATTGCCAAGTTCCCAATTCTACTATGGGTACTCTGTTATTACAACACTAGGTTGATGGTTTCAGCTGTACTATAGATATACTACCATGGTGCAGTGTTAGAGTTGTTGCCGAACAGCACCAGAGACCCTGGTTCAATCCTGACCTCAGGTGCGCTTTGTATGTTCTCACTGTGACTGTGTGGGTTTTCACCAGGTGCTCCGGTTTCCTCCCACATTCCAAAGATGTGCAGGTCTGCAAGTTAATTGGCTTCTGTAAATTGTTCCAAGTGTGTAGGATGGAACTAGTGTGAATGGGTGAACGTTGGTCGGTGCAGATCCGTTGGGGCGAAGAGCCTATTTTCAGACTTCTCTAAAGTAAGTCTCTATACTTAACTAAATATTAGGGTATAGTGAGAGGCTGGCTGCCTCAGCCATGGTACAGATACAGGCTGCAGTAGCACCAGGTTGATAGACCCAGCCCCATTTATATTATTGATGCCACGGTATAAATACACGAGCAAGCTAACAGATTTCAGGTTATACTAATACTTGGAAGATGGTCTCAATTATATTAACAATATCAGATTATTGTAAGACTTTGCAACCAGCCTGTTATGCAACAGATACTAAGCCCTCTTCGATCCTGATCGACTGCTTACGAAGAAGACAGGTAAGAAGATTTTCGTAAAACTGGGCTGATGAACTCTAAAACATGGCACCAGTCATGCCAGTAAAAACTGGTGCACAGAGGTCAGCTAAAATCTTATAATTAGGACCAGATTCATCAGGCAGCCAATTTGCAGCATTTGTCTCAGTTTGTTTCAGGTATGTAACAGCTGAGGTAGACATGTGTCAATAATCTGCAGTAGATTTGTGAGTTCCCAGAGGTTCTTGTGTTCATTTTAGTTTAGAGATGATAGGTTTAGTTTTGAGTTTTAGCTCAGAGATACAGCGCAGAGAAAGACCCTTCAGTCCATCAGGTCCGCACACACTAACACTATCCTACACACGCACTGGGGACAATTTACAATTATCCCAAGCCAATTAGCCTAAATACCTGTATGCCTTTGGAGTGTGGGAGGAAACCGGAGATCCTGGAGAAAACCCACGCAGTTCACGGGGAGAACGTACAAACTCCATACATACAGCACCTGTAGTCAGGATCGAACCCGGGTCTCTGATGCTGTGAGGCAGCAACACTACCACTGTGCCACTGTGCCACCCAGGAGAACGTAAATGCAGGGCTTAGATACGAGAATTAAAATAATGCCTTGGGTCATGTTCATAACCCAAGCGAAATTCCACTGTAATTTCAGAGCTGTAAAGACTTCCTAACACAAACTGGTAAAGAAACCTATTTAAGAAATGTGCAGGTGCCTGTGACTGATGCATTTTCCTGATGATCCAATTTTATACTAACAGCAAAGACATGATGTTTTCTGACATCTAAATGATTGAATCTCTGCTCTCACTGCATGCTTTGCCAGGTTTCAAAATGTGATATTGTTATGGGTTATCTCCTTATTACTGATCTCATTAGACACCCAGATTGATGGCCAGCACAGCAGATTTCATGTTTGCCATTTAGCGCTTCCTTTACAAACAACGCCTTTTTAGAAAAAACGATCCGCTAAATTTACCGCTGATGCTTATTTGGTGATTTTCTTTTGCCATTTTTGAATACAATTGTGTTCTGGTGGTTTGATTTGTTGCCATGCATTGGTTTGACATTAAAGAGCAGTACAGCACAGGAGATAGACACAAACAGCTGGAGTAACACAGCGGGACAGGCAGCATCTCTAGAAAGATGGAAATGGTGAATTTTCGAGTCGATACCCTTCTTCCCGAAACGTCACCCATTCCTTTTCTGCAGAGATGTCCTTGTCCCATTGAGTTACCAGCTTTTTGTGTCTATCTTCAGTTTAAACCTGCATCTGTAGTTCCTTCCTACACAGTACAGCACAGGAACAGGTCTTTGACCAACCATGATGGCAATCTAGCTAATCCCATCTGCCTGAAAGCAGTCTGTATCCCTCTATTCCCTGGACAAGCGGGTCAGAACGCGAGGCCGTGAGAGGGGAGAGAGAGGGGGCGGTTGGGTTGGGGAGAGGTGGGCAGATGGAGAGACCGAAATGAAACAAGGAGAGGGAGAGAGGGAGAGCGAGAGGGAGAGGGGGAGGGAGAGGGGGAGAGAGGGAGAGAGAGAGGGGGAAAGGGGGAGAGAGAGGGGGAGAGAGAGAGAGAGGGGGGAGAGAGAGAGAGGAAGGGAGGGAGAGGGAGGGAGGGAGAGGGAGGGAGGGAGAGGGAGGGAGAGAGAGGGAGGGAGAGAGAGAGAGAGAGAGAGAGAGAGAGAGAGAGAGAGAGAGAGAGAGAGAGAGAGAGAGAGAGAGAGAGAGAGAGAGAGAGAGAGAGAGAGAGAGAGAGAGAGAGAGAGAGAGAGAGAGAGAGAGAGAGAGAGAGAGAGGGAGAGGGAGAGGGAGAGGGAGAGGGAGAGGGAGAGGGAGAGGGAGAGAGAGAGAGGGGGATGTGGGGTTTTGCACTAGAGGCCGAGAGGAGGGACGAAAAACAACTTGATTTGTGGTATTTGGTAAAAATAATAGCAATATGAAGATGCCATGACAAAGCAAAGATACTACAGCGGAGACGGGAACCGGTTACGGAAATGGCGCTAAAGTTTACCCATGACCTACTACGACATTTTCGTTGAGTGGTCTATCTTCCTCCGCTCGATGATCTTTGGTGCAACTTTCTGACTCAATCTATCTTCAAAGGTTCAAAGGGATTTTATTGTCACGTGTACCAATTAAGGTACAGTGAAATTCAACTTACTATTATGACTTGACTTTAGAGATACAGTGTGGAAACAGGCTCTTCGGCCCACCGAGTCCGCTCCAACCAGCGATCACCCCGTACACTTTGCTTTGTCAAATTAAGATGGGTTGACGTCATTAATAAAACCTATTTATCATATCTTAACTAGATCAAAGCACTTCACAAATTGTAAATATACTATGCTCAGTCTGAAAATAACCCCACACTGCACCAGCCTCAAGCTTAGACTTCTCACCATTATTTTCATCACGGGTCTGCTTAATTGGAATTGACAACGATTCCTATTTCACATGATCTGAAAATAAGGATTGTTTACAGCTGTGTCCTTGTGTGCACTAGAATATTGCTTGAGGCAGCCATTCCAAATGAGGTGTTTGGTACCAAAGACTTCACCCCTTCAACTGGCCTGGAATCAAAGTAACCACCAAAAGCAATAACAGTAACGCTGGCCAGTCATCGAGTGACTCACTTTCTCAAGGTCAATTTTGTACTTGTATTATAGTGTAGGATTATAACATGTTAATCTCCTTTTGGTGTTGATTGTGAGATACATATTGAGCAAGATACCAAATAAATTATAAACTATTAAACTGATCCCTCTGTTAATCCTGGCCAAATTGGAGAGGCTAGGACCTTAAAATTGAGTAAAGGCTTCTGGGCTGCTAGGCCATTTGGTCAATTTAAAAGTGCTCTCTCAGAAATGTGACAAGCTGGTGCCAGTTTGTCTGGAGCCTAGATCGGAGCTGCAGAAAGAGAATGGGATCATCTGCAGTTCCTGACAATTAGGTGGAAAATGCATAGAATGGATTGGATGAATGCAAATCAGACATACACATTTTAAATAATGTTGCAAAGCTTTACTTTGCTGGATGTTGATTGGATTAAGTATTGAGCCTTGTATGGGTTTCTTGCATATCAGGGCACATGTTGCGATGTTCATTTCCTCTGAGAAACACTGTTTGAATACAATGTATTAGCCACTATATTATTGGGTTAGGGAAATGTCTGTCATTGTGTTTTAGCAAAATAAAGTTTAGATGCGTAAGTGCTTGACTCGGTGATTTTTGACTGAAACTAGACTGGGGGAAGCTTAGAATGAGCAATTTACATTGGGGGCTCATCCATGATTTCAACGGTCCCCCAAACACAAGATTCCGATCAAGGGTGTTGAGCTATTTCGATTGCGAGTACAGAAATCGGGCCCACTGTGCGGTTTTCGCATTGATTTTGCACTTTGCTAGTTGGAGTGGATCGAATATTTGCAGGCTTGGGAAAGGGTCCAATCGAGATCATTTGAACAGTTTAGCAAGCACTGGGGGGAGGGGGGAGGGGTGGTTAGCACTCCTTTGGGTTAGGGGCTCATAAAACAGGGTGTGGAGTGGCCCAAAACTTGGTCGTAGTTGGCAGACTGCAGCTGCTTTAATGAGAGGCTGATGCGCTTCATTGGGCGAGGGGTGGCCCACTGTCCAGATTTGGTTTGGCGGGGTATTGAAACACAGGTCTAGTCTACGTATTGATCTATCTTTGCCAGAAGCGCTGATTGGAAAGGTGCGTTCGAAAATCAGCATCAACTGCCAGCGCGAAGTGGCTAGGCGCTGAACCCTCAGTGCCCAGCAGAGAGGGGTGCCTGCATGAAGATATCGGAGTTCCTCCTTGGAGTGACGGATGAGAAATCTATAAAGGTACTGGGCTCGGTGGCTAGAGTATATATTGGCTGGGAATACTCTAGTCCATTCGAGACTTCTGGGCAATTTAGTTTGAATTTGAGAGCCCGTGAATGTGGAGGGATACGCACTAAAACTAGGAGTTCGAGAAAGAGTCTAGATTTGCAGAATCAAATTTCCAAATACTGAATTTCACATTGAAGTTCTGCCCGTATGGTAGAATTTGAATTCTGTATGGATAAAACTTCGGAGTTTGTGCATGTTCGTGATCGATTCCGAATAGCGGTTGATCAACAGTGAATAGTAACCCTCTGATCGATTGTTGATTAGTACCTGATAGCGAAGAGTAACTGAGAGACGGGAACCTGGTTTACTTGGTGTAAAGTAATCCGAATGCGAAGGGTACCCCTAATTCTGTAGAACTTAGAGATGAGGGATAGAGGTCCCCCTATAAAAGTCCAGTCTTTGCGTGAGGATAGTAACATTCGGGAGCAAAAGTAGTCATTTAAGGAGTAGTACCCCTCAGCAAAGAGTAACCTAGGAAGGGTAAAATCGTCGGTATCGGAGGGAGAGGTTCACTGATTGATAACAGCATGACGTGGCGTTGAGATAGAGTGTTTGTAAACTGTGCGCTAGCACGTTAAATCATTTTGTAAATTGTAAAAATCTAGCTTTTGTGTTATTATCGGATCCAAATTGTGTAAATATTTTGTGTATGTAAATAGATTTAGAGTGTATTAAGATTTAGAAAGTTAAGATTTAGAGTGTGTTAAGTTCACGGACCGCTATTTGTATTCAAGGATTTGTGTTCAAGGATTTTTGGGTGTTAGATAATTGAAATAAAAGCGTGTTTGAATTAAATATTTCAAATTTTTGACTGAAACTAGACTGGGGGGAAGCTTAGGACGGGCAATTTACACACAGAAGTGCTGTTTCCTACCGTAAAGCTGTATCTTTCTATTGCATTTACTGTGCCAGTCGTGCCCCGCATTATATCTATCCTAATGCAGCACCTCTAATCAGCTCACCCTAGATCCCATGCAATCTAACCTTCCTGATCAGCCCACCAGGAGGTACCTCGTCACTAGCCTTGCTGAAGTCCATGTGCAGTGTGTAACATCTACGCCTCTACCAGAAACATCACCCATTCCTTCTCCCCAGAGATGCTGCCTGTCCCACTGAGTGACACCAGCATTTTGGATCTATCTTTGGTGTAAACCAGCATCTACAGTTCGTTCCCACACATCTACCCACTGCTCTTATTTATCATCTTGGTCACCTCTACAAAATTAACTCAGACTCGAACCTGACTACAAGTGCTGCCTGCATGGAGTTTGTACGTTCTCCCTGTGACCACATGGGTTTTCCCTGGGTGCACCAGTTTCCTCCCATGCTCCAAAGATGTACAGGTTTGTTGGTTAATTGGCTTCTGTAAAAATGGTAAATTGTCCTTAGAGAGTTAGATACAGCTCTTAAGGCTAATGGAATCAGGGGATATGGGGAGAAAGCAGGAACAGGGTACTGATTTTGGATGAACAGCAATGATCATCCAAGTGGCGGTGCTGGCTTGAAGGGTCGAATGGTCCACTCCTGCACCTATTGTCTATTGTCCATACTGCAGAATTTAAAGCAAACGAGGGATGGGGGGTGGAGGGGGATGTACAAACCTGACCAATGCTTACTCTTTCCCATTTTCACTGGGCACTTAAACAAGTTTTTTTTTCCACAGTGGTGCTGCTGGCCGAGCTTCTGCCCCACCGTGCCAGAGACCAGGGTTTGAATCCGACCTCGGGTGCTGTCTGCGTGGAGCTTGCATGTTCTCAATGTGACTGCGTGGGTTTCCTCCTGGTGCTCCGATTTCCTCCCATAACCCAAAGTTTGTAGGTTAAATGGCCTTTGCAAATTGCCCCTAGTTAGTAGGGAGTGGGAAAGTGGGATGACATTGAACTATTTGAACAGGTTTTTGGCGTGGACCCGGTAGGCCAAAGGTCTTGTTTCCATCACTAGAACTACTAATCATTAAAGACATGAATCCTAGATTTGCCATCAAATAATTTTGGATCTATAATCCTGTACTGAATGAACTCAGTACCTCTCACGATTGACTTTAGTTTTCAATACTGCATTTTACAGATATGCTCCCTATATTTTATAGTTATGTCCTATTTTCCTCCTTTGTAAATCAAACTGGACAAAGTTCATCATCCTGAAATATTAAACACTTTATTAAACCACAGGCGCTGCTTGAATTTCTAGCATGTTGTGTTTTTATTTCGGATCTCCCAGCACCTGCAATATTTTGCTTTTGAACGGCTTTTTATTTTTTTAGACTTTAGATTTTAGAGTTACAGGCCGTGGAAACAGGCCCTTCGGCCCACTGAGTCCAAGGAGACCAGCAATCACCCCGTACACTAGCACTATCCTACACACTAGGGTAGGATTTACAATTTACAGGAGCCAATTAACCTACAAACCTGTGCGTCTTTGGAATATGGGAGGAAACCAGAGCCATGCGATCACAGTGAGAACATACAAAATCCGTACAGACAGTATCCATGGTCAACATTAACCCTGGATCTCTTTGGAATATGGGAGGAAACCGGACCCATGCGATCACAGTGAGAACATACAAAATCCGTACAGACAGTATCCATAGTCAACATTAACTCTGGATCTCTGGCACTGCACCACTGTGCTGACCTGGTAAACATGATAAAAGCCCATGGTATTAGTGGCAAGGTACTAGCACGGATAGTAGATTGGGTGATCGGCAGAAAACCAACATTGGGAATAAAGGGGGCTTTTTCTGGTCGGCTGTCAGTGACTAGTGGTGTTCCGCAGAATGTGGTGTTGGGTCTGCTACGTTTCACATTATGTGTTTAAGATCTGACTGATGAACACGATGCCTTCACTGCCCAGTTTGTGGATGATAAGTAGATAGGTGGAGGAGAAGGTAGTGCTGTGAATCTGGGAGTCCACAGTAGGATATGGACAGATTGGGAGAGTGGGCAAAGAAGTGGCAAATGGAATGTAGCGTAACAAAGTGTATAGTCATGTAGAAGGAATAAAGGGGTTGATGATTTTCTAAATGGGGAGAAGATTCAGAAATTAGAGGCACAAAGGACTTGGGAGTGCTGGTGCAGGATTCCCAAAAGGTTCATTTGTACCTTGTGGAACCTTGTCAAATACCTTGCTGAAATCTGATACCTGACATCTTTTGTGAGCGGGGCCCCCCTTGCATAGGTAGGCCAATGTACCGCAAAGCCTCATTGCGATGACTTCAGGGTTAATAATATACTGATTGGAACAGCACCTCATATTTTGCTTGGGCAGCTTACAACCCAGTGGTATGAATTTGATTTCTCTAGCTTCAAGTTACTTCAAGGTAACTGCACAGTGGTGCAGCGGCAGAGTTGCTGCCTTACAGCATCGGAGACCCGGGTTTGATCTTTACTACGGGTGCCGTCTGCACGGAGTTTGTACGTTCTCCCTGTGACCACATGAGTTTTCTCCGGGTGCCCCGGTTTCCTCTCACACAGGTCTGTAGGTTAATTGTCTGTGATAAAATTGTAAATTGTCCCTAGTGTGTAGGATAGTACTGGTGTGCAGTGATCGCTGGTCTGCACGGACTCAGTTGGTCAAAGGGCCTATTTCCGCACTGTATCTCTAAAGCCTAAAAGACTTCCTTGCCTGATGTAAGAACTCAGACCATCTGCAGAGAGCGGCAAACAGCACAAATCCCTCAGGTCCGTAGCCTTTCGTTATAACCCGATTTTGGATTTCTATCATATGATGTACATTGCTTTCAGAATACAAGTTTAATCTCTCCAGGATGGGGTGAGGGAACCTACTTTTCTTTCTTTAGTTAGTTAGTTTAGTTTATTGTAACGTGTACCGTGGTACAATGAAAATCTTCTATTGCTTGCTATCCAGTCAGCGGAAAGATTAATACTTTGGCGGTTGCAAGAACGACAGCTAAGTTTTGTAACTTATTTTATTCCCAAAATAGCTTCTTAGCTCACAGGTTCTTACAACACGCCTGACCACAATGGTGGTCAGCACTCAACTGCAGCGAAAAACCAGCAGCCCCTCCCGAGTCACAGGACCGCGGCTTCCAAACACCATGTTTGATACATGCATGCGCCAGCAAGCGCCGCTACAATACAAGATTACAATCAAGCTGTGTATAACCATATAACAATTACAGCACGGAAACAGGCCTTCTCGGCCCTTCCAGTCCGTGCAGACCATTTATTTTCCCCTAGTCCCATCTACCTGCACTCAGACCATACCCCTCCATTCCCTTCCCATCCATATACCTATCCACTTTACTTTTAAATGTTAAAATCGATCCTGCCTCCACCACTTCTGCTGGAAGATCATTCCACACAGCCACCACTCTCTGAGTAAAGAAGTTCCCCCTCATGTTACCCCTAAACTTCTGTCCCTTAATTCTCATGTCATGCCCTCTTGTTTGAATCTTTCCTACCCTCAATGGGAAAAGCTTATCCACGTCAACTCTGTCTATCCCTTTCATCATTTTAAAGACCTCAATCAAGTCCCCCGTTAACCTTCTGCGCTTCAAAAGAATAAAGACCTAATACAGTATACAGATGCAGAATAAACAGAATAATGTTTAGTACTAGATAAAGTCCAATAAAGTCTAAAGATAGTCCGAGGGTCTCGGACGGAGTTTGACGGAGATGGTAGGTCAGGACTGCTCTCCAGTTGATGATAGGATGGTTCAGTTGCCTGATAACAGCTGGGAGAAAGCTCCTCCCTGAATCTGGAGGTGTGCGTTTTCACACTTCTGTACCTCTTGCCTAATGGGAGAGGGGAGAAGAGGGAGTGTCTGGGGTGAGAGTAGTCCTTGATTATGCTGGTGGACTGGCCAAGCCGGCATGAAGTGTAGATGAAGTCAATGGAAGGGAGGTTATTTTGAAAGATGATCTGGGCTGTGTCACACAATTCTCTGCAATTTCTTGCGGTCTTGGATGGAGCTGTTCCCAAACCATGCTGTGATGCATCCTGATAAAATGTTTTCTATGGTGCCTCTGTACAAGTTGGTGAGACTTGGGGAAGTGCCAAACTATCTAGCTACCAAGCTACTTGCATAAACCTAGCAGGAATCATCATTTCCCTGTCCTATAAATATGTCAATCATCACTCACATGCTGGACACAGAGTGCTGGAGTAACTCAGCAGGAGAAGGCAGCATCTCTGGAGAACATGGCTAGGCGATGTTTCAGGTCTGGACCCGTCTTTCCTCTCAATCACTCGCATGCATTGCCAAAGATCGGTGTGGCAGCTAGCACAAGACAGAAAGCAGCCCCAGTCCTCTACTCAAGTAGTGCTATCTTCCAATCCACACATATTATGGTTGCAAAAGATTTTTTGATTGAAAGATACAGCATGGTCCACACTGACCATCAATCACTGGTTCACACTAGTTCTATGGTATCCCACTGTCTCACCCACTCTCTGCACATCAGGGGCAATTTACAGAGTTAAATGAACCCGCAAACCCCCTAAGTCTTTGGTATGATGGAGGAAAACGGAGCACCCGGAGAAATCTTGCACATTCGCAGGGAGAAAGTACAAAGTCCACACCGACTGCACACGAGGTCGGGATCGAACCCAGATCTCTGGAGCTATGAGGCAGCAGCTCCAACAGCTGCGCCCGCCACTATGCCACAGTTGCTCCTATTTCTTCTTTGCAGCTGTCAGGAAATAGCCCAACAATGTTCCTCTCCCACTTTGCTGGGATTACGAGGACAATTATTAGAGCATCTAAGCCCATTGTTTTCCTGAATATAGCATTTTAATCAAAAGAGTCACCCACACAAAAAATATTTCAGCATTGTTCTCCCATTATTAACTTCCCTCTTTTATTTCTGGCCTCCTTTCCTTTTGTAAAGCTTCTCCGCCTTTTGGAAGTGTGCTGAATATTACTATCAGATAAATAGCAGGAACTGTTTGCTTCTGGTAAATAGCCAGTGTGATTTTGCATTCATTATAATAACAAGTAGCAATTGCTTATTGCAGCTTTCTCGACAACAAAACAAAGCGTCTTCTCCGCCCGGCTCGCACTGTTCCATAATGAAACAGATGGTTCTGATGTGCACACTTCTTCTTTTCCATGAATAAATATTTGTTTGAAACATCTTCCCCATTTTCAATTTAATTTCTTTGATTAATTAAGTATACTTTACCGGCGGTACATAAAGGCCTCTATCTCAATATTCATTAAAAAAAATCTAATCTGTGTTAATAAAGATTAGAAACTGTATGCAAAAAGCACTGGAAACAGACTCCAAGCATCCCTTGATTATTTTCCAAAATTAGCTGTTGCTCTTTTGTAATTGGCTTTTCAATCTTTAGCTTAGTTTAGTTTTGAGATACAGTGTGGAAACGGGCCCTTTGGCCCACCGAGTCCTCGCCGACCAGTGATCCCCACACACTAGTCCTACACACACTGGGAACAATTTACAGTTTTTACCGAAGCCACGTAAGCTACAAACCTGTAAGTCTTTTTGAATGTGGGAGGGAACCGGAGCACCCGGGGAAAACCCACACTGTCACAGGAGAACATACAAACTCTGTACAGGCAGCACCGTAGTCAAGATCAAACCCGGATCTCTGGCACGTTGAGGCAACAACTCTACTGCTGCTCCACCGTGCTACCCAAATGTTTAAATAATGTCAGAAAATATTTCCAGCACAGATGTTGACACACTTTGATAGCACCCTGTACTCTAGAGTTAATGCTGGGCCCTGATCAAAACAGTGTAGAGCTCAGTTGCAAGAAAAATCACATTTAATGAAATGCAAGCTTGATTAAAGATACAATCGTGGCGTTTAAGAGGCTTTAGGGCCTGTCCCACCAGCATGCAACTCTATGTGATTAGCGCAACCTAACGTGGTCGCTTGAGCCATCCGGCGTCGCAGGGCCGTTCCCACTTCGATCGCCGGAGCTGTGCGGAATTATGCGGAGTTCGTCCTGAGTTCGTCCCGACACCGCGCGGGGCTCCGAAAAACTGACTGTCCAAAAATTCCACGCGGCAACGGCTTATCGGCTCGCAGTCGCCTTGACATTTACACACCGCCCCGACATCGTGCCTCCGTGAACCTATTTGTAAGTGCCTCCGTGACCCTCTATGTGTGTGGCTCCGTGGCCCTGTGTGTGTGTGTGTGCCTCGGTGCCCCTCTCTGTGTGCCCCTCTCTGTCCTGGCGAACTTATCTTAGACTTCGCTACAAGTTCGCCTCACTTTGCGCCGCGTTGCGCCACTCACCCGACCTCCGCGCGGCCCCTACTGCCGGTTTGGTTGCGCTTGCCGCATGCAGGCGCATGGTGGTGGGAACGACCCTGTACAGGGGATCACCCGACCTCCGCGCGGCCCCCGCTTCTAGTTTGATCGCGTTCATCGCATAGAGTTGCATGCTGGTGGGACAGGCCCTTTTCAGATAGGCCCACAGAAGTGCACGGAATAGCAGATCATGTATCATGCACAGGCAGATGAGATCAAATCAGTTTAACTTGGCATCATGTTCAGCAGAAACATTGTGGGACGAAGGGCCTGTTCCTGAGCTGTATTGTTTTATGTTCCAAAAGACAGTCAAATATATATCAGGCACAGCTGTATATTGAGACATAGACACACTGTCCACTTTAACTCATTGTGTCCCTTTACACCACCACTGGCAGGGATTACACTTATCAATAACGTCGTGACTGGGAGGATGCAGTATTGAGCCATGCGGATTGGGACCAGATTAAATTTGGGCCTGACGGGTCTTTCTTACTGAATGGCCTGCTTCCCTCACTCCTTTGGTTCACCAGAGGGATGGTGGGCAGAAGGCCACACAAAGGGTCCTCTCCTCCCATTTCCATTACCCTGCCTCATCTTCCTTTCCTCCTCTCCCAAAGTTCCAGGCTTTTGGAGAGGTGGAAAGGAAAATGGTTGAGGTTAATGGAAACCAGCTCTTTCCCTGCTGAACCAGGAATGGGTGGAAGTGCACACTGGAAGAAAACAAAAGATAAAAACACAAAGTGCTGGAGTAACTCAGTCCCTCGGACCATCTTTGATCAGACTTGACTGGACCTTATCTTGCACTAAACGTTATTTACATTATTTCCCTTTACCATGTATCTGCACACTGTAGATGGTTCGATTGTAATCACGTATTGTCTTTCGGCTGACTGGTTCACATGCAACAAAAAACCTGGGTGCACGTCACAATACACTAAAACTCAAACTCAATCTCATCTGTGGAGAGAACGAATGGATGACGCTTGCGGTCGGGAATGTTTGTTCAGACTAATACCTTTGATGATAAAGATGGGGATAACTTTTGGGTGGTGAAGGAATGTTAAACACCAGGTGCTATGGATTATTGCTGGCAGATTAAAAGCCTGGAAAATCTGCGCAAACAAACACTTGGACGGATTTGCAGCCGCATCAACAGCAGCAGAAGATGACACAGTCCATCCTCTCAGCTGCAGCTGGTAGGCTGCCCGAGGAACAAACAGTAAAGAGCCTGTTCCACTTAGCCGTCATTCGCGTGCCATTTACGTGACCTGCTGGCGTGTGGGTAGCGCGGGACGGGCGCACGGAGGAGTGTGGAGTGGCATGGAGGATTGCCACTTTTCGTGCCACCAGCCTGTCACGTAACTGACTGCCAAAGTGGGACAGGCCCAAGACCCTGGCGCGGCGCAAAGTCTCACCTCCAACAGCAGCAGAAGCAGGCAAACGATCGCTGAGCTCCACCTGGGGCTCACGGCCATTGCGAATCTGGATCCGACCCCATTCCTACTCCCAGAACGGGGCCAAGATGATTGGAGATAGACACAACATGCAGGAGTAACTCAGCGGGACCGGCAGCATCTCTGGAGTGAAACAATGGGTGACGTTTCGGGTCGAGACCCTTCTTCAGACTGAAGACGTTTCGGGTCTCGACCCTAAACATCATCAATTCCTTCTCTCCAGAGATGCTGCCTGTTCCACTGAGTAACTCCTGCATTTTGTGTCTATCTTCAAATTACGTCATGCGCTCCAGACGGCTGTGCGGATGCATGCAGAAGCGCGACCGTCATGCGTCCGTCTCTACTGACCTGTCGTGTAAATAACGGCCAAGTAGGACAGGCCCTTAAGGTTCGTGCGTGACACGGCAGGAACACATGTTGCTGTCATCCCTGAAGGTGTTAGTAAAACTTCCCTGCCCTCAATGTTTCCTTCTTCGCAAAATGAGGTTTAAAATCTCTCACTTCAATTTATTCCATTGTGTAATTATTTAAAACAACAAGATTGTGGGAGCGTTGAGAACAATAAACTGAAGCCAAAGGATGTCAGGGGCAAGAAAGGGCTTTATATGAAGTCTACAAAGTGTGTTACAAGTAACAACAAGAAACAGATCATTCACGTGCTGGGAAAAATAAAAAAGAGGGAAATTCTATCAGAATAATAATTTTCCACATCTTTCAATGAACGTGGAGAGAAAACAACATTTTGTTGGTTGCAGAAACTCAAAGCAAAAACAACATTTTTATGTGTCCACAGTAAGACATAGGAACAGAATTAGGCCCCATCATGCTTTCTCCATTATTCAATCATGGCTGATCTTTTTTTCGCTCTCATGCCTTCTCCCGTAAACATTTGATGACCTTACTAATCAAAAACCTATCAATCTCCGCTTTAAAAAAAAACCAAAATGACAGCCTCCACCGCAGTCTGTGGCAAATAATTCCACAGATTCACCACCCTCTGGCTAAAGTAATGCCTCCTCATCTCCATTCTAAAGGTACGTCCCTTTATTCTGGGGCTGTGCCCTTGGGTCCTGTGCTGTGCTGTTCTATGCTCTTGGTAATAAAGTAAAATATTGCAGACGCTGGAAATCTGAACTTAAATGCTTAGAGTGTTCAGGTAGTTCTGGTGGGGAAAAATAAAGTTATTGTTTGATAAACCTTTTATCTTAAATAAAGACGCTGAGGACGCTGTGAGTGAAGTTGGCAGAAAAGGATAATTTTATTTTAGTTGAACACCATTCAGGTTGTAATGTTTAGTTTTAATTTAGAGAAACAGTGTGGAAACAGGCCATTTGGCCCACTGAGTCCCATACACAAGTTCTATCCTACACTCTGGGGACAATTTACAGAAGCCAATTAACTTACAAACTTGCACGTCTTTGTAGTGTGGGAGCAAACCTGGAGCATTGTAGAATACCCATGCGGTCACAGGGAGAACGTACAAACTCTGTACAGACAGAACCCGTAGTCAGGATTGAACCAGGATCTCTAGCACTGTAAGGCAGCAGCTCTGCAGCCCCGCCACTGTGACGCCTAAATCTGAAGACCAGATCCCGGGCATTCAGGTCTAGAGATGCAGAGGTCCTCAAGAAGTCCAGATATGACCTTGGTAAAGCAATCAAAAAGGCCAAAAGGGACCTGCTCTAAGCTGGGGGATGAGACCAAGGTTCGGCAACTGTGACAGGGCTTGAATGCCATCACCTCCTACAAGGCGAAATCGGGAGGCAGCTCAAACGACAGCAAAGCATCACTCCCTGAGGACTTCAATGCATTCTACGCACGGTTTGATAGGGAGAACACTGATGTGCCTTCCCAAGCCCCCATTCGCTCTGACAGTGTTGCAGTCACAGTCACAGAGGCCAATGTCAGAAGATAATGTCAGGGGGCTAAAACCTCGGAAAGCGCCTGGGCCTGATGGTATACCCGGTTGAGTTCTCAAGACCTATGCAGACCAACTAGGGAGATTTTGCAGACATTTTCAACCTCTCACTTCTGAGGTCTGAGGTTCCCACCTGCTTCAAGAGGGCAACAATAATACCAGTGCCCTAGAAGAGTAAGGTGACGTGCCTCAATGACTATCGACCAGTGGCACTAACATCTGTGGTGATTAAGTGGTTTGAGAGGTTGGTTATGGTGCACATCAACTCCTACCTCAACAAGAATCTCGACTCACTACAGTTCGCATACCGCCACAACAGGTCAACAGAGGATGCAATTTCACTGGCTCTCCACTCCGCATTGAAACACTCGGACAATAAAAACACTTACGTCAGGCTTTTGTTTATAGACTATAGCTCGGCGTTTAATACCATCATCCCTTCCAAGCTGGTTACCAAGCTCACGGAACTGGCCTCTGCGCATCCTCGACTTCCTCATCCACAGACCATAGTCTGTTCGAATTGGAGGAACCACTTCATCCTCAGTAACAATCAGCACGGGAGCACCTCACGGCTGCGTGCTCAGCCCCCTGCTTTACTCACTCTATACCCATGACTGCGTAGTCGGTCATAGTGCGAACTCCATCATCAAGTTCGCTGACGACACCACTGTTGTGGTACAAATCACAGATGGGGACGAGTCAGAGTATAGAAGTGAGATTGACCGACTGACCAAATGGTGCCAGCATACCAACCTGGCTCTCAACGTCAGTAAGACCAAGGAACTGATTATGGACTTTGGTAGGGAAAGGATGAGGACCCACATGTACTATGTTTACATATTCATATATTCTGTTGTGCTGCAGCAAGTAAGAATTTCATTGCCCCGTCCGGGACATCTGACAATAAAACACTCTTGATGACACTGAAACTGCGGCTACACTTAAAAAAATAACCGATCCGAAATTAAACGTTACAGCAATTCAGAATTAAAAGAAAATAATGGGACTGTTGCAGCCAAGCAAAATGTCATCTTGACACAGCTGGGATTTCAGAATATTGAGGGTTCCAGTCCAGGTCAGGATCTGGGCATGTAATCAAGGACGGCACCTCAGCGCCACTGTTGCATGACTGGAATTGACACCCATCAGGTAAGATGTTATTCTCTGCCAAGTCCTGCCATTGCTGGTGAATCAGTTCATGCTACGTACTCCCAGTAGCCATCGTCTTTGCCTGTAGTCACTGCAACGCCACAGCAAGTCGTTGTCCGTTCTTGGGTTGCTTCTGAGAAACATGATAATCCATGCAAACACGTGCGTCTTTCTTTTCTTCACAATTATCTCCACTAGTCAATGTATCCGGCTTTGATGAAATTTGAGTAAGCGCTTTAAGCGTGGCCACAATTTCACTCCATAAATGAAAATAAACAAGCATTTGTACAGCACATCAGCCCGGTGTAGCCTGACTTGCTGGGTATATCTCATAGCCCTGTGTTTTAGCAACACACCACACAGACAAAAAACACAATCTGTTTTTAACTTCCACCTTAACTCATTTTGCTTTGCCTTCAGAGAATTACTCATTTGGAGTAATACAGTATGGAAACAGGCCTAACTTGCCCATGCCGACCAATATGCCTGTTCCAAGCAAATCCCATTTGCCCACACATGGCCCATATCTATCTAAACTTTTTCTAATTGAGAAATGTTTAATTTAGTTGATACAGCATGGAAACAGGCCTTTTGGTCAACCGCGCCTGTGTGCCAACCAGCAATCATCCTGTACTGTAGCACTATCCTACACCACTAGGGGCAATTTACATTCTTTACCAAAGCGTTTTAATCTACAAACCTGTACGTCTTTGCAGTGTGGGAGGAAATTGGAGCACCCGGGGAAAACCCATATGGTCAAAGGGAAAACGTACAAACTCCGTACAGACGGCACCCATAGTCTGAATCAAACCCAGGTCTCTGGCGCTGTGAGGCAGCAACTCTACTGCTGTGCCATCGTGCTGCCCCGAAAGGTGTTGGTTTTGGAAGATTAGTTGGTTTTCTACCTATCCTTTTACTGAGTACTATTCTTTTCTATAGAGCAGTATGGTGGCGCAGCGATAGAGTTGCTGCCTTACAATACAATACAATACAATACCATTTATTGTCATTTGAACCTCATTGAGGTTCAAACGAAATTTCGTTTCTGCAGTCATACATACAAGAAGAAAAAAACCAAGACACAACACATTTTACACAAACATCCATCACAGTGAATATCCTCCTCACTGTGATGGAAGGCAAAGTCTTATCTCTCCCCTGCACTCCCCATTCTCCTCCCGGTCAGAGTCAAAGCCCCCGGCGGGTGATAGTATATGTCCCGCGGCCATTCATGCCGCGCCGGGCGATGCAAGGCCCCGCTCCGGGTCTTGATGTTGGAGCCCCCGGCGGGCCCTAGCAAGTCCGTGGCCATCAAAGCCGCGCCGGGTGATGTAAGGCCCCGCTCCAGGTCGTCTTCAACCCCGCAACTCGGGCGGGAGAAGTTGCTGCCCCTTACAGCGTCATAGGGCCCGGGTTCGATCATGACTACAGGTGCTTGCCTGTAAAGATTTTGTACATTCTCCCCGTGACCACATGGGTTTTCTCCAAGATCTTTGGTTTCCTCCCACACTCCAAAGACGTACAGGTTTGTAGGTTAATTGACTTGGTATAAAATTGTCCCTAATATGTGTAGGATAGTGCTAATGTGCAGGGATCGCTGGTCAGTGTGGAATCGGTGGGCCGAAGGGCCTTTTTCCGCACTGTCTCTCTAAACTAATAATATCTAACAAATTGTGTTCGACTTGAAACATTAGTTTAGTTCAGTTTATTGTCACGTGTGCCGAGGTACAGTGAAAAGCTTTGCATTAATCATGTCTCCTACACCTGACATGTTATGAGTTTTCTGCATCTTTTGTTTTCATCATGGTAATACTCCAAATGATTTGTGACCCCCTAGGAAGCATTGTGGTCTGGTAACAGAAAAACAATAGATGTTGGAAGTCTTAAAGAAAATTAAAAAAAAAGTTTTCAACCTGATAAGGTCAGCTTTGTTTCTCTCTCCACAGATGCTGTCTGACCTGCTGAGAGTTTCAAGAACTGCATCTTGACAGATTGCCCCCCGCAGTGGCTTTCAAACTGGAAAGCAAAACTGAATTCAAATTAGTCCCTTTGAAGGTTGGTTACCTTGCGTAAAAGAAAACAAAGCAGCAGGCTATCATAGCTCAGAGGTACCGTGGAAAACTTATTCATCAGCAATTGATGGGGGGAAAAAAATGTCAATAGCAAGCTGATAAAAGGGTTACTACTGGTATCTGACAACTCAACTCTCACCAGAATTGCAGGATGATCAACAAACCAAACAAGTGCATTTTGAATTTGGAGATAAACCGCATAAATTGCTAGCACGACAATTAAGAAAATTAGACGATGAAAAAACGATAAATGGAATCAGATCAATGCAAGGAAATATACTGACCATACCAAAAGATATTAATGATAGATTTTTACAATATTACCAAAATCTTTACTCATCAAAATTAACAGGACAAACAGATGGAATGGAAACATTTCTACAAGAATGTCAAATTAAGAGTTTAGATCAGGAAGGGAGACATTTGTTAAATGCTGAAATATCAGTGAAAGATATCGCAGAATCAATTGGTTCATTAAAGAATGGAAAAGCTGCGGGGCCTGACGGCCTGAGTGCAGAATTTTATAAAAAATTTCAAGATCTGATCTCTCCAAGACTACATACAGTGTATAGACATGCATATGAACAAGGAAAATTACCAGACTCTTTAAATGAATCCACAATTACACTTATACCTAAGGTAGATAAAGATCTGGAAGATCCTGGTTCATATAGAGCGATTGCCCTTCTAAATACAGACCAAAAAATATTAGCTAAAGTTTTATCTAGGAGACTAAGTTTGGTGATTTCTAAATTAATACATTATGATCAAACAGGTTTTATTCCAAAACGCTATTCATCTCATAATTTAAGACGCCTGTTTAATATTATATATTCTAAAAGAATACGAGATACGGAATTAGCAGTCATATCGTTAGACGCAGAAAAAGCATTTGACCAGGTGGAATGGTTATATCTATTTAATATAATGGAAAAGTTTCAATTGGGGGATCAATTTTGTAAATGGGTAAGAATCCTATACTCAGATCCTACTGCAAGAATTCTAACTAATCAAATACTATCAGTTAAATTTAAACTCTTTAGGGGATGTAGACAAGGATGTCCGTTATCGCCTTTATTATTTGCCTTGGCGATAGAGCCTTTGGCGGAAAGAATTAGATCAGAACCTGAAATATACGGTTATAATACTGACAGAACAACTAATAAAATATCCTTATATGCAGATGATGTTTTGATTTACATCACAAAACCTGAAATTAGTATTCCAATGTTGTTTGATGTTATAAATAAATGTAGTACATTTTCTGGATATAGGATTAATTGGAATAAAAGTGATATTATGCCAATAACTAATATAAATTTAAACATATTACAACAATATCCATTATCAATAGTTACTGACAAAATTAAATATTTAGGAATTAATGTATCTAAATCTCATAACTCATTAATTAGATCGAATTATCCTCAATTATTAGATAAACTTAAAAAAAATATTTTATATTGGAAAACACTGCCTATATCTTTGATTGGTAGAATAAATGCTATAAAGATGGTTTTTCTACCACAATTATTATATCTGTTTCAAGCTATCCCTTTTTTCCTTCCGAAAACCTTTTTAAAAAAAATTGATAATATTGTTAATAGTTTTATCTGGGATTATAAAAATCATAGAATAAGTAAAAAACATTTATGTAAGTCAAAGATAAACGGAGGATTAGCACTTCCAAATTTTCTATACTACTTCTGGGCAGTACAGATTAAGAATATGAATTTTTGGTGGGTAAATACGGACCTGGAACCAACGTGGCTAAAGATAGAAAAGGAAGATTGTTTGCCTTTCAACGTAGATTCAATTATTTTTGCCCCAAAGGAAGTTCAAAAAAAAATTTATAGGGACAATCCAATCATTTATAATAATAGACGTATTTGGAAACAAATAGTCAAGACTTTACAATTAGACAACCTTTCATTTAGATTACCAATTATGAATAACCCATTATTTAAGCCCTCCACATTGGATGGAGGGTTCAGACATTGGGATAATTTAGGAATTACAAGGGTAGAGCACCTCTATAGAAATGGAAAATTTCTTTCATTTCAGGAATTACAAGATATCTACGGATTGTCTTCACAGCATTTGTTTAGGTATTTCCAAATTAGAGATTATATTAAATCTAATACACAGGATTTTAAAAATAAGGAACCAGGATTATTAGATGAATCGTTTAACTGGCATCCAACCACAGAAAAATTAATAGCTTATATATATAACATCATTATGGATAAGGAGAATCCAATAACTGAAACATATCGTCAAGCATGGGAAAATGAAATTGGATCACCTATAACCAAAGAAAATTGGGAAGAAAGTCTACAACGAATACACCGGTGCTCGTTAAATGCTAGACATATATTAATACAATTTAAAGTATTATACAGATTACATTATTCGAAAACCAAATTAAATAGTATATTTCCTAATCTCTCCTCTATTTGTGATAAATGTAAGAATTTAGAAGCAAATTTAACACACAGTTTTGTTACATGTCCTAAATTGAATTATTATTGGACAGAAATTTTTAAAGTTATTTCTGAAGTTCTTAAGGTTAAATTAGAACCCGACCCAAAGCTAATAATACTGGGAATTCCAGAGGCTAATTTGATATTTACACTAGATCAAAGAAATTTCCTTGATTATTGTTTGATATTAGGGAAAAAAATAATATTGAAATTTTGGAAGGGAACATTATCCCCAACAATTAAAATGTGGGCATCAGAGATGTTGGAGACGTTGCAGTTGGAAAGAATCAGATTTGTCCTTTTGGACGAGTATAATTCTTTTCAACAGATATGGTCTCCATATATACAGTATTTAGAGAAGTAGCTGTTCTTGGCATCACGGCTCGACTGACACCCTGCGGGATTTGATGAAAATAATGTATTGGTATACCAGGATATATGCATGTCTTTACTGATATTATTATTTGTAGTTGTTTCATTTATAATATATTGTGTGGCTTTTAATTGATATATATACACAATATGTCTTTTTTCTTTTTCTTCATTTTTTCTTTTTCTTTTATACCAAATAATTATTAAGGAATTATAATTTTATTGATTAATAATGGTATTTCTCTTTACCCACTTTTATTTTCAAAAAAAAATAAGATAATAATCATTAGAGTACAAATATTGATTTAAGTTGATGTTTATAACTCAGTTTTAAACATTGAGAATTGTTTATTGCTAATAAAAAAATTATTCAAAAAAAAAAAAAAGAATTGCAGGATGAGCACATTCTGCATTCCTTCAATTCACTTCTTTGCAGTTGCACGAGGTACAATAATATCATTAGATAAATTATGCTTCCTCACATCTTATTATATATCCCAGAGCTATAGACACGTTTATTTATTCATTCGCAAATGGCTGCCAAGGCCAGCACTTATTGCCCGTCACTAATTGCCCTTGAGAAGTGGATGGTGAGCCGTCTTCTTGAGTCATTGCACTCCATGTGGTCAAGGTGCTCCCACAGTTTTCATTTGGTTGATTCCAGGAATTAGAGCCAGTGATGACGAGCGAGAGGCAGTATCTTTCATAAGTTCATCAGTTAAAGGAGTAGAAATAGGCCATCCGGTCCATCGATTCTAATCCGCCATTCGATCATGGCTGATCTATCTTTCCCTCTCAACCCCATTCTCCTGCCTTGTCCCCATAACCTCTGACCTTTTATTCAAGAATCTGTTAATCTCCGCCATAATAATATGCATTGATGGCCCCCACAGCCTTCTGTTGCAATGAATACCAGAGATTCACCATTCTCGGACTAAGGATATTCCTCCTCGTCTCCTTTCTAAAGGCATGTCCTTTTATTCTGAGCCTATGGCCTCGGGTCCCAGACTCTCACACTCCCATTTCCAAATAAGGATGCCATGCATCCTTAGGATGCATGGAGATGGAATCCTTAGGATTAATAGGAGAGGAATTTCTACACGGTAGTCGTTGCTATGCAAGTGCTGCCCTTGTCCTTTGGGGGAAGGAGACTGGCCGAGGACAAGAGATTGTGATCGTCGGCAAGTTGCTGCAACATGGTTGCGACCAGACCCAGCTTCCTGGGCAGTGCCATCTGAACAAACACACACTGGGCACTTCTGAGGGGCATTTAACACTTATGCAATGCCACGAAGACTCGGATTTAATTTTGAGACAAAGTGAAACGCAACCCCCGATTTTATTTCCATCATCTCCCTGTCACGCAAGTATTAAACCGACAAACTGTCTTACAAGGGGAGAGGTAATGGTGGGCCGCAGGAGGGAGAGAAGAAGCATACAAAATGAGAGGGTCCAAATCAATTAGCCGCTGAATCTGTCTGGAGCAGCTGTTCCTGACATAATCCATTTAAAAGGCACTGAATCTTTCAAGAGTATTTTTTAGTATGATCTGCTTTTGCTGTAGCTCTTGTAATTGTGTAGCTGGTAGTGTACTCGTGGCACATTACCAGAAAATGCATTCTTCATTACAGAGCGAAGGTTTTCTTGTTAAAATTTTCTTTCTCACAAATGACTTTGCTTTCATCTTATCCTCAGCACTTCCAAATACCTAAGTTTAAAATTACTTGGCCATGGCTGGAACTGCTACCATTATTTCACTGGCAGTAACACAGACAGCTATTGCTTCCCATCCCTGGAAATGTTTTCCCGTGGACTCCCAGATCCCTGAAAAGGTCAATACTATGTATTACTAGGTGGCACAAGCCACACACATGCAAGGTCCAGTTAGACAGCCTCAGGAACATCGCTGATGTGAAAATTAACCTCGGTACTTTAAGGTGAAGGAGGCACTAAATCAGTAATCAGGGCTCAGATTTCTGATTCCACCTTAGGAAAACACATCCCAGAAAAGTCAACTGCAGTGAATGTGCAGAAATATGTTAGAAGCAGTTACACTGCACCGCTTTCAGGACAGCATAACCCCAGCCACCAATAGAAAGAGAGCTTAAGACTCTGACGACAACAGGATTAATTTTCGGAGACACAAGGAACTGCAGTTTCTGGAATCTTGAGCAAAACACAAAGTGCTGGAGGAACGTCAGCGGGTCAGGCAGCATCTGTGGAGGGAATGAAGGGGTGATGTTTTGGATCTGGATCCTCCTAACTGATACAGGTCCCGACTTGAAACATTTCCTGTCCATTCACTCCCCAGATAGTTTGTTTACAGTATGTGGGTGATTTCCACTATCCATCTTGTATCAGATCAGTATTAATAGCAAAGGATAATTTCAGGGCAGGCATAAGGAGGAGCCCTGAAGAAGAGCACGGAAAGTAGTCATACTTTGTCCCTCAATAAACATTTGGAGTAAGTCCTCAAGGTATGTCCTCTCTCTGACGGGTGTTCTGTGAGACCCTCTCTCATTGCTCCCCTCTGTGATTCCTGGTGCTCTCTGGCTCTACGTCCATGATTTCATCCATGTATCTCTTCATTATCACCTCTTCCCCAGCCAACAATGGGCCATTATGGGCTCCATAGTTGTCTATTGTCCATCTTTCCTTTGTCGTCTATTACCCTCCCTGCTTTGTTCTGGCCTTTTCTTACCTCCGGTTCCCTCCCCTCTACTCTCAGTCTGAAGAATGGTCCCGACCTGAAACTTGGGTCACCCATTCCTTTTCCTCCTGAGGGGCTGCTTGACCCGCTGAGTTACTCGTTAATACCTTGCATTTTTGTGAGAGCTTGCTGTGTATAATGATTGCCCTGTTTTCCACATCACAATCATGGCTACTCTCTAAAATTCCAATGGCTGAAAACTTCTTTGAGACATCGCGAGGTCTTGAAAGCTGTTTTTTTTAAATCTGAAATTCTTTTGGAGGAAGGTGGTGATATGTTTAAATTACTGGGACTGATGGCCCAGAAATCAAGATCAACAACTGAAGAAAACACAAAGTGCTGGAGAAACTTAGTGGGTGGGTCTGGCAGCATTAGGTGAGGGAATGGACTGATAATGTTTTGATTTGGGACCCTTCTTCAAACGAATTGAGTAATTGTTTCAGCACAATTGAGAAACCCGGTTAAAATCCTATATTGACACCTAGGGATTTTAAATTATTGTAATTAAATCATTTGAAACCAAGTTAAAAATAACCTATCATCATCTTCTAACACATCCATCTCAAGTGCAGCACAGGTTCCCAGAGGTGGTGTTGCTGCCTTACATCTCCAGACACCTGGGTTCGATCCTGACTACATGTGCTGTCTGTATGGAGTTTGCACATTCTCCCCGTGACCGCATGGGTTTTCTCCAGGTGTTCTGGTTTCCTGCCACACTCCAAATGCGTACAGGTTTGTAGGTTAATTGGCCAGGCATAAATGTAAACTGTCCCCAGTGTGTGTAGGATAGTGTTAGTATGCGGGGATCGCTGGTCGGTGCGGACTCGGTGGGCCGAAGGGCCTGCTTCCACGCTGCATTTCTAAACTAAACTAAAACTAAACTAAATCAGTCTAACAATCTGACAATAGAGTACCATTGAAGCACCCAAGTCTCGGGTCTTTGAGAATCCACTTGGCTGGAAGCAATTCTCAAATCTCTACAGAGAGCACCCGAGGTCAGGATGGAAGCCAGGTTGCTGCAGCAGTGAGGCAAGAAGAGAAGCATCACTGCGCTGGCCAAATGGAGAAGGCATCAAGATTTTCAGCATCATACGATACGGATGTGATGAGTGGAAAGGATTAGGGATGTGCAAAGATTGGGAAGGGATTTTTGGGGGGGAAGGGAGGGGAGTCAGTCTACCCAACGAGAGACGGGGGAGGAGTTGTACCGTTTGATCGTCACAGGGAAGAAGGATCTCCTGTGGTGTTCTGTGCTGCATCTTGGTGGGACCAGTCTGTTGCTGCAGGTGCTCCTCAGGCTGACCTGTGTGTCATGGAGGGGTGAGCTGTATTATCCAAGATGCTCATGCAGGGAAGGCTCAGTGTTAACATGCTGGATTCTAGCATTGTGGAGCAGAAAGGCAGATACTATCATTGTGACTGCGCATACTATCAAGCTAATGAGTGGAGACACGAGGACTCTGCTTGTCAAAATAGTGGCATCAAGGGACATTTGTCAATAGCTTGCCTGTAAACAAAGCAAAACCCCAGGCTTGCATAGTGGCACACAGTGGCACACAGTGGCACACAGTGGCACACAGTGGCACACAGTGGCACACAGTGGCAGTGTTGCTGCCGCCTTACCGTTCTAGCCACCTGGGTTTAATCGGGTTCTACATATTCTCCCCGTGACAGTGTGGGTTTTCTTTTTTTTTTTTTTTTTTTTTTTTTTTTTTTATAATATTTTTTTTTATTTGAAGTAAATAGTTTACAATATATAGCTTACTTTATAAACTAACACCTTAATTCAGTATTACTACAAATAGCATATCAATACATAATATCTTCTATTTTTATGGAAATAAAGAAAAAGATATATAAAAGAATAAAGAAAAAAGGAAAAATAAAAGGGAATAAAATAAAAAAAAAATTTTTCGCACATATATCAATTAAAAATTAAAAAGATAATTTGAAAAACAATAATATTACATATATATATATATATATATATAAACAAAAACTAAAGACATTGTACGAGATACTATTTCATTCAGAAATATCTCTAATAAATACACAATATTATCAATTATAGGTAAGTTATTCGCATCGGATCCATAGGGTGCCCGTCGAAGCCGTGATTCCAAGAATAGCTACTTCTCTAAATACTGTATATATGGAGACCATATCAATTCAAAAGAATTATACTTGTCCAAAAGGACAAATCTAATTCTTTCCAAATTCAACGTCTCCAACATCTCTGCTTTCCACATTTTAATTGTTGGGGATAATGTTCCCTTCCAAAATTTAAGTATCATTTTTTTCCCAATTATTAAACAATAATCAAAAAAATTTATTTGATTAATTGTAAGTACCAAATTTGGCTCCGGGATTCCAAATATTATTAATTTTGGGTCTGGGTCAAGTTTAACCTTAAGGACTTCCGAAATAACTTTAAAAATTTCAATCCAATAAAAATTCAACCGTGGACATGTTACAAAACTATGTATTAAATTTGCTTCAAAATTCTTACATTTATCACAAATAGAGGAAAGGTTAGGAAAAATACTTTTTAATTTGGTTTTCGAGTAGTGTAATCTATATATAACTTTAAATTGTATCAATGTATGTCTGGCATTCAAAGAACACCAATGTATTCTTTCTAAGCTTTCTTCCCAAGTTTCTTTCGTTATAGGTAATCCAATTTCATTTTCCCATGCTTGACGATATGTTTCAGTTGTTGGGTTCTCTTTATCTAAAATAATATTATAGATATAAGCTATAAGCTTATCCGTATTTGGATGTAAATTAAACACTTCATCTAATAAGCCTGGTCCTTTATTTTTATAGTCGTATGTGTTACATTTAATAAAATCTCTAATTTGTAAATACCTAAAATGATGTTGTGAAGGTACAGTGTGGGTTTTCCCCTGGTGCTCTGGTTTCTTCCCTCTACTCAATAAAGTGCTGGCTTGTGGGTTAATGAGCTATACATTATCCCTAGTGTGCACTGACAGTAGTGGCAATGATAGTATCTAGGGAAAGTTAACATCAATACATTGAAACAATAAAGTAGCTCTACTGCAGTATTCATCATCATCGTTGAAAACATTGGCGACACAGTGGTGGTGGTTTCCGACGGGCACGGTGACGGACACACCACATCTCTGACCTCCATGCAACTGGCAAGCTCCTCTTTTGTCTCCACACATGCGTTTTCCATCAACTTCTTCAGCATCGCCTTGATTGGCCATCCCGGGTCATGTCTTCCATGGGTGCGTTCCCACAGCACAACCTTGTTCGCTGGCATTTGTGGGTGGTGACCAGCGAGCCTCATCCTTCTCCACCTGATCTTCTCGGTCAGAGGTGGAATCTCCCCCATCGAGCTGGGCGTTGGTGATGTGGTCCCTCCAACTGACATTTTGAACTTTGCTGAACATTCGGGTGTAGGTACCATCGAGAGACTTGGACAGTGCTCGAGTGAGAGTCCATGACTCACACTCGTACAATAATATGGTCTCTACAGTTGCATGGAAGAATTGTAGTTTTAGAGTTTAGTTTAGTTCAGAGATACAACTTGGAAACAGTGCATGCCAATCAATAGATCATTAGCTTAACGTTATCTCATCCACTCCCTCACAAGAGGGGCAAATTACAGAGGCCAATTAACCAATAAATGGGTGCTTCAATGGTGCTTTACTGCCATGTGTCACAGTGAAATCCTTTTCTTACAAACGGTCCAGTAGAGTATTGCCATACCATCCCCGATTAGCAATTGTACAGAAATAATTGACTGCCTTGATTGTGAGCGTAGATTCAATAGCTCAAAGGGACTGTTTCACTGCTGTATGACTCTATGTTTTTTAAAATTCAGACAGTAAAAGACAATGTAAAAAAGGATTGGGTGAAGAAGCTGATGGCTTTGAAGGAATCTATTGATCTTTCCAGCTCGACAGAAAGAAACTCACAAGCCCATGAATATAGATATAAATAATGCAAATGGGTATTGGCACCCATGTTGCAGTACCAGTATTTCACCAGCAAGGATATGAGCAACAATGGCCTGAGAATACAGTGAAGTCGAAGGAATCATCTGCCTTTCTTCCTTCAGACCTACACTGGGGAAATGATCAAGGTAAAAAAGGCGCATGAAGTTACAGCAAGATGTGGTGAAAGAGAAGCCAAGCTGTCTCTTCTCATCATCTCAGGGAAAGAATCCAATTTGACTGGGTAAAATTGACCATCAGACGGAAGATGAGACTGGATGATCAAGAGGATGAAGAAACCGCCTGTTTCAGTTGTACTTCACAAGTAACCCAAGGTGTTTTATGTTGAACTCCACAGCTTTTGAGACAAGAAAGCCAAGATTGACCCTGAGGAAATATTGCACTTCAGGTTTTTAAAGCATGACCTAAATCTTTTAATCAGAAATTTAAAAAAATGTAGGTAGATTGAAGAAACCACAGGTGGCAAGCTCAGCTTCCTGACTGGACTGCTCTGATGGCTCCTGTGGTGGAGACAGACATAATCATTAGGATAGAAGGCATACAAAAATGCTGGAGAAGCTCAGTGGGTGAGGCAGCATCTATGGAGAGAATAGGCAATATTTTGGGTCGAGACCCTTCTTCAGACTGATGTCGGGGGGGGGGGGGGGGGTGGGGGTGGAAGAAAGAAAGAGGCAGAGATAGTGGACTTGTGGGAGAGCTAGGAAGGGGAAGTGAAGGAGGGAGAAAGCAAGGACTATCCGAAATTGGAGAAGTCAATGTTCATACCGCTGGGGTGTAAACCACTTAAGCGCAATATGAGGTGTTGTTCCTCCAATTTGCGCTCGGCTCACTCTGGCAATGGAGGAGGCCCAGGACAGAGAGGTTGGATTCGGAATGGGAGGGGGAGTTGAAGTGCTGAGCCACCGGGAGATCAGGTTGGTTATTGCAAACTGAGTGGAGGTGTTGTGTGAAGCGATCGCCGAGCCTGTGCTTTGTCTCTCCGATATAGAGAAATTGACACCTGCAACAGCAAATGCAGTAGATGAAGTTGGAGGAGTTGCAGGTGAACCTCTGCCTCACCTGGAAAGACTGGAAAGACTAACCAACCTGATCTCCAGGTGGCTCAGCACTTCAACTCCCCCTCCCATTCCGAATCCGACCTTTCTGTCCTGGGCCTTGTTCATTGCCAGATGGAGGCCCAGCACAAATTGGAGGAACAGCACCTCATATTTCGCTTGGGTATTTTACACCCCAGCGATATGAACATTGACCTCCAATTTCAGATAGTCCTTGCTTTCTCCCTCCTTACAGACAAACCGGGGCCTGATCAGATATATCCGAGGATATTGTGGGAAACTAGAGAGGAAATTGCGGGAGTCTTGGTTGAAATTTATGAGTCATTCATAAATACTGGAGAGGTGCCAGAGGATTGGAGGGTGGCCAATGTTGTGCCACTTTTCAAGAAGGTCTGCAGGGTAAATGCTGGGAACTGTAGGCCGGCGAACGTAACATCTGTAGTTGGAAAGTTACTGGAGAGTATTCTGGGGGATAGGATATACAGGCATTTGGATGGGCAAGGGCTGATTAGGGACAGTCAGCATGATTTTGTATGTTGGAGGTTGTGTCTCACAAATCTGATTGATTTTTTTGAAGACGTGAGCAAAAAGGTTGATGAAGGCAGAGCTGTAGATGTTGTGTCAGAATCAGAATCAGAATGCCTTTTATTGTCACTATACACATGTACAGTGAGATTAAAAACTGCTCCTACTCAGTGCAAAAACAAGACAAAAAGGGGGGGGGGGGGATAAGGTGCACAGTTTCTGCAGCGCTATATACATATCTATAAAAAGTGTACATGAACTTCAGCAAGGCATTTGACAAGGTTCCGTATGGTAGGCTCTTCTGGAAGGTTAGATCTCATAGGATCCAAGGAGAAATAGTTGAATGGATAGCAAATTGGCTCCATGGAAGGAAGCAGAGGATGATGGTGGAGGTTGCTTCTCAGAATGGAGGCCTGTGACTAGTGGTGTGCCACAGGGTTTGGTGCTGGGCTTGTTACTGTTTGTCATCTACATCAATGATTTGGACGAGAACATACAGGGCGAGATTAGCAAGTTTGCTGATGATACAAAAGTGGTTTTGCAGATAGTGAAGAAGGTTGTGAACGATTGCAGCAGGATCTGGATCGATTGGCTCGGGGGCGGAGGAATGGTTGATGAAATTTACTACAGAGAAGTGTGAGGTGTTGCATTTTGGGACATCAAACAAGAACAGGACCTACACAGTAAATGGGTAGGCCTCTGGATAGTGTTGTAGAGCAGAGGGATCTAGGAGTACAAGTGCATGGTCAAGTCACAGGTAGATAAGGTGGTCAAAAAGGTTTTTGCCACTTTGGCCTTCATCAGTCAGAGTATTGAGTATAAAAGTTGGGAGGTCATGGTGCAGTTGTATAAGACGTTGGTGAGACCGCATTTAGAAAATCGTGTTCAGTTGTGGGCACCATGTTATAGGAAAGATATTGTCAAGCTTGAAAGGGTTCAGAAAAGATTTATGAGGGTGTTGCCAGGACTGGAGGGTGTGAGCTATAGGGAGAGGTTGAGTCTCTATTCCATGGAGCGTAGGAGGATGAGGGGAGATCTTATAGAGGCGTATAAAATCATGAGAGGAATAGATTGGATAGATGCACAATCTTTTACCCAGAGTTGGGGAATTGAGGACTAGAGGACAGGTTTAAGGTGAAGGGGAAAATATTTAATAGGAATCCAAGGGGGTAACCTTCTTGCACAGAACGTGGTGGGTGTATGGAACAAGCTGCCAGAGGAGGTAGTTGAGGCTGGGACTATCCCATAATTTAAGAAACATTTGGACAGGTACATGAATAGGACAAGGTTGGAGGGTTATGGACCAAGCGCAGGCAAGTGGGACTAGGGTAATAGACAATAGACAATACGTGCTGGAGTAGGCCATTCGGCCCTTCGAGCCAGCGATTCAATGTGATCATGGCTGATCATCCTCAATCAGTACCCCGTTCCTGCCTTCTCCCCATATCCCCTGACTCAGCTATTTTTAAGAGCCCTATCTAGCTCTCTCTTGAAGGCATCCAGAGAACCTGCCTCCACCGCCCTCTGAGGCAGCGAATCTCTCTCTCTCTCTCTCTCTCATATGGAGTTGGGCATCTTGGATGGCATGGACGAGTTAGCTGAAGGGCATGTTCCAAACTGTATGATTCTATGTTATATGAGGGCTCAAAGGAGCTTATGGGGTATTCCACCACAGTTGACTTCCACTTACAACTGCCGTTTTGGGATCATGGTCCAAGGATTGTAAGCTATCACCATGACATCTTGGTGTCTGGAAGATGGAGCAGGAACCCAAGGAGAATTTGGAAGATGGAATATTTGATGATTGTCAAGCAGGAATGTGCTGAGGAGAGAGAAGAGTGCCTCTGCAGCCAAAAGGGGAGATTATCTTGGTTATAAAATAGATGCTGAAGGACTTCACCCAAATGAACAAGATACAAACAGTGCTGAATACATCTAGGGTGCCCGATGTAATAGGGTTGAAGTTGATGCAAGCCTTCTTAATTACTGTGGATATTTTTCGGCCAACTTTAATGAAAGAGTTAAGTCTTTTACATAAGATGCTGAATCATAAGAGAATAAAGTGCATAAAGAAACACAAAGCTATGTAACATCAGTTACTGCTGAGTGCACAACTCTTGTTCATTATCATGCAGCAAAGATGCTGATTTGTTGCCTGGGTGTAGATTTGTCACGCAGTTTGGAAAAAGTCGAGTTTGCATCAAGGTCCCTTTCCACGGTAGAAAAATGGTACTCTCAAAGAGACAAAGGATGTTTAACTAATGAAGTATGATGAAGTCTATGAAGTATGGAAGCTCCATGAGTAATTGGTTTTCAATCCACATGCCTCTGGAGGGAATTTTTGACGTATCTAATGGATGTCAGATGTGGCCTTGGCTAGAGTTTAGAAATATCCACTGACTTGGCCTCCATGGCCTTCTGTGGCAAAGAATTTCACAGATTCGCCAACCTCTGACGAAATGATTTTCTCCTCATCTCCTTCCTAATTGTATGACTCTCCCCAAATGTCTCTGACCTCCAGTATTTAACAGTCACAGACCACTATTCAAAAGAGGTTGTAAAACTTAGTTAATAAGTAAAAAGGGAACATGTCAGATTTCGGAGGATGAAAAAAGACATAAAGCGCTGGAGTAACTCAAAAGGTCAGCCAGCATCTCTGGAGAACATGGATAGGTAACTTTTCGGGACAGGACCCTTCTTCAGACTAAAGGGCCTGTCCCACTTAGGTGATTTTTTTCGGCGACTGCCGGCGACAGTCACGGTCGTAGCAGGTCGCCGAAAAACCGGCGACTGGACCCCACCTATGACAATGTCTACAACAACCTACCACCTAGTTGACGTCAAGCTACGGCAAGCTACTGACAACCGACGACCCATTAGGACGTCCACCCGTGACCACACTTAAGACAACCTACAACCATACAGGCGACAACCTACGAGAAAAAGTTAACCTACATCCACTCGAGACAAGCTACAACCATGTTGGTGACAACTGGAGACAACTGAAGACAAATCAGTCACCGGTACCTGTCGCCGGTCGACGTAGGAAGTCGCCAATGGAATTCACTGAAGTCAACACCTGATGACAACCTATGTCACCTGGCAACAACCTGCGCCATCCTGGAGACAACCTGCGTCAGCACCTACGACAGGAGAAGACAAGCTACGTCAAGCCCACAGTCGGCGAAAGGTTTTGAACATTTCAAAATCCAGCGGCAACAAGAAAAAAGTTACAACTCTTTAGGCGACTCGTGGATGATCCATGATCCATGATCATACAGGCATCACCATGTGGCGACAGCCTAGTCACCTGTAGTTGCCGAAAAAATTGCCTAAGTGGGACAGGCCCTTGAAGGGTTCCGATTCTTGCCATAGACGGGGTACAGAGAAGGTTCACTAGACTGATTCCTGGGATGTCAGGACTTTAATATGAGGAAAGACTGGATAGACTTGGCTTGTACTCGCTAGAATTTAGAAGACTGAGGGGGGGATCTTATAGAAACATACAGAATTCATAAGCGGTTGGATAGGCTAGATGCAGGAAGATTGTTCCCGATGTTGGGGAGGTCCAGAACAAGGGGTCACAGTCTAAGGATAAGGGGGATTTCCTTTAGGATCGAGATGAGGAAAACATTTTTCACACAGAGTGGTGAGTCTCTGGAATTATCTGCCACAGGAGGTAGTTGAGGCCAGTTCATTGGTTATATTTAAGAGAGAGTTAGATGTCGCCCTTGTGGCTAAAGGGATCAGGGGTTATGGAGAGAAGGCAGGTACAGGATATTGAGTTGGATGATCAGCCATGATCATATTGAATGGCGGTGCAGGCTCGAAGGGCCGAATGGCCTACTCCTGCACCTATTTTCTATGCTTCTATGTTTCTATGACTCAAAAACTCACTATTCATGATCTCCACAGATGTTGCCTGACCCACTGAGTTATTCCAGGACTTTTTTTTGTAAACTAACATCTGCAGTTCCTTATGCCTCCATTAGGTCATCTTCCTAAACTGATTCCATCTACTCATTATCTCTTCCTTGTCTGATTCCAATTACAATCTTCCTTCCTTATGGAATTCCAGCATCTGCAACCTCTTGAATCTCCAACCAATATAATACCCCCAGAGCAGATTTTTTTACAGCAGAGTGCTGAATGCCGTTTGTTATTAGTAGGAAGGAAACAGTCTGACGAAGGGTCTTGACCCGAAACATCACCCATTCCTTCCCTCCAATGATACTGCCTGTCACGCTGGGTTACTCCAGCTTTTTGGGTCTATATTTTGGTGTTTGTTATTAGCTAGACTTTATTTCAAACCATGTGAGATTAAATGAAGAAAGCAGGACATGTGTTACTTACATCGATCAGGGTGACTAATAGGGTGTCTGTTTGTTTCATCTCCGAGGTTTAAGGATTAGGAAAATTACATAGGAACGTATGGAAGAAGGTGGCATCAGCGAATAAACTCAGTGTCAGTGAAAGAAAGGCGGGAGAATAAGTAACACAAAGAGCAACTAAGATTTTTTTTTTTTTTTTTTTAATCGAGCACATTTAAGATCTCCCTAAAAAATTTAAACCTGAAGACTCTCAAATCAGATTCCACTCTGATAATAGATAATTTTCAGTGGTTCAGAGGTGGATTGGTGGTTGTTAACATTTCTGGCATTGCTAAAAGGGTACTTAGATCTGAGAAAATACTGCTATTGGTGGTGACTTTTACTAGTTCCTAATGAAAAGGGAGTTTAAGGGTGGGATTTTACTGCTAACAAACTGCCAGTCAGAGAGTTAATCTAAAGGCAATAATGTATGCTTGGGTACATTGAACTACTTTCTTCTTTGTCTGACGTTGCTACCCCATTTACCCATAAATAACATTGAGCACATCTGCCTTGCAGGTTAATTGCGCAGGAAGGAACTGCAGATATAATCATATAACCATATAACAATTACAGCACGGAAACAGGTCATCTCGGCCCTTCAAGTCCGTGCCGAACAACTTTTTTTCCCTTGGTCCCACCTGCTTGCACTCATACCATAATCCTCCATGCCCTTCTCATTCATATGCCTATCCAATTTATGCTGGTTTACACCAAAGATAGACAAAAAAATGCTGGAGAAACTCTGCGGGACAGGCAGCATCTCTGGATAGAAGGAGTGGGTGACGTTTCGGATCGAGACCCTTCTTCAGTTTGACACTGAAGCCTGGCCCTTTGGTATTCATTGTCAAGAATGTTATAAAGAAACTCGAAAGGGCGGTGGAGGCCAGTTCTCTGGATACTTTCAAGAGCGAGATAGGGCTCTTAAAGATAGTGGATGTCAAGAGTTATGGGGAGAAGGCTGGAACGGGGTACTGATTGGGGATGATCAGCCACGATCGCATTGAATGGCGGTGCTGGCTCGAAGGGTCAAATGGCCTACTCCTGCACCTATTGTCTATTGAAAGCAAAACAGAAGATTACTATAACTTGAAATGTTGTGCCTCGATAGGGGCAAAGGAGGAAGGTTCATTCAGGTACCACATATTTTGGTGGTACATCTACAAATAAACTGCTCAAGTTAGTGGAATGTGTAATACCACATGCAAATTAGAAAGCAGTAAAACAGGAAAGAGCTAACACCTTCAGTAAAAGTCCTAAAAACATTAGAATCAAAAATCCTCCAGTGGAAATACAGTTCAGGCACGAGTTGATCAACTAAAATGGAATATTTAATCAAATATTGAACTTGAGCACTCATTTAATACCGAGCCTCAAGGGATTAATGTGAAGATTAATCCAATTAAATGTTACCATTGTAAAACTAAAACTTATTAAAAATGGTAAGCTCCAGAGAATGAGTGTTCCACAGATGGCGAGCTGACCTGATCCGAAGAGCTCTTTAGCTTTGGAAGGAAGTGGCACAATAGCCAACAACACAGAAATGTAATTCTGAACACATAAAGATGTCAGGAAGCAAATAAGCTACACCAGGTATTAAGAAAGCCGACATGGATGTCACGTCCAGTTATCAACAGCTGGATGGGCTTCCTAGAGTGGCGGTGTGGCGCCGTCAGCAATGGCAGCCTCGCCAACAGTCTGTCTGCTTTTCGTCTTTTTTTTGTTATCTTTAGTGTGTTTTAAAAGTTTGTGTTAATATTCTCAGGTTTGCTATATGTGGGGGGTGGGGTAACTTTTTTTCAATCTCTTACCTTGCCGGAGATGCGATTGTTTTCGGGATCGTATCTCCGGTCGCTCTGCGGCCTAACATCATGGAACTGGCGGCCTTGCTCGGGACTGACTTTGAGCCCCACCGCAGGGGCTGTGGACTTACCATCAGAGCTGGGATCGTCGCTCCATGAAGATTTCACCATCGAGAAGCTTGCAGTCTCGGGTAGAGACCACTTTTGGGAAGCTCCAAACGACGCAGAAGGTTTCGACCAGCCCCGACCAGGGGTCAGATCACCAAGCGCGGGGGAGCTTGATCGCCCCGACCGGATGCAGGAGCTTGATCGCCCCGACCGCTGGCTACGGGAGCCAAGGCAGTCCCGTCAACAGAAGGCCCGACCACAGGAGAAAAAAGAAGGGAAGAGATTGAACTTTGTTTTCACCTTCCATCACAGTGAGGAATGTGGAGGAGTCACTGTGGTGGATGCTATAATGATTATGATTATAATTATGATTATGATTATGACAAAACACAAGAAACCCATAGCACAATGGGAGAACTGGCTCACTTTGGAAATACAGTGTGGAAACAGGCCCTTCGGCCCACTGAATCTGTGCCGACCAACAATGTAGCAATATCCTACACTCTAGGGACAATTTACAATTAGTAAATTGTAATTTAGTACAATTAACCTACATACCTGTACATATTTGGAGTGTGGTATGAAACCGGAGCGCCCGGAATAAACCCACGTGGTCACAGGAAGAACGTACAAACTCTGTGCAGACAGCAACCACAGTCAAGATCGAATTGAGGTCTCTGGTGCTGTAAAGGGCCTGTCCCACCAGCATGTGATTGCATGCGTCTAGCGTGACCAAACATGGTCGCTTGAGAAGTACGGCCTCACGGGGCCGGTCCCACTTCGATCGGCGGAGGCGTATGGAGTTGTGCGGGGCTGGTCCCGACATCGTGCGGGGCTCCAAAAATCTTGAACTGTCCGAAAATCCTTCGCGCCAACGGCCTGTCGACCCGCAGGCGCATTGAAGGCGTACGCCCGTCTCGACGGGCGTACGCAGTGTCTTGACGTCGTACGCAGCGTCTTGACGGCGTACGCAGCGTCTTGACGGCATACGCCTAGCACATGGCGTTGCGCGTTGACGTCACCGCCCGGCGTGCCATTGCGTGATGAAGTCACCGTGCGACATCCAAATTCAGTCAGCCCGCCTCCTGCCCAGCTGATTGGTGAGTATGATGTGGGGACTAACCCCGCACAACTCCAGATGCCTCCGCGATTCGAATTGGGACAGGCCCCGCGCGGCCATACGCTTCAAGTGACCACGTTTGGTCGCACTAGACGCATGCATTGCATGCTGGTGGGACAGGCCTTTAAGGTATCAACTCTAATGCAGCACCATTGTGCTGCCCCACTTTTTGCTGTTTAAATCAGTGGAACACAAACCCAAGGAACACAAGGACTGGTTTTCTTCATTCGCAATGGCATCAAGGGTCAAGAGGCAAGAGTGTTTTATTATCTCGAAACAGAACAATGAAATTCTTACTCCAGCAGCACTTCAGATATTTAAACATAGTACACCATGATAAACAAAAGAAAGCTCATCAATATATACAAAAAAAAAGTGGCTGTCATAATGAGGACAGCTGGTTTCGTCATGTTTAAATGACTGGTCCATTTCCCACAAATGACTTTAATGCCCACACCTCATAGCTCTCCCCTTCCCCACTACCACCACCACTCTTCCCCCCACCTCCCCCATTTCTCCTTTTATGACTGGATGTGGACAGTGCCTCTTACAGAGGTTTTCCAATTTTACTGCGACTGATCTAATTCTTGCCAATTGTTATCCCCCGTATGTCGGCTTTTTGTTGCCAGTTCTTTTGAAATATTACAATTATGATTGGATTTCAAAACTACCCCGCTGGTCCTGATTGTTCTGAAGTTGCGGCAGCCACTATCTAAATACATGTCCATTCCACCTTATATTTGATTTACGAGGGAATAACATATTTTTGCAAATTGTATAATAAATAATTCTCTTGAAGGCTAGGAATTCCTGCAGCGGTTATTATAAATGATAAGTAATAATTTAAATGTATGTTCCCTGGATAAACAATAACAGCAAGTATGCTATTTTTACAATATAACTGAGCAATGTTGCATCCGCAGCAAGGAATTCTCTCGGCACTACATCATTATTGAATAGCCCTCCTACCACTTAACCAAGCCACATAAGTAATTAATGTTCTGCAAAGTTTGCCATGTTTCATAATTACTGTCAGGTCACCCCCCACCCCCCTCCAATTTTAATGTTCACTTTTACGAAGTTTTGGAAATACTTCGTAAGATCTTGGGTGTGCTTAATGTTTAATTACCGAGCACTTTTACTCACCAAGGAAAAATCTAACTCGGCAAAAGGAAATTAAGTGTTCCGCGTTTCGGGTGGGGACCCTTCTTCGGGCTGATGGGTCCCGACCCGAAATGTTGCCTGTCCATTCCCTCCACGGATGCTGCCTGGCCTGCTGAGTTCCTCCAGGACCTGGTGCTTTGCTGAAGATTCCAGCATCTGCAGCCCCTTGTATCTCCTGATTTTAAGCTAACTGGCACTCAGCAGGTCAGAGGGAGTAGTCACCCTGTGCAAGGAAGCAGAACTGTTGTAGCTTATCTGCAAATTGATTGCATGAAAAGATTTAAAAACTGCAAAGGCTGGATAAATGAAATAACCAGAAGACACCCTGGAAATCCACAGCAGTTGAATAAAGGTAAAGATTCAATCCTTCAGGATTGACCCAATATCGTCAGGAATTAAAGAGTAATTTAGATTTAGTTTTAATTTTAGAGATACATCGCTGAAACTTTGGACCACCAAGCCTGCACCGACCAGCGATCCCCGCACATTAACACCATCCTACACCTACTAGATTTACACTGATACCGAGCCAACAAACCTGTACGTCTCTGGAGTGTGGGAGGAAAACGAAAATCTTGGTAAAAACCCACACGGTCAAGGGGAGAACGTACAAACTCTGTACAGACAGCATCCATAGTCAGGATCGATCCCAGGTTTCCAGCGTTTCAAGTGCCCGTAATCTGTAGCATTATTTTGCAAGCAAGCTTGGAGCAAAATATAGAAGCGCTGAAGGTGCAACAATGTGATATTATTCTATAGACTATGCAAACACCATGTACAAATTGTAGGAATGAACTGTTCCTGGTGAAACGGTTAACCCTTGTATTTACGAACCTCTTTATAACGGATTTTGGTTACAGCAGACTGACCTAATGAAATTCACCGCCAGGCCGGACTGCCGATGCCTTCCTTGGCTTCCCCTGCCGAAGCCACCCCTGACCCACACAGTTCCCTTGGCCATGCCCACTGATGCCACCCTGGCCCACACAGCTGCCGGGGTCACAACTGTCCTGGCCACTGCCTCTGATGCAGCATTGAGTCCTTGGAGCTTTGTAGCTTAGGGCAGGTAAGTAGGTAAGTATGGTAAGGTAAGGCAAGGTAGACAGGTAAGGCTTTGCTTTAATCCTTAAGGCACCTCTCTCAGTGCAGTTCTTATTCAGCCTAAATGATATTGTTGGGTCTCCATGCATGGATTGCCATATTTTGTACTCAGCTGTAGTAGACAATCGGCAATAACGCACACCATTCCCCCTGCTGTGGTCTGTTTTAACAAGGAGATTACTGCACAGAAATTCTATTGAGCAACAATGTTTGTGTTAATGATCAATATCGGAATTAAGTTTCGTAATTTTCCCTGATGATATCTGTTGCATATGAATCTGTCTTCACCCACTGCATTATGAATCAAAACCACTTGGTAAAGGTGACCAACATTTCAAAGGGTCATCTAGTCATGAAGCCACATAGCCTAAAGGCCAATAATTCTACAATATGCTTTTGTCACTTTTTTTCCCCTACGATTTCTAGGCCATGGTCCTAGGAACACTTAATATCCATCAAATCTGTATCCAACGTGACCATTTTATACCTCTATCAGATCTCGCCTTGTGACCTCTGTTCCAAGAACAACCCCAGATTTTGCAGTTTATCCGTGAAAAGACTTCTGAAATCTTCCACATTCTGTCCACAGACTGTCCTGGAACTGGACAATATACTCCATATGTGACTGAACCAGCGAGTATAACAGTGTCACCGGGAACTGCAGATGCTGGAATCTTCAGCAAAGCACAAAGTGCTAGAGTAACTCAACAGGTCTTGCACCATAGATGCTGCCTGAATGCTAAGTTAATTGTGCACTTTGTATTTTGCTAATGCGTATAAAGGTCTTTATATTCTTCCTTGCTCTTGTACTCTATGTTAATATTCTACATGCATTCTATAAACCTTTTTATACCTCACGCTGCCTCGGCAAAGTCAGCAGCATAATCAAGGTCGAGTCGCACCCTGGCCACTCCCTTTTCTCCCCACTCCAGGCAAAAGGTATAGAAGTGTGAAAATGCACAGCAAACCACCAGGTTCAGGAACCGTTTCTTCCCAGCTGTTATCAGGCAACTGAATCATCCTACCAACAACCAGAGAGCAATGCTGAACTACTATCTACCTCCTTGATTGGACTTGGCTGGTTTTACCTTGCACTACATGTTATTCACATATCATCTATCTATACACTGTAAATGGTTTGATTTTAATCATGTATTGTCTTTCTGCTGACTGGTTAGCCTGCAACAAAAGCTTCAGTCTCAGTACATGTGACAATAAACAAAACTGAAACTGAAATAAATACTTTCTCAACCTGTTCCATTTCAAGATGGCCCGGGACCGTTGGTGCGAGTGGAGGAGGGTCAGGAGCGGTGAGTACATAAACCCAGCGCGGGGCTTGTTCAGGCAGAGGCCCGGGACCGTTGGAGCGAGTGGAGGAGGGTCAGGAGCTTGTTTTTACCGAAATCCGGAACATTCCATACTGAATAGGGAGGTTGCTGGTGGAAGCCGCTGATTGGTGGAAGCAGACTAGAGGAAGCAGCTGATTGGGTGGAGCCTCTGGTTAGTATTTCTGCTTTCTGGTTAAAGGTACAGTGGGTGAGTAAAGGTACAGGGGGTGAGTAAAGGTACAGGGGGTGAGTAAAGGTACAGGGGGTGAGTAAAGGTACAGGGGGTGAGTAAAGGTACAGGGGGTGAGTAAAGGTACAGGGGGTGAGTAAAGGTACAGGGGGTGAGTAAAGGTGCAGTGCTTTTGGTTTGTATAATAAAGGTGTAGGTTAAAGGTCAAGAGGGAGCAGCTGTTTGAGTCAGATACCTGCTGATTTCTCACAGCAGTTTCCATTATATTATACTGGTATCGGATCCAGGGTAAGGCGAGAGAATGTCAGCCAGAGCAGTGTACTGTACTGCATGTCAGATGTGGGAGGTCATGGTGTCGGATGGCCCTCTTGATGTCCACATCTGCATCAGGTGCCGAGAGATGGGGCTCCTAAGGGACCGTGTTAGGATCCTGGAGCAGGAGCTCGATGACCTCTGCCTGGTCAGGGAGAGTGAAAAGGGGATAGAGGAGAGTTATATAGTAAAGGTGTATAACTTTACTATATAACTGTGATATATAAAGGTGATAGAGGAGAGTTATAGGGAGGTGGTCACTCCAAAACCACAGGAGAGAGACATGTGGGTCACGCTAAGGAAGGGCAAGGGGCAGAGACATGAACGAGTGAGTACTCCAATGTCAGTACACCTGGCAAATAAGTACTCCTGTTTGAGTACGGATGGGGGTGACAGCCTACCCGGGGGTAGCGACAGCGGACGGGCCTTCAGCACAGAGAACCCAGAGCACAGCCCTGTTGCTCCGAAAGGTAGGGAAAAAAAGAGGAGGGCAATAGTAATTGGGGACTCTATTGTTAGGGGGGCGGATAGGCGATTCTGTGGACGCAGTCGGGAGACCAGGATGGTGGTCTGCCTCCCTGGTGCCAAGGTCTTGGACGTGTCTAAACGTGTCCAAGATATCCTCAAATCAGAGGGAGAGGAGCCTGAGGTCGTGGTACATATAGGTACCAATGACATAGGTAAAAAAAGGGAAGAGGTCCTGAAGGGAGGATTTAAGGACTTGGGAGGAGAGTTGAGGAAAAGGACCAAAAAGGTAACAATCTCAGGATTACTGCCTGTGCCACGTGACAGTGAGAGTAGAAATGGAGCAAGGTGGAGGATAAATCTTGGCTGAAAGACTGGTGCAGAGGGCAGGGATTCAAGTTTCTGGATCATTGGGACTTCTTTTGGGGTAGGTGGGACCTGTACAGAAAGGATGGGTTGCACTTGAACCCGAGGGGGACCAATATCCTGGCGGGGAAATTTGCAAAGGCCACTGGGGAGACTTTAAACTAGAATGGTTGGGGCGAGGGATGCAAATAGCAAAAGCTAGTAGACAGAATGGGAGGCAGGAAGCAGAAAAGGGAAGCACTCGGACACAAGTGGAGAAAGAAAAAAAAGGAAATAAACAGAGAATAAGAGATGGGGGGTTTCTTAAATGTGCATATTTTAATGCTAGGAGCATTGTAAGAAAGGTGGATGAGCTTAGAGTCTGGATAGACACCTGGAAGTAAAGGTGTGGCGATCAGTGAAACATGGTTGCAGGAGGGCTGTGATTGGAAACTAAATATTCCAGGATTTCGTTGCTTCAGGTGTGATAGAATTGGAGGGGCAAGAGGTGGAGGTGTTGCATTGCTAGTCAGGGAAGATATTACAGCAGTGCTTTGGCAGGATAGATTGGAGGGCTCATCTAGGGAGGCTATTTGGGTGGAACTTAGAAGTGGGAAAGCTGTAGCAACACTTATAGGGGTATATTATAGACCACCAAATGGGGAACGAGAATTGGAAGAGCAAATATGTAAAGAGATAGCAGATATTAGTAGTAAGCACAAGGTAGTGATTGTGGGAGATTTCAACTTTCCACACATAGACTGGGAAACACATTCTGTAAATGGGCTGGATGGTTTGGAGTTTGTAAAATGTGTGCAGGATAGTTTTTTGCAGCAATACATAGAGGTGCCTACTAGAGGAGGGGCAGTGCTGGACCTCCTGTTAGGAAATGAGACGGGACAGGTGGCGGAGGTATGCGTTGGGGAGCACTTCGGGTCCAGTGATCACAATACCATTAGTTTCAATATAATTATGGAGAAGGACAGAACTGGGCCTAGGGTTGAGATTTTTGATTGCAGAAAGGCTAACTTTAACGAAATGCGAGATGATTTAAAAGGAGTGAACTGGGACATTTTGTTTTATGGGAAAGATGTAGAGGAGAAATGGAGGACATTTAAAGGGGAAATTTTAAGAGTACAGAATCTTTACGTTCCTGTTCGGTTGAAAGGAACCAGTAAAAATTGGAAAGAGCTCTGGTTTTCAAGGGAAATTGGACATCTTGTTCGGAAAAAGAGGGAGATCTACAATAATTATAGGCAGCATGAAGTAAATGAGGTGCTTGAGGAGTATAAGGAATGTAAAAAGAATCTTAAGAAAGAAATTAGAAAAGCTAAAAGAAGATATGAGGTTGCTTTGGCAAGTAAGGTGAAAGTAAATCCGAAGGGTTTCTACAGCTATATTAATAGCAAAAGGATAACAAGAGATAAAATTGGTCCATTGGAGAGACCGAGTGGACAGCTATCTGCAGAGCCAAAAGAGATGGGGGAGATATTGAACAATTTCTTTTCTTCGGTATTCACCAAGGAGAAGGATATTGAATTATGTGAGGTAAGGGAAACTAGTAGAGTAGCTATGGATACTATGAGTTTCAAAGTAAAAGAAGTACTGACACTTTTGAAAAATATAAAAGTGGATAAATCTCCAGGTCCTGACAGGATATTCCCTAGGACATTGAGGGAAGTTAGTGTAGAAATAGCCGGGGCTATGACAGAAATATTTCAAATGTCATTAGAAACGGGAATAGTCCCCGAGGATTGGCGTAATGCGCATGTTGTTCCATTGTTTAAAAAGGGTTCTAAAAGTAAGCCTAGCAATTATAGACCGGTTAGTTTGACTTCAGTGGTGGGCAAATTAATGGAAAAGATACTTAGAGATAATATATAAGTATCTGGATAAAGAGGGTCTAATTAGGAACAGTCAACATGGATTTATGCCTGGAAGGTCATGTTTGACTAATCTTCTTGAATTTTTTGAAGAGGTTACTAGGAAAATTGACGAGGGTAAAGCAGTGGATGTTGTCTATATGGACTTCAGTAAGGCCTTTGACAAGGTTCCTCATGGAAGGTTGGTTAAGAAGGTTCAACTGTTGGGTATAAATGCAGGAATAGCAAGATGGATTCAACAGTGGCTGAATGGGAGAAGCCAGAGGGTAATGGTGGATGGCTGTTTGTCAGGTTGGAGGCAGGTGACTAGTGGGGTGCCTCAGGGATCTGTGTTGGGTCCTTTGTTGTTTGTCATGTACATCAATGATCTGGATGAAGGGGTGGTAAATTGGATTAGTAAGTATGCAGATGATACCAAGATAGGGGGTGTTGTGGATAATGAAGAGGATTTCCAAAGTCTACAGAATGATTTAGGCCAGTTGGAAAAATGGGCTGAAAGATCGCAGATGGAGTTTAATGCTGATAAATGTGAGGTGCTGCACCTTGGCAGGACAAATCAAAATAGGACGTACATTGTAAACGGTAGGGAATTGAAGAATACAGTTGAACAGAGGGATCTGGGAATAACCGTGCATAGTTCCTTGAAGGTGGAATCTCATATAGATAGGGTGGTAAAGAAAGCTTTTGGTATGCTAGCCTTTATAAATCAGAGCATTGAGTATAGAAGCTGGGATGTAATGTTGAAATTGTACAAGGCATTGGTGAGACCAAATCTGGAGTATGGTGTACAATTTTGGTCGCCCAATTATAGGAAGGATGTCAACAAAATAGAGAGGGTACAGAGGCGATTTACTAGAATGTTGCCTGGGTTTCAACAGCTAAGTTACAGAGATAGGTTGAATAAGTTAGGTCATTATTCTCTGGAGTGCAGAAGGTTAAGGGGGGACTTGATAGAGGTCTTTAAAATGATGAGAGGGATAGACAGAGTTGATGTGGACAAGCTTTTCCCTTTGAGAATAGGGAAGATTCAAACAAGAGGACATGACTTTAGAATTAAGGGACAGAGGTTTAGGGGTAACATGAGGAGAGTGGTAGCGGTGTGGAATGAGCTTCCAGTGGAAGTGGTGGCGGCAGGTCCGTTGGTATCATTTAAAAATAAATTGGATAGGCATATGGATGAGAAGGGTATGGAGGGTTATGGTATGAGTGCAGGCAGGTGGGACTAAGGGGAAAAAGTTGTTCGGCACGGACTTGAAGGGCCATGATGGCCTGTTTCCGTGCTGTAATTGTTATATGGTTATATGGTTATAAGATACAACGCTGAGCTCAACAATTTCAGATTACTTGTTTTCACTGATTATGTCAGAATTGTCCAATCTGGTGCATGATCATCCATCTGTAACAAATTCATTCATTCCGTCCCCACAGGCGCTGCCTGACTGCTGGATTTTTCAGCACCCCTTTATCATTTCCGATTTCCACAACTGCAGAGTACTGTATCTTTTTCCGGCATGGTTATTTTTTCAGCCTCGTCCTCCAATTTACACCACCCTCTGGGTGGTAGGTAAGCTTTTGTTAACAAATCTTCACCACTCTCTCAATCGACACCAATCTGTATCAGCTATCTTCTCTTGATCTGAAACCCGTCACAGAAATTTACTCTCTCCAATCTCCCCTCCACCCACCTGGGAAACCGAAACATGCCAGTTTTCCAACTTTTTTTAAATGAAAGTTTATATATCTGACTTGTTAACTCTGTTTCACCCAATATAATTCCTCCTGGCTTGCTGCATATTTCCAACATTGTATTTCTCAACTTGCATCATGAATGCTACACATGTACTGCCACATCTCTCTGTTTTTTTTGTACCCCTTTCTGGAATCTTGCCCTCTGTTTCCTCTTCTCATTCTTCCTACAAATTTGCAACACTTCTCAGCACCAATCTACCATCTATCCATCCATTCCAATCTTTAATCAGCTGGAAACCTATAACATTTCTTTTCATTGTCATGACATGAGAATTAAGGGACAGAAGTTTAGGGGTAACATGAGGGGGAACTTCTTTACTCAGAGAGTGGTGGCTGTGTGGAATGATCTTCCTGCAGAAGTGGTGGAGGCAGGATCGATTTTAACATTTAAAAGTAAAGTGGATAGGTATATGGATGGGAAGGGAATGGAGGGGTATGGTCTGAATGCAGGTAGATGGGACTAGAGGAAAATAAATGGTCGGCACGGACTGGAAGGGCCGAGAATGCCTGTTTCCGTGCTGTAATTGTTATATGGTTATACACAGCTTGATTGTAATCTTGTATTGTAGCGGCGCTTGCTGGCGCATGCATGTATCAAACATGGTGTTTGGAAGCCGCGGTCCTGTGACTCGGGAGGGGCTGCTGGTTTTTCGCTGCAGTTGAGTGCTGACCACCATTGTTATTGTTTAAAATGCCTTCAAAACTTTAATGCCATCAGCAAATTTGGGAGTTATGCTCTGTGTATCCACACCCTAATACATACTAAGGAAAGTAGTTCTCCTGGTGGGGTGGGAGATTGCAACCTTCACGTGGTCCACCCTATTTCGACTAATGCAATTAAGCCGACGTGCGCAAGCAAATATGATCAAATAGAACAAGTTGACATATAACTTTAGGTTGTGCACCCATACGCAAGAAGAAGAAGTTGCCCTGATGCACTTTCAAATTCCATTGTACACTTCCTTGAGTCAAAAAAAAGTCACTCTGAAGAAGGGTTCTGACCCGAAACATCACCTGTTCCTTTTCTTCAGGGATGCTGCTTGATCTGCTGAGCTATTCCAGCATTTTGTGTCAACCTTTCACTCCTAATGGACACAAAGTGCTGGAGTAACTCAGCAGGTCAGGCAACAACTCTGGAGAACATGGATAGGTGACGGAGACAGTAGGACTTGTAGGGGAACTGGGAGGGGGGAGGGGAAGGAGGGAAAAAGCAAGGGCTATCTAAGTAGTTTTGATAGCCCTTGCTTTCTCTTCCCTTTCCTTCCACTTCCCAGTTTTCCCACGTCCTACTGTCTCCGCCTACTTCCTTTCTCTTTCCTACCCCCCCTCCCCCCCACAACATCAGTCTGAAGAAGGGTCTTGACCCGAAACGTCGCCTATTGCTTCTCTTCATAGATGCTGCCTCACCCGCTGAGTTTCTCCAGCATTTTTTGTCTACCTTTGATTGTTGCAGCATCTGCAGTTCTTCCTTAAACATGGATAAGTGACCTTTCAGGTCACGGCCGCTCCTAATCTCTGCTTCACATTACTCATACAATTTCCCTTCTGATTGAAAGAATCACCCAAGTCCATTGAGTGTGAGGGCACGGTACACTGTGATGATAGGCGTTATTCTGGATATCTGCTGAATACAAGCTGAATGAGAACTCCAGGAATACATTCCACAGGAACTAGCTTCCTCTGGGATAAAGGCCATCTCTCATCATATGCTGGATGACTCATTACGATATTTATCAATATTTACTCAATAGTGCTGGCGTATTTTCAAAGATTTCTATAGAAACAGAAGAAAATGCAAATGCTGGAATTTAGGTAAATTACAAATTGCTAGAGGAATTCAGACTGGTGGTTCAGTCTGAAGAAGGGTCCCGACCCCGAAACATCACCTATTCATGGTCTCCAGAGATGCTATCTGATTGTCTGAATTACTCCAGCAATTTGTGTCCTTTTCCATCATTCGCTTGCCAGGTTTTGCCCCACTCCACCTTTCGTTTCCAGCTTCTTGCCCGCGTCGGCCTGAACAAGGGTACCGACCCAAAATATCATCCGTTCATTCCCTCCACAAATGCTGCCCGAGTTCCTCCAGCACTTGGCGCTTAGACAAGAGATATCATTTTACTTTTAACCACATTTGGATGTTCTGAGTTGGAAAATGTCATCCCTACATTTCCTTCCACTAATGTGGCCCGACCCGATGGGTTTCTCCAGCATTTTTCTTTACCCAATATCCCTGATAGTAGTCTCCTGTATCTCCATTTGGGATGTTCCTGTAATTTGGAGTCCCAAGGTGTTGACTGCGGGTGTTCACTAAGCTTGCTTTCACTCGCCAGTCCATAAGATTTAATATTTTTAATTTTAATTCATTGTGAGGTCGATGTTGTCATTTTACTTCAGAGTCGTGTGAGTGACTACGCGAAGAACCCCGTCCGGCCGCACGTGCGTCATTACGTCAGACGCATTGTGGTGCAGGTCGACCGGTTGGAGAAGCGGAGCTCCTCCGTGGTAAGTTTAAACTTCAGGTAAGCGGTATTTCTTACCTGTTTTAGGTCTCCTGCAGGAACCTCGGTTTTCAGCTAACCAGCTAAGGGCTGTGGGGAAACCTTGGTCCGACCACAGAAGCGGGGAGCTGGCGAATGTCGGGTTTCGCGATCGGAGTCACTGATAAGATGGTCAGTGACTCAAAATGTTGGGTTCCCGGGGCAGGGAAATCCAATGTATGTGGTCCCCGGACCGCAGTAGTCCCCAGGATATGGGGTTAAAACTGACCTAAACGGTCAGGCTGGGTTCCTGGGGAGGGGAAATCCTATAATATGCGGTTCCCAGACCGCAGTAGTCCCTAGGAGATGGGGTTAAACTGACCTGAATGGTCAACCCGGGTGCCGGAAGGGTTACCGCGGGTAGGTGTATAGATTCCCGGGGAGGGGAAATCCAGCAGCAATGCGGTTCCCAAACCGCAGTCATCCCCAGGATATGGGGACAACTGACAAAAATGGTCAGCCCGGATGTTGGGAGGGTTCCCCTTCGGGAATGTGAATCTAGAGACACTCCTACAGCAGGAGTTGGGCCAGCGTGGGTCAATGTGAGAGCCTGCGCCAGCAGCACCTTGTTACAGGGCTGATTCATGGGGATGCCAAGTTATACCAGTGCCAGCCTATTGGAGAGGCTGTGCCAGTAGTACCTTTGCTCAGGACTGCTCCAGGTGGATGCCACGTTATTGCAGGCTAGCCTTTTGGAGAGGCTGTGCCAGCAGCACCTTTGCTCAGGGCTGCTTCATAGGAATATGCTGCTTAGTGGGGATGCCAAGTCTATGGCAGTGTAGCAAATGATGGCAGGCGTGGCCTGTTCATTACGAAAGATGGTAGATTAACTATTGATTTTATAGTATATTCCCATTTACAGTGGTCATGGGGGATATTTGAGGAGGCATTGCTAGGATAAGGCAATATAACAGAATGATGACAAGAAAGCATTCAAAGAGGACTAATCAGAGTTCAAAAACACTGGTTATGTATTTGCTAAAATCCACTGTTTAAATCTCAAACTATATTTGAGAAATTGGGCTCCTCTATCCAGTTAAGATTAAGTTGTTATCAAATAGACTTGTAGGTCATTGGGATTTACCTTTAGCTATTCAATTGGCTGTTGACGCTAGCCTGGGCAACAGATTGCAGTCAATAGACTCCTGTAACAGCCTTGTTGTTATAAAGCAGCCTTCTATTCATTAGACTAATTGGCAATAGTATAAATGGGATTCAGCTGTGCAAGTAGGAGAACTGTCATCCTGTTAAATGGTAAACTATAAAGTGCCATGTAGATCATTGTTAACACAACTTGTTATTACCAGCTGAAGTTACCAAAGTCACAATGATAGACAAACAGTATTAATTACTGCTCCAGTAGTTGTTAGGTAAATATTTCATTTTACTTTGGAGTCACGTGAGTGACTACGTGAAGACCCCGCCAGCACACATGCCGACATATAGTCGAACGCATTGCGAAGCGACAGACAGGGAGGAGGGTCACTCCTCCACCGGTAAGTTTAAAATGGATCTGCAGGTGAGTATTTACTATCCTGAGGTAGTTTTGCGGGCACTCTGTTGTGCTTTTTGTTACAGAGGACCCCACCATGGACAAGTCATGAACCAAGTCCAAACGGGCCTCTTCGGGACTGACTGTGGAGGACCGCGAGAACACGGGCAGTCAGCAGCGGCCGACTTCTCCAGAGCTGCTCGTTGTTCAAACGGTAGCCCCCGACTTGATGCTGCAACAGCCCGCAGGAGCACCTCGGACTGGCGGCAAGGCCACCCGGAAGTCGGGCAAGCCCGTTGACTCGGCAGGGTCCGGGCTGGAAGACTCACCGCCTGTGGGAAGCAATGGCAGTTGATTATCCCGCATGGAGCGGATGGTGGAGCAATTGCTCCAACGTGACCTACTCCAGCAGGAGTCTGATCACCGTGGGTCTCCTAGCAGACCTACGGCAGCACCCTTTACAGGGCTGCCACATGTCTCCCCCTCTTCGTAGGGGAGCATAAAGAGTCCGATCTGGGCTGACTCTGAATAGGGGGATTTGGCAGAAGAATCCAACGTGCTAGGGGTGCAAGAAGAGGAGCTACTCTGGATGGTGTCCAAGTTTGCGATGCCCTCACAGAAGGGACTGCCATTGTAGCCACAGCTGGCAGCCAGTATAAATTACCTGACAACTCATCAGCTACAAGAACAGGCTATGAACGACACGGCACCAAATATCTAGCTCCAGAAAACTGCATCTCCCTCAATGTGCCTGCGGTGAATAACCCCATCTGGGGAAGCATCAGTCCTGGCATTAGGAGCCAGGAAGTCAAAATGCAGAAAATCCTGAAACTACTGGCCTCTGGTATTACAGCTTTTGCCAGGTCAGTAGACGGGAAAGATACGTTGGAGGAGCAACAGGATGCCCTGGCACTCTTCTGTAATGTACAGTTTGAGATCAACTGTTTCAGGAAGAGTGTCATCCGACCTACACTAAACCCAAAGTTCGGGGGGTTGTGTAGAACCAGCAGCGCACAGCCGCCTACTCTGTTGTTCGGGGACAACCTGCCCAAACAGGTAAAAGACCTCGACAAAGAGGCAAAAGCCTATGGCATGATTAAAGTTCCGGCTGCTACCAGGTCCTCGTATACCCGGCGGGTGCACCCCGACGCATCCACCAGCAGGCTGCGTTATCACAGCGAAAGAACAGCTGGTGAAAGCTCAAAGGCCGTACAACCTACACAAAGGTCTTTTTTAGGCCATATCCCAGAACAGCCTTCCTGGAAGATGCGGCAAGCCCACACCACAGTGCCTCCACCTCCCAGGAACCAAGGACGGAGAAAACCAACACAGCACCACTGGTAATGATGGGGGTAGGTGGGTCTGGTTGCCCTCGGAACATAGCATGTGTAACTTCTTCACAGGTTGGCAGAAGGGATGCATGGAGTTCTATAACTTCTGATCCTTTCATACTGTACAGTATTCAGGGATACAAAATTGAATTTGTTGACAAACTCCTCCTTCCGATTCAACATGCACCTAGCCAAAAGTTTGTGCTTTCACAAAAAGAGAAAGTGGAAGATCATGCAGAACTGTTAAGACTACATACAAAAGGAGTAATTGAGAAAACCAAACATGAATCTCTTGAGTTTGTATCAAACAACTTCACCAAAAACAAAAAAGATGACAGATGCCGCATCATTATTGATTGGACACAACTGAATACTTTTGTGCAGTACACTCACTTCAAATGGAAACTTTTGTTACTGCCAAACAACTAGTTTCCAAGAGGTACTTCATGGCTTGCATCGACCTAAAAAATGCATACTACTCAGTACCAATAGAGAAAGATCACTGCAGATATTTGAAATTTATCTGGATGGGGCAGCTCTGGCAGTATAAAGCACTGCCTAATGGATTAACATTAGCCCCCAGACTGTTTACTAAAATATTGAAACCAGCATTGGCGTTTCTTCGGAAACAAAAACATATTGTCATGGCATATCTCGATGACAACCTAATTGTGGGGAAAACCTTGGAATTGGCCAAATTGGCTGTCTCAGCCACCAAGCTCGTGTTTAAAAAATTGGGATTTATCATCCATCCAGAAAAATCCAAGTTAATGCCTTCTGTGACTATGGACTATTTGGGGTTCACGATTGACTCTGTTCACGATTTGACTCTGCCAAAGGATAAAGCAACAGACTTGATAGAGGCATGTAACAGCCTTGTTTGCGGCAGTAAACCATCTATTCGGTAAGTAGCCAGGGTAATTGGGAAGCTCGTGGCTGCCTTTCCAGCCACACAATTTGGACCCTTACATTACCAAAATCTACAAAGGGCCAAAATTGCAGCACTCAAACACCATGCTGGCCATTTTGACAGGCCAATGCAGTTACCAGCCAAAGCAAAATTGGAATTGCAATGGTGGATTAGCAATGTTCGACATTGCTCTAATCCCATCAGTCACAAACCCTTCGGTTGTGTTACAAACTGATGCCAGCAATCATGGCTGGGGAGCAACCGATACCACCTCCAGTTGTGGTGGTAGATGGAATGCACACGAGTTAACCTTACTTCAGACACAGGGTATCAATCATCTTTAGATGTTGGGTGCGTTTCACGGATGCACCATCTGCATGTTTGCGTACAAATTGATAATGGTGTTAATGGCCCTAAAAATGTGAAATTACGGCAGCAGCGTCTTGTAGCAGGCCTGCTTAATGTCTTCCTCGTGTAGGAGGAGAGCATGCCGCGTCAGTATTAGTCTGATGCCGGGTCCATGGCAAAGTTGGCGTATTGCTGAAGCCGCACCAGCATCCCTTTATAGCAGGGCTGCTTAATGTCTCCCTCATGTAAGATGGGAGCATGCCGCTTCGGTAATATCTGACGCTGAGTCTGTGGGTTTAGCCGTGGAGCATGCCCAAGGGATGAAGGGCACATGCCAGACGTGCCATGCCTGGTAGCAAGGTTGCCACTCGAACACATATGCAGTGAACACCGCTATCAGGGGGACAATAGAGCCGGTCGCCAAATCTTCTATTCAGGTATGACCTGTTTCATAGGCAATACCTGGAGGACGAAGCACAAGCTATTGAACGAGTAAGGTTTCATAGTTTAGGCGACAACGCACCCCACATCTTCATTGGCAGTAGCGGTTCACTGAAGCTGGTGGCAGCATGAAAGTTGGCCAGAGGTTTCACACATATTACCTGTGTTACTCTATAACTAAGGGACCACTTACAATTTGGTAAGATGTACACTTGGTTGAATAATACAAATGATTGAGACATCATCATCTACTTTGAGGGGTCTAACCATGTAAAACTGGACAATACTAGCATTCCAAGCAGGTTATTATAGGGTAGGCTCAGTATAAGGGCCAGGATTGTCTTGCAAGACTGGCTCGGAAATCGGGCCACATTTGCCGTTCACGGCAGACACTAAATTGCGAATATCATCTCGAGTTTGGAGGTGGAGCAGATTTGCATGACTTACCAATTCTTCACATTGGTATCAACTATCTATAGACCCTGTGGGCATTGTATGGGTTAAAGTGATTGAGCATATATGCATATCTGCATGCTCAACTTCATGTTGATACATTATGATGGTGGCATAATTTAGTCACATGGGTGCAATCAATTAAAGACTCCTGTAATGGTTACATAATCTTGTTCGCCACCGGAGAATCATCAAGTATAGGTCAATGGCAACACAGAATTGGTGTTGAATCACACCGTATTATGAAACTCTGGTTCCATGGAACACCAAATATAGATATGTTTGTTTTTTATGCTTATTCACAGGTTGCAAAATTTGTATCGAGACATTCATTCTCGCTACAAGGAGAAGTGAGGTCTTTTATGTCTTCCTCCATTTGCTTCATCAATCGGGGCTTCAAATAAAGTAATTAAGAGCCTGTTTTAGGTCCTATTGTATGATTGGTTTATGCAACGTTGATTCCCGATTTGTCGGGAATAATAATACAACCTTATATGGTTATTTTAAACATAACTTTGCTGGTTTCGCCTGAGGCTTGGGAAATCAGCCGTTGCATGATAAAATCAAATTATGTTCTGCAGATTCAATAACTGCCCTAAGGCTTGGGTTGTTGCATCTATCCATCTATGTGTTCAGAGTGCTTGAACAGCACCAAAAAGCAGGATTCTTTCTTTTCCAGGAGATGAAAAGAGTTTGTTTAATGCTCATGTTACATTGAAAACTGTATATATCACTGACGTTTGGAGTTCATGTTAAATGATCTTTTATTAATAATTAAGTTGTACGGCCATTAACTGTGCCAACATGCCTTCTCATTGAATTGGCTGTAGCAAACAAGACCCGCTCTGTCGGGTTCACCCCGGATATCAAGTTTATAAGCATATCCAGACTGTGTGCTTATTTGCATAATCACCAGACTGATTCCTGGGATGTCAGGACTTTCATATGAGGAAAGACTGGATAGACTCGGCTTCTACTCGCTGGAATTTAGAAGATTGAGGGGGGATCTTATAGAAACTTACAAAATTCTTAAGGGGTTGGACAAGCTAGATGCTGGAAGATTGTTCCCGATGTTGGGGGAGTCCAGAACAAGGGGTCACGGTCTAAGGATAAGGGGAATTCCTTTAGGACCGAGATGAGGAAAACATTCTTTACACAGAGAGTGGTGAGTCTCTGGAATTCTCTGCCACAGAAGGTAGTTGAGGCCAGTTCATTGCCTATATTTAAGAGGGCGTTAAATGTGGCACTTGTGGCTGAAGGGATCAGGGGGTATGGAGAGAAGACAGGTACGGGATACTTTGTTGGATGATCAGCATCACATTGAATCACATTGAATGGCGGTGCAGGCTCGAAGGGCCGAATGGCCTACTCCTGCACCTATTTTTCTATGTTTCTATCTGCAACACAAGGTCTCTCAGGACCAGTACAATGCCATATGGGATGTTGACATTTGTGAAAACTATTTCACCAGGGGGCTCCAGCGACATCCTTGATTTTGACCAGAGCTCATTAGGTAGTTATCCTTCCGGCGCTGGTTAGCGCAGGAGGTTCAGCCGCTACATAATTGCGATGGTACAGGATGATTACATCTGTAAATAATAATATTTTATGTTTATAAATACTTGAGCAGAGAAGAAGGGGTGTCGGGTCTCAAAATAGTTACAGGCACGCCAGGGGACCTTTGGTAACATAAGCACACATATATGCAACAATATGTCAAGGTCACCAAGAGCCTTCTGGGTTCTGAGCTAGCAATGTTTGTTAGTCACAAAAACTTAGAAGAACGTATCTGTTCAGGCCACTCCAGATGATAAAACGGAGTTTGCGTTATGTAGGAATGGATTCTGTTTCCAGAACTCATTCCACTTGGGTTGCTAAAATATCGGCAGCAAGGGTATTTACGTTCTGCTAGACCACATCCTTATGGCTGCAGCATGGTTCAACGAACGAATCTCCAAACATTTATAATAAACTATTGCTAGACCAAGGGTATTTGTCAACTCTATTTTATGTTCTAGTTATACTTTCCATCTGGGTGAGAGATGTGAATATTATTACTTCATTTAAACAGCATCAGCATGTTTTAAATCTATGTCATGACTGTATGCGTTATGAATGTTTTCCTTCATTTGTCAAATGAAGTGGTTGTGTAGACTCGTTCCTCACGGCATGAAATCACAGAGCTTTGAAGTCTTCACATAGTCACTCGTGTGACTCCAAAGTAAGATTAAAGGAGAACTTACCAGTTTGAAGTTTGATCTTTATTTTATAAGGAGTTACGATGAGGGACTACGTGCCCTCCGCTCCCAACCCTCAAAAATGTCATCTGGTAGTTTTAGTCTTCTGTTATCTTACTATTATACTTCAGTCACTATTACTTGTGATTTCACACCGCTGCTTTGAAGATTGACGCATGTGCAGCTGGACGGGGTTCTTCAGGTAGTCCCTCATCGTAACTCCTCATAAAATAAAGATCAAACTTCAAACTGGTAAGTTCTCATTTTAATCTTACTATTTTACTGTGCTGATATTGAAAGATAAAGATTTGTAAATCCATTATCCTTTTCATGCAAACGTTAATTTAGCTAACGTGGTGATGTCCTCCTATTCTCTGTTCAAATTATTTTCAGTACTGAACGGATGAATTAATATTCAGACAAATATGAAAACTAAATACAGTTATGACATTCAGACAAAACCAAACAACTAGTTTAGTTTTGAGATACAGAGCGGAAACGGGCCATTCGGCCCACCGAGTCCGCGCCGGCCAGTGATCCCAGCACACTAACACTCTGCTACACACACTAGGGACAATTTTACTATTTTACCAAGCCAATTATCCTACAAACCTGTAGAACACTGGAGTGTTTACTTTAGTGTCACGTGTATCGAGATACAGCTTTTGATGCGAACTAACCAGTCAGTGGAAAGACAAAACACGATTACAATCAAGCCATTCACAATCGAGCCATTCAGGTGATAAAGGGAATAACGTGAATAAAATTTAGTGCAGGATAAAGCCAGTAAAGTCTGATCAAAGATAGTCCAAGGGTCTCCAAAGAGGTGGATAGAGGTAGAGTGTGGGAGGAAACCCATGCAGTCATAGGGAGAATGTACAAATAAGCACGTGTAATCAGGATCAAGACCAGGTGTCTGGCGCTGTAAGACAGCAACCCAACCAGTGCGCTACTGTGCCACCCAACTAATGGAATATTAAACTGCATGCGAGTTTTAAATGGCAAGTCCTAAATGGAAAACCTAAAACAATTATTTTACAAGTCAAAACCTTTGTCCATTAAGCAATTTACAGAATGTGAATGCTGCATTAGAATATTTTTTCCTTGTAAGCACCTTATAGGATAATTATTTCCTACTGGTGTGTACTCTTTCGAACGTAGCTTTATTTCTCATTGAGAAGGACTTTTCATGCAACAATGGCTAAATCTCTATTATTTGCAGGCACTAATGCAACATGACGGCCTCATATGCAGATGGAAATCTCACGTTCATACCTTTGACAAAGTAAAACACCTGTCTATATTCATCCCATCACTTCCCGCATGACCAAACTCCCTGTCTACCAATCTGTCATCCAGATGCTATCAAAATATCTGTCCAGGTTCAATAGCTTGGTTTCACTGGCTCTGCAACAAAGTACTTGTACTTCAATAGACAATGAAGTCACTGAGGCAAGAATATAGGCCGTTTAATCTATCCTGTCTTTGGCAACCTGAAGCACTTATACTTTTCAAAGATTTAAATGAGTCAAAGTTAGCTCATCATTAACTTCATTTGAAATGGAATATTCAGAAGTCAGGCCAGAAGCTCTCTGGAAATGACAAGGGTATGCTTAGCAGTTCTATCGCATCCTTCTTTTGAAATTCAATCCACAATGGAACAAATTTCAGGCACAGAGACTGTACACTGACCCTTGGCATTTTTGTTCTCCCTACTGAAGATGATTTTTTTTTTTTTGCCAAGGTCCCTTCAGAATGGAAACTAGCTGAAGTGGCTCCTTCATGAAGGTGAAGATTCAAGGGATAGAGCTACAGCCCCAGCAGGTGTACCTCCATCATTGAAGAATGGATCTAAAGTGCTGGAGTAACAGCGGGCAAGGTAGCACTTTGTGTCCTTTAGAGTAAACCAGCATCTGCAGTTCCTGGTTTCTACAACAAGAATGCGGAACATTGCGGAAAGGAAGTGAGATTAGAAAATGGCAATTCCAAAGAATTGGCTCAGCCCCAAGGTGCAGAAACCTATAGAGCGTTCCGAGACACACTGGCAAGACCAGAGAGTGTTCCCGATTTCTACTCTGTTGGAAGTGTGGAAGAAGAAATTCCACATGCAAAGATGCCATCTACTACGACTTAGCTCCTGATATATGTGGCCCATCATGGATGTTAAATGTTGGTTGGAGGAAGGAACATTTCTTCTGTAATCATTTTGTCGCAAATATTAATGTGGATACAGTGATGGAAGTTGAAATCTGCTCATAAGGTGACAATTTCCGCCAAAGCCAATTCTGCGATAAGTTCTGACGAGGGGCCTCAGATCTGAAGGATGAACTCTGTTTCTCCACAGATACTGCCTGACCTCTTGAGTGTCTCCAGCATTTTTTTGCCTTTTCAGAATTCCAATTTCCTGCAGTTTGATTAAAAACCATCCTTTCAATGGGAAGGAGGAGATTGGGTAAGCGTGTAGGAGTTATATGAGTCGTTAGAAAAGGATGCATACACATCTTCATGCAACTTAACTTTCAGCAGACTAGGCAAGCATGCTGCAATATCCTAGCTCCTATGGAAAAGAAAACTACCTTTAATTTAATTTCATTTTAATGTAACTTCGCTACATTTCTGATCGAAAACCATAATCCTGCATTTTGTTTATTTGGTACCTGAAACTCATTGGTTGTAAGAATGGGATCAAGTGATCATTTAGTTTAGTTTTGTTTTAGAGGTACTCCGTGGAAACGGGGCTTTCGGCCCACTGCGTCCACGTCGACCAGCGATCACTGGTACACGACTTCTATCCTATATAATAGTGACAACTTACAGAAGACAATTAACCTACAAACCTGCATGTCTTTGAAACGTGGGGGGGAACTGGAGCACCTGGACAAAACCCACGTGGTCACGGGAGATTGGACAAACTCCGTACAGACAGCACCCGTAGTCAGGATCGAACCCGGGTCTCTGGTGCTGTAAGGAAGCAAATCTACTGCTGCGCAACTGTGCTGGCTCTCTTTACGTTTTTGCTGTAATTAAGTTTTGAAAAGGGACTTGTTAAGTACTTCCGATAAGTACTATTGAAAGTAAAGCAAATAATTCACAGGGGCACAAGGCACGAGCAATGGAATTGGATTGAATAGAAGACACAGGTACACAACTGATAAAAAAAGACTAATCTTGCTCTATCAGGCCTCTCAAGCCTGCCTATCAGTCAATAGTCATGACTGACTTGCCCTTGGCCTCAGATCTTCCAAGCCCATTGTCCATAACCCTCAATTCCTCAATCTGTCAAAACCTATTTAGTTCCTCCTGAAATTCTTCCCATGATCTAACAAAAAGACTGCTCTACAGGAAGCCAGCATGGACTCAACAGACTGAATGAGCTTGATCAGTAATACGGCAATCCTAAAATGCTATTCATCAACGACTTAGAAGTGCTGACATTGTCCCAACGGGTTATCCTGGACTATGGAGCTTTAGACCGTGCCCAGCCACTACTCAAGATTGTTAAACCACAAGATCAGAAACTGGAATCCTGCTTAAAACAAAAAAAAAACACGGAACTCACCCCGAATCAACACATCTAGTATGGTGTTCACCACAGCAAAGGTCAAAGCTTTCAGTGTTCATAATCTATGCTGATCACCTCAGCTGGTAAGCAGCTCGCCCACCAATGTGTTTGTAATCCGAAGATCATTGAGCAGGTGCTGAATGATGCATTAATGTGAACTCATTTCAGTTTAGTCTTTAGAGATACAATGCAGAAATGGACCATTCAGCCCACTGAGTCAATGCCAACCCGTATACTAGCTCTATCCTACGGACAATTCACCATTTTTACCAAAGCCAGATAACCTATAAACCTGTATGTCTTGAAGTGTGGGAGGAAACCCATGTGGTCACAGGGAGAATGTGCAAGCTCCGTACAGACAGCACCCGTAGTCAGGATCGAACCCGTACCACTGTGCCACCTTAATGTGTCACAGGATTTCTTTGCCATTACTTAATGGCTGCCCACTGACACCACGCTGATTGTGTGGACTTGGGTTTGCTGGGAAAAAGCAATGTGTCTGAGACTGAACCCCACTGTTCCCACCACTTCCCAATTTTACAGCAAATCCCCAAACCCCAGAACCTTTCTCTATCTCCATTAATTTGATCACTCCTCTCTCCCTCCACTGCCCGTCCCATCCCTCCCAGCTTCTGTCTCTTGTTTCCAATCATCTGTCCTCTCTCCAATTGCAACTCTTCCTCCCCAGGCATCCTCCCCTCTTCAATTTACACCATCCCCCCCCCCCCCCCCCCCCCCCAACTGTTTTAGAAATCCATCCACGACCCTTCCCTGAAACTGGCTCATTTCCCTTTAGTTCCCTTTACCACCAGCTATATCCACCCCCACATTTTGACTGTTTCCCATCCACTCTCCCCCCTGATACAGTGCAGTAGTATCAAAGAGACAGCACTAATGCCTTCCGGACCACACCACCAGGTTCAAGGGCAGTTACTTCCCTCCAGGTTCTGAAAGCAACTTGCACCACCCTAACATGCGGGCAAATACTGTGAAAGGAGATGAGGAGGAATTCATTTAGTGGTGAATCTGCAGAATTCATTGCCACTGATGGCTGTGGTGTCCAAGTCATTGGGTATTTTTAAAGAGGAGATTGATAGGCACTTGATTAAAAAGGGAGAAGACAGGAGATGAGGTTGAGGGGAAAAGATAGATCAGCCATGATTGAATGGCAGAGTAGACTCGATGGGCTGAATGGCCTAATACTGCTCCTATGACATGATCTCTGGTCATCATGGAGTTGTTTTCTATTTTTTATCAAAAAGCCAAAAGTCAAAGTCAAACAAACTTTATTGTCATTTAGAAATACATCGATATATGCAATTCCACACAAAATTCTGTTGCATTTGGTTCCCTGTGCAACACGATAATTAACAGAAGGGTAAAATGGAAAAAAATGAATAAAAGGATAAAATAGACAATGGTGGCAGCCCATTACATGGCATTCAGGAGTCTGATGGCTCGTGGGAAGAAGCTGTTGCAGAACTTTGATGTTCTGCTCCTTATGCTACGATATCTTTTGCCCGAGGGCAGCAGAGTGAACAGTCCGTGATGGAGATATGTGGGGTCTTTTATAATACTGCTGGCCTTAGACACGCAACATTTGGTCGCAATATCCCCGATTGACGGGAGAGAAGTCCAGATTTTTTTTTTACGCTGTCCTCACCACTCTCTGCACGGACTTCCAGTCGGAGGCTTTGCAGTCCCCAAACCAGACAGAGATACAGCTGGTCAGAATACTCTCTATGGTGCCCCTGTAGAAAGTGGTGAGGATGGGATGGGGGAGGTAAGCTCTTCTCATCCGGCGCAGAAAGTGCAACGGCTGCTGTGCTCTCCTAACTGGGTGCCGGTGCTTAGAGAGATGATGTTAGAGGTGTTATTTCCAACCCTCACTGACTGGGGTCTGTCAGTGAGGAAGTCCAGTAGCCAGTTACAAATGGGGGTGCTGAGGCCCAATGGAATCAGTTTGCTTATCAGGTACTGAGGGATAATTGTGTTGAATGCTGAACTAAAATCCATGAACAGCATTTGCACATAAGTGTTCTTCTCCTCTAGATGTTCCAGGCTCAGATGGTGTACGGAGGATATAGCGTCCTCTGTGGAGCTGTTTGGCCTGCAAGCAAACTGGTATGGGTCAAGTGTGGAGGGGAGTCTCGAGGTAATATGGTCCCTGACCAGCCTCTTGAAGCACTTCATTATGGGAGTGAGTGCTACAGGGCGGTAGTATTTGAAACATTGTATATTGGATTGCACATTTGCACTGTTGCATTTTTTCTTGGCTCAGTATTTTTCCTTTCTCTGTCTTGCCGAACATGTGTGTAAATTATGTATAATTGATGTACATTTTATGTTTTAGTGTGACGTCTGACTTTATGTGCCTCCAATGCTGCTGCAAGCAAGATTTTCATTGCACCTGTACTCACCGTATGACAATAAACTTGTCTTAACTCAACTCGACTGTAAAACACATGGGAACCACCCCAGTGTGCGATGATGGTTCTCCAAAAGCATTGGTGCCGACCAAGATATCCCTTACCATAGTTTAGTTTAGAGATACAGCGTGAAAACAGGCCCTTCGGCCCACGCCAACCACATTAACACTATCTTACACACTCTGGAAACAATTTACAATTATACCAAGCCAAGAAACCTGTACATCTTTGAAGTGTGGTAGAAAACCAGAAAAAAACCCTCACAGGTGACAGAGAGAATGTACAAACCGTACAGGCAGCACCTGTCATCAGGATTGAACCTGGGTCTCTGGCGCTGTAAGGCAGCAACTCTACTGCTGCGCCACCGTGCCTCTCCTAATTGATTAGCGCTGGCATGATGGTGATCCCAGCTCGGCTTCCTGTTCCCACAGCACAACCAACACTAACGGAGGCCCACTTGGCCAGGTACACAAACAACACACCTGGGGATTGCTTTGCCCCTTTCGTGTGAAGAGAAGCAATATAAACTCAGAGCAAATTGAATTTGCGGAAAAAAACAGAAGGTCTCAACGTAAGAGGCACCAAATGAGATTTTAAATACAACATCTGGATTGTGGCCACACAAACTAATGACTTTTAAAATGTCCATTACTGAAATGGGCCATTTTTCACGGCAGCCTGATGCCTGGATTTATGTACACACCACCTTGCTTTTATTAAAACAATAAGGCAGTTCTCCAAAGGACCTATATTACAATCCACAGAAGGAAAATAATAAATCACCGGGCCTGACACTCCTATTTGTAAGAAGTGAAGCAAAAATTATTGCTACATGGAGGGTTTTCCAGCCGCTCAGGAAGGGAGGCTAATTGCTGCTGCAGACTAATATATCTTTGCCCCCAGCATGTTGCTGGGACCTATAAACACCCAACACAATCAGAGGAATACAGTAGACTTGGTGAGTGTTTCCTTGAACACTTATGCTCGGTTCGCTCAGGCCTACAGGATCTCCCAGTTGCCAAACAATTCAACTCCCCTTCCCATTCCATCACTGACCTTTCTGTCCTAGGCCTCCTCCATGGCCAGTGAGGCCACACGGAAATTGGAGGAACAGCACCTCATATTTCACTTGGGTAGCTTGCAACATAGCAGTCTGAACATTGAATTTTCCCATTTTAAGTAACTTCTATTTGTACTCCCCTCCTCTACCCCCTTCTCCCTTCCTCCACCCTAGTGATTTTTCACCAATTCCACAGTTCTGCACATAGCTTCCCTCTTGAGATCACACCTTCCCAGGCCAACAATGAGCTTAGCAGCCACCACGTTGCCAAAGGTCATTTGTGGCTGGCTCTGATTGATCCTGTTCTTTTCTCACCTTCAGCTCTTCACCCCCCTCCCATACCCACCTCCTATACTATCAGTCTGAGGAAGGGTCCTGACCCAAAGTCACCCATTCTTTTTCTCCAGAGAAGTTGCCTGACCCACAGAGTTACTCCGACATCTTTGGTATAAACCAGCCTTTGCAGTTCTTTGTTTCTACAGTATATTAGTAACGTAGTAATTAGTAATATTCTACAGTATATCAGAAAGACATTCTTGCCATAGAGGGAGTACAGAGAAGGTTCACCAGACTGATGCCTGGGATGGCAAGACTTTCATATGATGAAAGACTGGATAGACTTGGCTTGTACTCGCTGGAATTTAGAAGATTGAGGGGGGATCTTATAGAGACTTACAAAATTCTTAAAGGGTTGGACAGGCCAGATGCAGGAAGATTGTTCCCGATGTTGGGGAAGTCCAGAACAAGGGGTCACAGTTTAAGGATAAGAGGGAAGTATTTTAGGACCGAGATGAGAAAATCATTTTTCACACAGAGAGTGGTGAATCTGTGGAATTCTCTGCCACAGAAAGTAGTTGAGGCCAGTTCATTGGCTATATTTAAGAGGGAGTTAGATGTGGCTAAAGGGATCAGGGGGTATGGAGAGAAGGCAGGTACAGGATACTGAGTTGGATGATCAGCCATGATCATATTGAATGGCGGTGCAGGCTCAAAGGGCCGAATGGCCTACTCCTGCACCTATTTTCTATGTTTCTATGTTTCTATTACAGATACTGGGTCAAAAGTAGCATCAAGGAATCTTGCCTGGCTCACCACATACTAAGATCTGGTGACTGTTCAGTCTGTGGATTTTAATAGAATTCAATGACTGATTGAAAGAAATAGGTCCTTTGGCCCACTGAGTTCTCGCGGACTATCAATCATCCATTCACTAGTTCTTACTTATCCCACTTTTGCATTCACTCCTCACACATGAGGGGCAATTTGCAGAGACCAATTATCCAACAAACCCACACAGCTTTGAGATGTGGGAGGAAACAGAAGGAAATTCACGTGGTTACAGGGAGTACGTGCAAACTCCACATAGCCAGCACCAAAGGTCAGTATCAAACCCGGGACTGGAATCTGGTCACTCATAATTTGCACAGATCTATCGGAATTAGTAATAAAAATAGCGTTAATTTTTTTTTAATCTCCCAGAATCTATTTTATTTTTTTAAAAGATCATAATATCCAAGACATACAAACTTATTTTCCCATAAAATGCAGTGCTCAACCGAGCCTGTGCACGTTTTCTTATACATTTGCACAAAATCAAATCACTAAACATTATTTTGAACCAATCTTCATAGATCTTCTCAGCTGAAGGTGAATTGAACTTAAATAAAGTGAGAAGACCTGCAGGGTCTGTTGGGATATCACTTTCTGTGAGTGACAATTGTGTTGCTGATGCCCGAAGGCAACAAGAAAATGTCCACCCAGTAAATTATATACAATCTAAAGATAATGTACTTCCCCATTCTGTTATTCATGCTCTCTTTACATTAACGATTTGGGAGCTCTTCTCAATGACGATGATCACACAAAGAAAAACAATTGTTATAAAAACCCATTGGCTTACTAATGGCATTTTATGCTTCCATGATATCCCTTACCATAGATAAGGGCCACACAGTGACGCAGCGGTAGAGTTGCTGCCTTACCGTGCCAGAGACCCTGGTTCGATCCTGACTAGGGGTACTGCCTGTATAGCGTTTCTACATACTCCCTGTGACCATGTGGGTTTTCTCCGGGTGCTCCGGTTACCTCCCACACTACAAAGACGTGCAGGTTTGGAGGTTAATTGGCTTCTTTAAATTGTCCCTCGTGTGTAGAATAGAACTAGTGTACGGGTGATTGCTGGTCAGCATGGACTCAGTGGACCGACGGGCCTGTTTCCACTCTGTCTGTATTCCTACGCTAAAACTAGACTAACGCTGTCATGATGTGGTGTTGACCCCAGCTCAGCTTCCAGTTCCCACAGCTCAAACAACACCAAGGGAGGCCCAGTTAGACACGTACACGAGACACACACCTGGCGCTCCACAACCACAACAACATTGATTTCTCCGCCATCAAGAAACCCTTGCATTCCCTCACTCTCCCTCCCCCGACCGAGTCGGCCTACTAGTTTCAATGATGTCCTGCTTAGTTTTACTATTATTATCCATTCATTATTACCTACTCCACAGCCAACAATGGACCATTGTGGGCTCCCTTGATTATCTGGTTGGCTTTGATTTGTTCATTGATTTGTTCTTTGTACCTTTTCATAACTCTAGTTTCCCTCTCCCCTGACTCTCAGTCTGAAGAAGAGTCTCGACGCGAAACATCACCTATTCCTTTTCTCCAAAGATGGTGCCTGACCCGCTGAGTTACTCCAGCATTTTGTACCTATTTTGTTGTTGACTTCTAATTGTTTTCAGAAATAAACCGCCAAGCTATTTACTTGTTTTTTTTAGTTTAAAAAAAAAAATTATTTTATTAGAAGTACAGGAATATGGCACCAAGGTGCCTAATATATATTGACATATTACATTTTATGTACAGCTTCTTATTTATTTATTTTTTATAATGAAAAAGAAAGAGAGAATAGACAAATAAAAGATAAAGAAACATTTGATATATATTGTGTGAGAAAGAAAAAAGTGTGAAAGAAGAAAGTTGAGAAAGAAAAAGAAAAAATAAAGAAAAATAGTAGAAAGTATGAGATTAAGGAGATCGTTATCTATATTCTTGACCATCCCTCACCCAATCCTGAAACAGTTTTGTTGCACCATACGCTTCCAAAAAATCGACAAATGGAGACCAACTCGTTAAAAATTGGTCTGATTTATCTATTAGGAGGAAGCGCATTTTCCTCAAGATGTGCAGTGTCCAACATGTTTGAAATCCACATTTTAAGCGTTAGTTTGGCTGTATTTTTCCAAAAGTTAAATAGAAGTTTTTTTGCTGTTATTAACCCATAATTAAAAAATAAATTTTGCGATGAGTTCAATTTATTCCCATCTGCCATTACTCCAAATATAATCATTTCAGTATTGTTCCATTTTTATCTTAAATAATTTTGTAAGTATTTCAAAAATATCACTCCAGAATTTATAAAGTTTTATGCAGGAGACAAGCTATTTGCTTGTAACCAGCAAGCAATTAATTACTGCATCCTGAAAAATGAATTTTGTAGAATATCTCCCATTTCATGACACTCAATCCTCTTTGCTCATAGATCAAATCACCATGAAATGGTATTCGCCTCATCTGCATTGCCCTCTCTTGGCTAAGGGATTTCTTCTGAATTTCCTCTCGGTTTCGCACTCTTATGAAGATGGTCTTCAGCTGCACTCTTTTGCACAAATGGAAACCTTTTTTGCATTTACTTTATCAATACCATTCACTATTACAAAGGTGTGTTTGGTTTAGTTTAGTGATACAGCATGGAAACAGGCCCTTCTGCCCACTAATTGCACTACAATCATTGTTCACCTGTTCTCATTAGTTCTATTTCATTAACTATTTCATCAACTCCCTGCACACTACAGGCAATTTACAGAATTGTAAATTAACCTGCAAAGCTACTGGTCTTTGTATCTAGAAACAAGGAACTAAATAGTTATGTTACAAAATCTACCGTCGGGTGTGCTACAAACCTGCCACTGCCTGTGCGGGCGATTCCGGAGGCATTGGGGGGGGGGGGGGGGGGGGGGGGGGGGGGATTAAAATGCAGGTTTATACTGATTGTCAGAGAGGGATTTCCTTGGGCTGCTAGCTGATGAGGAAAAATTGTTTGCGCTTTTGTCCACGGGTTTAAAAAAAATCTTTCGCTGGAATTTTGCGTAGCTGGAATAAATTTAAACAGGGCTAAAAGCGCTTTCAACGCATTCAACATCATGGATCGCAATATCAGGACAAAACAAAAGGTATGTTGTTTATTTAACATATTATTCTGCTTTATGGCGTGGCTTTATTTTCATCTTATGATGCGAAAAATGTTATATAGGCCCACATATAAACTGGCCATGTCTTGCCTGCCGATATGGGCTTAAAATTTATGGCAAGGGCAACATTCCAACCGATCACATTCCAGAAACATCAACTCTCAAGATAATCAAATTCAGATTTTGTTTTGGACAACCATATCATAAGAGCATCTACATCATCTATATTTTGTGTTATTGTCTATCCATTATCAATATTTTCACACTAAATATCCATAGTACAGTTTTAGTCAGATGTATTGTGCAAAAAATAATGATTTTGATTATCTTGAGAATGGATGTTTCTGGATTAATTTATGGGAATTAAACATTACATTTCTTCCATTTGGCATATAAATTCATGACATAGAAACATACAAAATAGGTGCAGGAGTAGGCCATTCAGCTCTCCGACCCTGCACCGCCATTCAATATGATCATGGCTGACCATCCAACTCGGTATCCTGTACCTGCCTTCTCTCCATACCCCCTGACCCCTTTAGCCACATGGGCCACATCTAACTCCCTCTTAAATATAGCCAATGAACTGGCCTCAACTACATTCTATGGCAGAGAATTCCACAGATTCACCACTCTCTGTGTGAAAAATTATTTTCTCATCTCGGTCCTAAAAGACTTCCCTCTAATCCTTAAACTGTGACCCCTTGTTCTGGACTTCCCCAACATCGGGAACAATCTTCCTGCATCTAGCCTGTCCAACCCCTTAAGAATTTTGTAAGTATCTATAAGATCCCCCCTCAATCTTCTAAATTCCAGCGAGTACAAGCCAAGTCTATCCAGTCGTTCATCATATGCAAGACCTGCCATCCCAGGAATCAGTCTGGTGAACCTTCTCTGTATTCCCTCTGTGGCAAGAATGTCTTTCCTCAGACTAGGAGACCAAAACTGCACGCAATACTCCAGGTGTGGCCTCACCAAGACCCTGTACAACTGCAGTAGAACCTCCCTGCTCTTGTACTCAAATCCTTTTGCTATGAATGCCAACATACCATTCGCTTTCTTCACTGCCTGCTGCACCTGCATGTCTACTTTCAATGAATGGTGTACCATGACACCCAGGTCTCGTTGCATCTCCCTTTTCCGAATTTGCCACCATTCAGATAATAGTCTACTTTCCTGTTTTTGCCACCAAAGTGGACAACCTCACATTTATCCACATTATACTGCATCTGTCATGCATTTGCCACTCACCCAACCTATCCAAGTCACCTTGCAGCCTCCTAGCATCCTCCTCACAGCTAACACTGCCCCCTAGCTTCATGTCATCCGCAAACTTGGAGATGTTGCATTCAATTCTCTCACCCAGATCATTAATATATATTGTAAATAGCTGTGGTCCCAGCACTGAGCCTTGCGGTACCCCACTAGTCACTGGCTGCCATTCTGAAAAGGACCCGTTCACTCCTACTCTTTGCTTCCTGTCTGCCAGCTAGTTCTCTATCCACATCAATACTGAACCCCCAATACCGTGTGCTTTAAGTTTGTGTACTAATCTCTTATGTGAGACCTTGTTGAAAGCCGTCTGAAAGTCCAGATATAACACATCCACTGGTTCTCCCTTATCCACTCTACTAGTTACATCCTCGAAAAATTCTATAAGATTCGTCAGACATATTTTACCTTTCATAAATCCATGCTGACTTTGTCCAATGATTTTACCATTTTCCAAATGTGCTGCTGTCCCATCTTTAATCACTGACTCTCGCATTTTCCCCACTACCGATGTTAGGCTGGTCTGTAATTCCCTGTTTTCTCTCTCCCTCCTTCTTTAAAAAGTGGGGTTACATTAGCTACCCTCCAATCCTCAGGAACTACTCCAGAATCAAAAGTGTTTTGAAAAATTATCATTAATGCATCCACTATTTCTGGGGCTACTTCCTTAAGTACTCTGGGATGCAGCCTATCTGGCCCTGGGGATTTATTGGCCTTTAATCCATTCATTTTACTTCAGAGTCACGTGAGTGATTCCGTGAAGAAGACCAGCCAGGCAACATGCGCACCAAATATGAACTTTCCGAATATGAAAACTTATTTTCCTGACTACAACAGATTCATAGGGTCAGAGTTCCATGCTATGCAAATCCTATTACAGAGGTTATCAAGGACAATATAACTGTACTATAACAGTAAAGCTTTGGGGTATGGGATAAACTGTTTGTTGGTCATTGGGATATACCTTTAATTATTATTAGCCTTGACCGCCTTGTGGCAAGAGATTGGAGTTATAGCAATCTGTTACAAAACTGAGTTTATTTTCATCAAGAGTAATTGGCAATATAGCAGCTGTGTTTCAGCCGAACAAATCAAGAAACTGATATTGTGTAAGTAGCAATTAGACCATTGTTAACAACCTTATGCTATTGTCAGCTGAAGCTACCTCAGCCACAATGATGAAGTAACAGTATTCAGCATTGCTGAATATGACAATAACTCATTGAACTTGAACTTGAAACTCGCTACGGTAGTATGGTCGGTCGATTTCAGTTATTACAAACTGATGCTTAGGACTCTAAGATGAGAAGTTCTGAATATCATCACCTACTTGGAAGTATTGGAGATTGCATGAGTTACCAATTCTTCAATTGTTGGTATCAACTATATATGTACACTAGATGCAGCCCATAGGTAAGGGGCTATTGAGCGAATATACATATTCTACATGCTCAAATTGAAGTTGCTGCTCTACGACGGTGACATATGTTAGTCACATGGAAATCAAGTAAAAGTTTCCTGTAATAATTACCTAAATCTCCTTTGCCACTGATGTATCATCCAGTTCAGATCGATGATAACACAGAATAAGTGTTGGATCTCAAAGTATGATGAAAGTATGGTTCAATACTACATCGAATGTCGACATGTTGGTGCATGTTTATTCACTGATTGCAAAAATATGTGGCACAACAGTGTGGAGAAATACATTCTCGCTGGAATAGGAGGAATGGCCTTTTATGTCTTCCTCATTTTTGCCTCATTAGCCGGGACTTAAAACAGTCAGCAAGACCTCGCTTGGGTTCATACTTTCGGACTGGCCAAGCATCCATGTTATCTGCTTCATCAGGCATTATGGTACAACGGTATACGGTTTTTCCAAAAAACAAGAACTTGCTGTTTCAAACTGTGGTTCAGGAGACCGGCCTTTGCACAATAAAACAATTATTGATTTACACATTTTGAATGGTTTGACTTATGCCTCAGCTTGTCACATCAAGCCATGAAGGTGCTCACTGCAGTGTGCAGGGATAGCACCCAAAAAAGCAGTACATTCCTATTGAGGGAATCAGAAGTGTTTTTGTTAAATGTTAATGTTACATTTAATACAGTACAGATTACTGACATTTTCCAGTTCATTTAAATGGTATTTGACAATAATTCAGTTATAGAGACACCAGATTGGATATAGGAATCTTATTATCCACTCTATTTATCCATTGTCTTTTTATAGATATGTATATAGCGCTGCAGAAACTGTGCACCTTATCCCCCCCCCCTTTTTGTTTTGTTTTGCGCTGAGTAGGAGCAGCTTTTAATCTCATTGTACATGTGTACAGTGACAATAAAAGGCATTCTGATTCTGATTCTGATTCTGATTCTGACCACAGCTGCAACATAAGGGAACTATGCTGTCGGATTCAACCCGGATATCGAGTTGTTAAAAGATCTTGACACAAGTTCTCCCACTACAAGATTATTCAGTCGGTTATTGAAAATGTTTGAACATTACTTCACAAAGAGGTTCCAGCTACATCCTTAGTTATGACACTTATATCAGCACAACGACGGCAAACATTGCAAACACTGTGGCTAGATAGGATGGAATTGGCTGCAGGTGCCATTACATTTTACATTCTGGTCTACAGAAGCAGAGTAGACTAGGGGTGGCATGATTTAAGATTATTTCGGATACCCCATGGTCTCATTTCTATGTTATCAAGGCCACCAGAATCCTAAGAAGCATGGAATCAGCATTGTATTTTAGTCAACAAACACCTACACAAAGGAAGGTCGGTTCAGACTATTTCAAGGTGGCTGCAGCAGGTTCTGGGTTAAACAGGTATTAACACTGACGATTGTATATCTCATTCCACCAGGTCAGCCTCAGCCTCAGCGTATCATTTAGATAGTGTGTTTACATCTCATTCCACTAGGGCAGCAGCTACGTCGGCGGCCAAGGCGAGAGACGTGCCCGTCGACCATATTTTGGTGGGCGCCGGATGGGCAAATAAGCTGATGTCTCAGAATTCTATCATCAGCCAATTGCCGATCCAGGGCTGTTTGCCAATGCTATTTTAAGTTCTGTTTCAAGTGCCCTGGGATAGGGGGGAACTGTTGTTTGTTTATATATTTTAAATAAACTTTATTACTGCATTAAATGCAATGTTACTACTAATGCATTAATTTCTCATTCGAGTCAATCAATGCAGTGGGATGCCGAGATTTGTAATCTGCGGCATGAAATCACAAAGCTTTGAACTCTTCATGAAATCACTCATGTGACTCCAAAGTAAAATAGTAAGATTAAACGAGAACTTAACAGTTTGAAGTTTGATCTTGATTTTATGAGGAGTTACGTTAGTGATTACGTGCCCACCAGGCCCAACCCTCTCTCATAAAGGATCATCTGGTAGTTCTCGAGCCACGCATCTTACTATGTCACTTCGGTGTTGTTATTTGTGATTTCATACTGCTGCTTTGAAGATTGGTGCGCATGCGGCCTGGCGGGTCTTCTCCACGTAATCACCAACGTAACTCCTCATAAAATCAAGATCAAACTTCAAACTGGTAAGTTCTTGTTTAACCTTACTAATTTACCTAACACCACATTCCGGCTAACCTGACAAAGTGAGATTAAAAAAACATGTTATATTTTGAATGGTGTGTGAATGGGATTAGTTTGTTATTTGTTTTTTGGATATTTATTCAAATTTTAGCCTTTTCTTAAGAAATGGATAGATGTTTAAATCTAGTAATTGAATTTAGATGACTTTAATTGATGAGATGAATTTAATTGATTTGAGGAAACTGATGAATATGATTTTTTTTGTTGGGTATTTACTATTTGTTTTAGCGTTTAACATTGTAATTTCTACCTTTTTTTCTAAAACTGCAAATAATACATTGTTTCTATTAATGCTGTTCAGTGGATTTTTTTTCTTTACATTTTAAACAGATGTCTCCGAAGAAGAAATGCAAAATTGTGAATCCAAATGCCCACCAAAAGAGATTGATTTAGACAGCATTCGCAGAGATTATCCGAATTTGGACTACTCCATATGTGATGACTACAGGACATTCTTAATGGGAAAGTAGTGGGCAGAAAGGCATGTCATGCATGGTTTGAAGAGCAAAAACTTGTAGTTTACAATGCCAACATTGAAAGTTGAGGAAAAACAATGTGTACAGAGTTGCTTATTGGTTCCAATCTGAGGAGTATGATGATGTTACTGATTATGATATGCCAATGTACCAGCTAGCAACTGATCTTCTCCATAAAGACTTGGTCTACTGCTAGAAATTGTAATTTATTTACCTATGTGTTATGGACTTACAACATATAATACAATAATAAAGTTCTGATCTTGAGAATATCCCATTTTTGAATTTTCAAGGCAGTCTGGGCGTTTATTACTATTTCCATCACAATGGTCAATTTTGTAATTAGCTACAATTAGGTAACTAAATAGAAACATAGAAAACATAGAAAAATAGGTGCAGGAGTAGGCCATTCGGCCCTTCGAGCCTGCACCGCCATTCAATGTGATCATGGCTGATCATCCAACTCAGTATCCCGTATCTGCCTTCTCTCCATACCCCCTGATCCCTTTCGCCACAAGTACCACATCTAACGCCCTCTTAAATATAGCCAATGAACTGGCCTCAACTACCTTCTGTGGCAGAGAATTCCAGAGACTCACCACTCTCTGTGTAAAGAATGTTTTCCTCATCTCGGTCCTAAAGGAATTCCCCCTTATCCTTAGACTGTGACCCCTTGTTCTGGACTCCCCCAACATCGGGAACAATCTTCCAGCATCTAGCTTGTCCAACCCCTTGAGAATTTTGTAAGTTTCTATAAGATCCCCCCTCAATCTTCTAAATTCCAGCGAGTACAAGCCGAGTCTATCCAATCTTTCCTCATATGAAAGTCCTGACATCCCAGGAATCAGTCTGGTATAATTATATAAATTATATATATTAAATAATTATATGCTTTAATTTAAGGTCATCCAAGATGTTTCATATTTCTTTCAGAATGCTTCAATCTATAATAACTGAAAATGTCATTCAGTTCACTTAATTTTTAAGAAAGGTATGGGCTTTTACTGTCCTCGATCACAGCTTTTAAGTCAATGGAAAAGCAATAGGGAACAAGATGCTAATTTCTGAGTATGAAAATGGCCATAACTTTTGTAATACTGAAGATATGAAAGTGAATTAAGTATCAAATTAAAGTTATTTGTATGCTTTATCTGATGGGATCAATTACAGGCCTGATTTTTAAAATCTCAAAATTTTGTAACATTCCTACTAAATATGCAGGATTACAAAAAAAAGACACAAAGTGCTGGAGTATCTTAGTGGGTCAGGCAGCATCGCTGGAGAACATGGGTGGGTGATGTTTCAGGTCGGCACCCTTCTTCAGAATGAGGGTCTGTCTTGAGACACAGTCTGATGAGTGGTCTCGACCCTAAATGTCACCCATCCATGTTCTCCAGAGATGCTGCTTGATCTACTCCAGCACTTTGTGTGTGCTTGGTTTCCATCATAATTTTAAGAGCAAAGAAATGCAGGCTGTTGTCCTCACTGTTTACGCATCATTCTTGTACATTTCTTTTGTTAAATTCTCACCAGTACCTTCATATCCTTCTAAAAATACAGATCAGTGCATGATAGTTAGCACGTCCAATGTAAGTTCGCCATTACTTCTTTACTTTCAACTCAATCCTTGTGGAAATAAGCCCCAGCTGGTGCCTGGCCAGCTTTTATCATGGTGTTATTAACCTTTGTCACTGCTTTTAGCAATCTGTGGATTTCTACTCCCAGAACACTTTGTTCCGATACCCAATTTAGTTTCTTATCATTGGAAAATACATTCTTATTTTTCTTACAAAAACGTAATGTTCACAATACTGAAATGCATTTGCCCATTCTGCAAGTTTTTATAAAGTCGTCTTATAATTTACTATCCTTTCAAAATGGTAGTAATCCACAAACTTAAACATTTGAGCTTTAATTTCTAAGTGTAAATTGTTTAATTATTTGTGAAAAACAGATCTCAGCATTGATCTTTGTATCAAACCAAACTTCTGCAATTATGAATTGCTATCCCTTGTCTCAACTCTATTCCTGCATCTATCAGCCAGCTGGATAACCAATCTTTAACCCCATTCCCTGTTTCCACATGGTTAGGCCGTATCATACTCTTCTACATGATAGCTTGATTAAGGCTTAATAGATTGCATCAGTGACATTACCCTTGACCTAACCTCCTATGGTTTCTCACAGAAGCTTTATCAAGAAAACATTGACATGAATGAGCTTATGATCAAAGAGGTAGGTTTTAAGGAATGCCTTGAAGAGCATCTTTTAATAGCACAAAAGTGGGCCATTCAAGCCTAATGTCAGCCTCGTGCTGACCAGCGATCGCCCTGTACACTACAGTCTAGGGACAATTTGCAGAAACCAATTAACTTATAAACGTCTTTGGAATGTGAGAGGAAACTGGGGCACCTGGAAGAAGCCCACACAGTCACAGGAAGGATGTGCAAACTCAACCCATAGTCAGGATTGAACCCAGGTCTCTGGCGCTGTAAGGCAGCAACTCTACCGCTGCACCATTGCGCTGCCTTACAACCAGCACCTGGATCTTAACACTATGTCCTCCTTAATAACTATTTTACACCATGATATTCATTCTCCATTACAAAACAGAACAGAAAACATTTGCTTGTTGGGCTTCTTAGAACATTTTTTTCAAGAGGATTTGCAGTAGGATCTGCATCTCATGTTCGGCTTGGGCAGTTTACAACCCAACAGAATAAACATTCTTAAATTTGAGGTAACCTCTAACTCAGCTCCCCCAGACTATTTTTCCCTCAAACCCCCACTACTTCCTCCCCTGCCTTCCATCTCCTGCGCCCATCCTGAACTCCCACCTATTTTTCCCCTCCACCCCCCCTTCCAACTTTCCTCGTACTTTCCTCCCTCTGGCTTCACAATCCTTAACTATTAAAACCTGTCTCACAACTTCTGTTCTTATAGAAAAATAGAAAGAAAAATAGGTGCAGGAGTAGGCCATTCGGCCCTTCGAGCCAGCACCGCCATTCAATATGATCATGGCTGGTCATCCAAAATCAGTACCCCGTTCCTGCTTTTTTCTTCCTCTTCTGCCTCTTCCTTTTTCCATTGCCTTCTTCTCCCATTGCCCTACAATCAGTCTGAAGAAGGGTCTTTTTGTGCCCTTGTTTCTACATTGGAAGGTTTGTTGTGTTCCACGTGCTGTACGAACGGAAGATCTTGCCTCACTTACTGGTGGATATGCGGCATTTGCCAACATGATCTGGTGTGGGAAGGGATGGACTGGACAGAGAGGCTCATGAGTACTAGTTTGTAATCATCTCACAGACTAAGACAAAAGTGAATCCAATATTTTGTTTGTAGTTCCTCGAATAAGAATATTGATTTGGCTAATTTCAAGTAACCTTTGCATTTCATCTCTCTACATCTCTTCCCCATCCTAGTCGAGTTGCTAGTTTTACTAATCCTATCCCTTCGTTTTCACCCACAGCCAACAATGACTATTATGGGCTCTTCCTTTTCCTGAGTCATCAGTGCCAGCTCTGATTTGTTCTGTACCTTTTCATACCTCCAGTTTCCCTTTCCACTGACTCGCAGTCCGAAGACGGGTCTCGACCCAAAATGTCACCTATTTCTTTTTTCGAGAGATGCTGCCTGACCCACTAAGGTACTCGGGCATTTTGTGTCTATCTTTGGTGTAAAATAGCATTTGCAGTTCCATCCTACAACTTATTTAGTTGCATTACGCTGACCCAGCAAGTCACCAATTGAAATGTTTATGTTTTCTAGTTTTTAAGGTGCAGTAGGTGGTGATGAGGTTTTCAAAATTTCAATGAATTGTGTTCGAACCTGAGCACATCTGCTGTCCATACGGAATTTGTACACTCTCCCTAAAACCACGTGAGTTTTCTCCAGGTGCTCTGGTTTTCTCCCACACTCCAAAGACGTACAGGTTAACTGGCTTCAGTAAAATTGTAAATTGTAATTAGTCTCTAGCGTGTAGGATATTGTTAGAGTACAGCGTGATCGCTGGTCGCGCCAAAGGGCCTGTTTACGCACTGTATCGCCAAAGTCTAATTCAAATAACGTTGTGTACTCACTTATGGCACACTATCATGCCAACATACTGCTTTTCTTCAAATTTTAGATCTGTGCCTTAAATTTACTATTGTTTTATCCGCTGAAACATTCTAGTCAAGTAATTCTCAGACTTTCACACAAATTCCAACGCTGTTTTATGGAAGTAACTTGACTTTTGGCAATGGACAAATAATTTAAACAGAAGTGCTGAAAAATGACACTTTTATTTATCTAATAACATTTTCCACCCCCTCCAAACATAGATGCTTCAATAAATGCCAACTGAACGCAAATTTCAAGATCTGTTTTCTAGAGTACTTTCAAATACATTTGGATAACAACCACACAGCACCAGGTCACAATCATTTGCATTAAGCTGACGAAACTCACCAAATCATTCAAAAAGCTGGTCAATGGTGCTTGTGTAATGACTGCAAGACCTGCCTGCAGTTGACTGAGTGATAGCTCTTGGCTAAAATATCAGATGTATTTACACGGAATCGATTTGCTGTGAGTTGTTACATTTGTCGACATGTTTTCAATGCTGCAATCAGGATTTTCACATTTTGAAACTTCAGTTTGAAAAAAAAAAAAAACTGGCGCAAACAATTTGATTGTATATTGTCGGTGTGGGTTTGTTAATCTACTTTTTCCACAAATGGTTGTTTTCTTTACACTCTAGAGATGCAGCGCGGAAACAGGCCATTCGGCCAACCGAGACCGCGATGACCAGCAGTGACACTACTATTCTACACACGAGGAACAATTTATAATTTTACCAAAGCCAATTAACCTACAAAAATCTACGCCTTTGGTATGTGGGAGGAAACTGGAGAAAATCCACGGGGTCACAAGGAGAACATATAAACTCCATACAGACATCACCCAGATTGTACCCGGGTCTCTGGCGCTGTAACGCTGCAACTCTACCGCTGTGCCACCATGCCGCCCTAAATGTCATCAAATTTCAAATGTCATCATTGGATTTCTCATAGTTTATTCATCATTGTATACAAATACTTTTCCTACTTTTGAAGTACGTGATCCCCAGGTCAAATGTGACAATTTCGAATCGCTCACAGAGGGAGATGAGATACTGAAAGTAAAGAAAGGATGTTTTAGGAAGCACGGCAGGAGATGAATGCTCCACAACAGGAAGCAATACAAGCGTCAGAAAACCGGCTGTTAAGCTTCTCGAGCCTGTTCCATCATTCAGTTGTATCGTCAACCCAACTTGGTCCAACAGCCTTTGTGTCGTCTGTCCACAAACAAGACTATTAATCCCAGTTTTTATAATTTCATCCGAGCCCCAACCTCAACAATGTTGGGTGAAGAGAAAGAACTCTGGATGTCCACACATCTGGTGAAGTGCTTCATGACTGGCCCTGGATGGATCACATCTCCACTCCCCCATCAGATGAGACCAGATTCGCTCTACACTATCTGCTTCTTTAACCATCTCAAACCCCTTCAATCTTCTATATACACAGGAAAAAAAGCATGTCTTGGTAACCCATTTCTAAGATACCGACAGACCAAAGACAAAATAAAAAGGCAATTGTTACACAAAGGAAGTGCTGCCTTGGGACGCGAGGTAATGTGAGGGGAACTTAAGCCCTTGAACCCATTTTGCCATTTATTGAGACGCAATGAACTGCTGGTTTACCAAACAAAAACACACAAAGTACTGGAGTAACTCAGTGGGTTAGACAGCATCTCTGGAGAATGATTCCGGTCAAGACCTTTCTTCAGGCAGAAGAAGAGGCAGAAGAAGGGTCCCGACTCGAAACATTGCTTATCCATGTGCTTCAGAGATGGTGCCTGATCCACTGAGTTACTCCAGCACTTTGAGTGTGGCCATTTATTGACCAAATAATTGTTCATTGGCCGGATTTTTAATTTATTTTAGAGATACAGAGCAGAAACAGACCCTTCGGCTCACTGAGTCCACGCCGACCAGTGATCCCCGCACATTAACACCATCCTGCACACACCAGGAACCATTTACATTTATAACAAGCCAATTAACCTACAAATCTTTGGCGTGAGGGAGGACAACAAAGATCTCGGAGAAATCCCACGTAGGTCACGGGGAGAATGTACAAACTCCATACAGACAGCACCCTTAGTCAGGATCGAACCCGGTCTCCAGTTCTTGCTGTAAGACAGCAGCTCTACCACTGCGCCACCATGCCGCTTGATCTTTTAATTCAGCCAGTCCTCGGTTTATGAAATGGATGAATTACTAGAATATGTTTTGTCAAGTGAAATGTTACAAGTTAAACAACTGGGTGAAATGTTTCATGCATATTTGGATGTCATATGTCCTTTGGGCAGAGGCTCTTATACCATGTAAAATCAGTAAGAAATAAAACATATAATCTCTACTCCAAAATAAATCAAAGGTATTACAGTGAAAATTTATAAATTGGGTTTGAGTTTGAGTTATTCTCTACTTCATTTTTGTTCTACAGTGAAAATTTTTTGTTGCAAGCTAATCAGTTAGCGGAAAGACAATACATGATTACAATTGAGCCATTTACAGTTTACAGATACATGAGAAAGGGAATAATGTGAATAATATTTAGTGCAGGATAAAGTCCAGTAATGTTCATTCAAAGATAGTCCAAGGGTCTCCAATGAGGTAGTTCAGGGTTGGTTCAGATGCCTGATAACAGCTGCCTGAATGATCTTAAAATGAAAAGTGGTTCATCTGATGAACAAAATGCTGCCAACCTCATATTTAAAAGTAACATTTGATCTTCTACCCAATTATAAAACAGCTTCTTGCAAAGTTTTCAAACATCAATATCAGGCACCCACGCTAGGTGTAAAATTCATCGTTCGGCAGAACTGCTGATGACTCATTTGATCACGGTTTAATTTTGTCAATGGGAAAAAGTGCCAGGCAGATGACCCACATATACATTGAAACATATAAAATAGGTGCAGGAGTAGGCCATTCGGCCCTTTGAGCCAACATCGTCATTCAATATGATCATTGCTGATCATCCAAAGTCAGTACCCCATTCCTGCTTTTTCCCCATATCCCTTGATCCCTTTAGCCCTAAGAGCTAAATCCAACTCTCTCTTGCAAACATCCAGTGAATTGGCTTCCACTGAATTCCACAGATTCACAACTCTCTGGGTGAAATTTATTTTCCTCCTCTTAGTCCTTATTCTTAAACTGTGTCCCCCGGTTCTAGATTCTTAAACTGTGACACCTGGTTCGGAGGTATAGTCCCCTGAATGTCTCTCACTCCAAGTTAGAAGGAAACGCCATCGTATGCTACTGGAGCTGTCAACAAATTGAGATGGGAAGAGAGTGACTTGGAAAATATCGCAGGAGGAAGTGATATTTTAATGATACGAGGCAAGAGCAAAGGCAGTCCTCGGCTGAGGTGGGTTCAGAGGGCAGAGGATAATTAGAGCAGAGATTCCAGACATAAGGTAGAGTGGTCATTCTCCAGGGGACTGCCATGCTTCAGCCAAAGGAAATGCTTATTATAAAGATGAGGGAATATACTCCCATATTTTAATTTCCATCTTCCACATTTTCAAAGTTCCCATTTTCCATCTCTCCCACCGTTCCAATAAGTGACAGACTTTTCTTCATGGTTACTTTTTGTTCATGAAATTGCTGCATTCTGTGCTGGTTGGCAATTTGAAAAGCAATTTTCATGAATCGCCAGTCCCAGCGGGGGCCTGCAGTGAAAGCTGTGCATGGGCTAGAGGCAAAGCTGCAATACTGTGCGATCGATTCTTTGTCTAGGTCATTCTGAGTCAAGGTCACTAAATTTCCCCTTAAATCCATGCTCTGATTCCCTAATGAGCCGTTGCCAATATTGCTTGCTGCTATGGTAACCAGTTGCCAAACGACTCCAACGTCAGATAAGCTGCAAACGAAAGAGTGTCTTAAGGGCCTGTCCCACTGTATGAAATAATTAAAGAGTTCTCCCTCGTTTTCCCCTGATTCGAACTCGGAGAATGTCCGTAGGAGCTCGTGGATATCTCATAATGGCTCGTAATGCTAATAGTAGGTACTCGGGAAATCCGGTAAACCCTTGACGTTTTTTCAACACTGTGAAAAATGTGCACAAGTAAAAAAATACTCGTGATGAAAAATATTATTACTTTTTACTCCACGAACTCCTACGGACCCGCTACGGACATTCTCCGCGTTCAAATCAGGGGAAAACTCGGGCGAAGTCTTGAATTACCTTGTACAGTGGGACAGGCCCTTTAGACATTTAAAACAGCATCAGTAACATAGCATGGAAACATGTCCATATGACTTAAGGGCCTGGCCCACTTTGGCGTAATTTCGGAGTCATTTAGGTGACTGCCAAAAAAGTGATTGTCGCGTCGTGACGCGGGCGTGACGCGTGGTGACGCATGCATTGACGCGCTGTTCTTCCCTGTCGACCCAGCATTTTGGAATGGTCAAAATCTTGGGACGACATTTGGGTGTCTCGTCATGTCGTGCGCCCTGTCACACACTTTCCTGTGGGAGATGCCCAGTTAGGGTTAGGGTTGGGGTTTGGGAGCACAGATGGGGTGTAAAATATTCTTCCTTCAATGCATGGATTTTCAACATTAATATATTGAAATTAATACAATAAAGTCAATTGTGCAAATGAAAAGATGTCTGAGTCGTTCCTTTTCATTTATAGATGTATTGGTCCACTTCCAGATCCGATCACCAGGGATGGATTCAGTGAGTTTAGACTGAACTCCCCTCTCCCCTCATCCCCCCCCTCCCGCCCCCATCCATCCTTCTCTCCTCCCCTATACCAAGGGTTAGGGTTAGGTCTAGGGTTAGGGTTTCCTCCCGCGCTCCAAAGGCGCACAGGTTTGTATAAATTGTCTGTAGCGTGTGTGGGATAGTGTGCTGGGGATCGCTGGTGGCAGGCTGGGTCCACAAATGGGGGGCGTCGGGGAAAGTGGGGGGAGGGGGGGAGGTGGAGAATGAGAGAAGGGAGGGAGTGGGGATGTGAGTGGAGGGGGGGTAATGGATAATTGGGAGACGAGTGGAGTGGGGAAAAGGGGGGAAGAGGGGGGAAAAGGAAGAGGGGGGTATAGGGGAGGGTAGTAGGGTAGGGGGGAATGGAGAAGGTGGGATGGGGGCGGGAAGGGGGAAGAGGGGAGAGGGGAGTTCAGTCTAAACTCACTGAATCCATCCCTGGTGATCGGATCTGGAAGTGGACCAATACATCTATAAATGAAAAGGAACGACTCAGACATCTTTCCATTTGCACAATCGATTTTCTTGTATTAAATTTAATATATTAACGTTTAAAATCCATGCATTGAAGGAAGAATATTTGACAGCCTCAACCTGAACCGGGAGTCACCCGCATGACAGCATATGTTAGCGTGTATGGCGTGCAACTTGACGGTTTTACGGGCGTCAGTCACTGACGCTCCTCAGTCGCCCAAATGTCTCCCAAGTGGGACAGGTCCTTTACTGATCCAAGATGGCGGCGCTGGGTTAACAGCTGCGGCCCACCTGCAGTCTGTCTGTTATTTTATTTTTTATGTCCTGTTTTTTGGTTGGGTTCGTTCGTTTTGTTGGATTGTGTATGTGGGTGGGGGGGGGAGTAACATGTCCGGGTCTCTTCCTTCTGGGGGGGGGGGGTGCGACTTTATGTCGTATTCCCCGTCTCTGTCTGCGCCGAGGCCTAATGGCGGAGCTGGCGGCCTCGGGCCCGGAGCGGTTCCAGCAGCAGCGGCGGCGGCAGCAGCGGCCTGACTCCCAGAGCGGTTTAAGCAGCGACGGCGGCGGCAGCAGCGACCCGACTCCCTGAGCGGTTTCAGCAGCGGCGACGGCGGCAGCAGCGTCCCGACTCCCGGAGCGGTTCCAGCAGCGGCGGCGGCGGCGGCAGCAGCGGCCCGACTACCGGAGCGGTTTCGGCAGCGGCGACCGCGGCAGCAGCGGCGGCCCGACTACCGGAGCGGTTGCAGCAGCGGCGGCGGCGGCGGCAGCAGCTGCCCGACTACCGGAGCGGTTCCAGCAGCGGCGGCGACGACAGCGGCGGCGGAAACTCGACTCGGTCCCCGGGCGGCGACCCGACTTGGTCCCGGAGCGGTTGCAGCGGCCCGACCACGGGCTCGATGGACCCCCCAGGCCGCGGAGTTGAACCGGCCGATTCGTGGAGCTCGGTTGCACCGCGGGACTGACTTACCATCGCCCAGTACGGTCGCGGCATCTGAGGCCTGGATCACCTCGGCGCAGAGGGAAACAAAGAGGGAAGAGACACAGACTTTAAGATTTTGCCTTCCACCACAGTGAGGAGGTGTTTGGTGAACTCACTGTGGTGGATGTTAAATTTGTGTTTATTGTGTGTTCTGTCATTTTATTTATTTATTTATTTTTAATTATATGTATGACTGCAGGGAAACAGAGTTTCGTTCGGACCGAAAGGTCTGAATGACAAATAAAGAATCTAATCTAATCTAATCTACTGTAATTGGGCAACTGAACCATCCTATCGCCAACTAGAGGGCAGTCCTGACCTACCATCTACCTTCCTTCAAACTATCTTTTATCGGACTTTAGATAAAAGTCCAGAGATACTGGACTTTATCTCTCACTAAATATTGTTCCCTTTATCTTATATCTGTACACTGTGGACAGCTTGATTGTAATCATATATTCCCTTTCCGCTGACTGGATAGCACGCAACATAAAAGCTTTTCACTGTACCTCAATTCACGTGAAAGTGAAGTAAACTAAACTAAACCAGGTCTGCATTGACCAACAAGAAGCGAGAGATGCTCCAGAGATCTTGCTGTTGCGTTGAGTTACACCAGCACTTTGTGTCTATCGCCAGTTTACACCACTCCTCCTGTCCCTACACCTCTTCCCTCACTACTATTTCAGGTCCCCAATAATCCTTCCAGGTGAGAAAGAGGTCACTCCTGTCATCCAATTTCAATTTGAAGGCCGCGTTTGGATTTTCCAGATTCTAATAGTTCACTGCACATAAGAAAAGCTCCAGTCGTCTTGCTTCTGGGTCTCTTCTCACTAATCTTAAATCAGTGCCCATCTCCAAAGAAGAAAATGAAAGGGTCTATCATATCAAAAACCAGCTCCGCCAGTGAGGAAGAAAAGGCAAAATGCACCCTACAGTAATTATTGAAATGGTGGTCAAAAAGTCAACAAATAACTCCTTTCATTACAATCCCATTACATCCCAATCCCATTACAATTCATCTAACCCACATTTCATTTTCCCAGAGGCTTCTGAAAAGTTATTGAAGGAAGAGTAGTGCCAGGTTATTATGCAAGCAGTCTTTTCCATGAGGGTGGTGTCATTATTGCGGGATGTATGCATTAATTCATTTACAAGATAGAACTTGCATCAAGCACAACATCACAAGATCCATGGAACCTGCAGCTTGTGTTCATATAACTAAGTATGAATGTGGAATTTTCAGACCCATTTCTCGGGCGTTAAATGCAAAGGCACTTTTTTCTCCAAATGTTGGGATGTGGGCATCTCTGTCAAGGCTGATATTAGCTCTTTGGGCTAATGGAATCAAGGAACATGGGCTGAAAGCAGGATGGGGTACTGATTTTGGATGATCAGCCATGATCATATTGAATGGTGGTGCTGGCACGAAGGGCCGCATGGCCTACTCCTGCACTGATTTTCTATGTTTCTATGACATTAATTCATCTAACCCACACATCTGTGAGCTGGTATGATGAAGAAAGGTTTTCTTCAATACTTTCCACATAGTAAGGGTGGCTCCACAAGGTTACATGTTACTGAATGTTTAACCAGTGTCAATGAAAGTGGGGGGCAGGGTGGGGAACAACAGGATTTGGGAGGTGATGTTATTTCCATGTTGCTGATGCCGTTGCCTTAATAGATTGTGGAGATTGCACATGTTGGATTCATTTAGTCTTAAGTGCAAGCCATTCAAAGCAAAGGAGGATGCTTTGAATGCATTTTGAATACATTTGTTGCTTTATTCTTGGTGGGTGGTGGGTATATGGAACGAGTTGCCAGAGGATGTACACAAAATACTGGAGAAACTCAGCGGGTGCAGCAGCATCTATGGAGCGAAGGAGACAGGCAATGTTTCGGGTCGAAACCCTTCTTCAGACTGCCAGAGGAGGTAGTTGGGGCAGGTACTATGACAATAGTTAAAAGACATTTGGACAGATACGTGGATAGGAAAGGTTTAAAGGGATATGGGCCATACCTGGGCAGGTGGGACAAATGCAGTTGGGGCATCTTGGTCGGTATGTCCAAGTTGGGGCAAAAGACCTGTTTCTGTGCTGTATGCCTCCTTGACTCTAATGATGCAGTTTGCATTCACATGCATCATCTGATGAACTGCAAATGGATCTCAATAAAACAAAACGGATTAAGCACAAAATTAAAAGCTCATTAGTGAAGTAGTTGAGACTCATTTGTCTGAAACATTATTCCAAGAATCACGTGCAGGCATTATCCTGGGTGGGTTACACAAAAAGCTGGAGAAACTCAGCGGGTGCAGCAGTATCTAAGGAGCGAAGGAGATAGGCGACGTTTCGGGTCGAGACCCTTTTTCAGACTGGTCAGGGATCAGGGAAACGAGAGATATAGACAGCGATGTGGAGAGATAAAGAACTATGAATGAAAGATATGCAAAAAAGTATTGATGATAAAGGAAACAAGCCATTGTAAGCTGTTTGTAGAGTGAAAATGAGAAGCTAGTGCGACTTGGGTGGGGGGGGGGGGGGGGGGGGTGGAATAGAGTGAGAAGGAATGCCAGGGCCCAAGGGCTGAGGGAGAGGTGGGGAGGGGGAGGAGGCAGCCTGGGTTAACAGAATTGAGAAAATTCAATGTTTAAGCCCAGAGGATGCAGACTCCCCAAGCGGAATATGAAGTGCTGTTCCTCCAACTTGCGGTGTTGCTCACTCTGGCCGTGGAGGAGGCCCAGGACCGAGAGGTCGGATACGGAATGGGAGGGGGAGTTGAAGTGCTGAGCCACCGGGAGGTCGGGTTGGTTATTGCGGACCGAGCGGAGGTGTTCGGCGAAACGATCCGCTTGGTCTCACTGATGTAGATCAGCTGGCATCTGGAGCAACGGATGCAGTAGATGAGGTTGGAGGAGGTGCAGGTGAACCTCTGTCGGACTTGGAAGGACTGCTTGGGTCCATGAAAGGAGTGGATGGGGGAGGTGAAGGGACAAGTGTAGCATCTCTTGCGGCTGCAAGGGAAAGTGCCCGGGGAAGGGGTGGAGCAGGAGGGAAGGGAAGAATTGACAAGGGAGTTGCGGAGGGAGCGGTCTTTGTGGAAGGCAGACAGGGGGGGAGATGGGAAGATGTGGTGAGTGGAGGGGTCACGTTGGAGGTGGCGAAACTGGCGGAGGACTGTCTGTTGTATGCGCCGGCTGGTGGGGGTGAAAGGTGAGGACCAGGGGGACTCTGCCCTTCTTGTAAGTGGGGGAATGGGGAGAGAGGGCAGTGTTGCGGGGTATGGAGGAGACCCTGGTGCGAGCCTCATCTATAGTGGGGGAGGGGAAACCCCGTTCTCTGAAGAACGAGGACATTTGTGATGACCTGGTGTGGAACACCTCATCCTGGGAGCAGATGCGGCGTAGACGGAGGAATTGGGAATAGAGGATGGAGTCCTTACAGGAAGCAGGGTGGGAGGAAGAGTAGTCCAGGTAGCTGTGGGAGTCAGTTGGTTTGTAGTGGATGTCAGTCAGGAGTGTATCACCTGCAATAGAGATGGTGAGGTCAAGGAATGGTAGGGAAATGTCGGAAATGGTCCAAGTGTATTTGAGTGCCGGATGGAAGTTGGTGGTGAAATGGATGAAGTTAGTCAGTTGTGTGTGGGTGCAGGAGGTGACACCAAAGCAGTCATCAATGTAACGGAGGTAAAGGTCGGGGGTGGGGCCCTGGTACGCCGAGAACAAAGATTGTTCAACGTGCCCGACAAAGAGGCAGGCGTAGCTAGGGCCCATGCGTGTGCCCATAGCTACGCCTTGTGTTTGGAGGAAATGGGAGGAGTCAAAAGAGACGTTATTGGGGGTAAGGACCAACTCCGCTAGGCGGAGGAGGGTGTCAGCGGATGGGTATTGGTTGCTCCTCTGGTCGAGGAAGTACCGGAGGGTTTTGAGACCATCCTGGTGGGGGATGGAGGTGTATAGCGACTGGACGTCCATGGTGAAGATGAGAGGATGGGGGCCTGGGGAATGGAATGCGCGGAGCCGACGGAGAGTGTCTGAGGTGTCTTGAAATAGGTGGGAGGGATAGAAACATAGAAACATAGAAATTAGGTGCAGGAGTAGGCCATTCGGCCCTTCGAGCCTGCACCGCCATTCAATATGATCATGGCTGATCATCCAACTCAGTATCCCGTACCTGCCTTCTCTCCATACCCTCTGATCCCCTTAGCCACAAGGGCCACATCTAACTCCCTCTTAACAAAGGGGGATAGGATGGAGTCAAGGTATGTGGAAATGTGTTCAGTGGGGCACGAACAGGCAGAGACAATGGGTCTGCCGGGGCAGTCGGGTTTGTGGATTTTGGGGAGAAGGTAAAATCGGGCCATGCGGGGCTGGGAAACGATGAGGTTGGAGGCTCGGGGGGATAGGGAGCTGGAGTTGATGAAATCGGTTATGGTGCTCGAGATGGTGGCCTGGTGCTCGTCAGTGGGGTCATGGTCCAGGGGTAAGTAGGAGGAGGTGTCGCGCGCCAGACTACCACGGCACCTCCCTTGTCGGCGGGTTTGATAACCCAGTCTGGGTTGTTACGGATTTCAGGGGTAAGTAGGAGGAGGTGTCCGTGAGTTGGTTTTCAGGGGTAATTATCCTGGGTGGCATCACAGTTATCTTCCTTTGTGTTCCTCATGATTGTCAAGGTATGGAAACATTCCCCTTCAATGCCATCGCTCAAGCTCCATGGTGCCACAATTAATCAAATGCTGGACGTTATTCTTACTGAGCCCTTAATGAGATCCAGTGGTGAATTGTTTTGTTGGAGCCCAAACTCTGCACCAGTCAGCACACCTCTGACAATATACCACTTGATAACATTGGAGATAACACATTCTATCACATGTTATAGCGTCATAGAGTCATACAGTGTGGAAACAGGCCCCTTCGGCCCAACTTGCCCATGCCGACCACCATGTCCCATCTACACTGGTCCCACCTGGTTGCGTTTGGCCCATATCACTCTAAGCCTATCCTATCAATGAACCTGTCAAAATGTTTCTTAAATGTTGAGATAGTACCTGCATTTTGTTGGAACTAGGAACTGCTCTGAGCAGAAGATACGGGCGGCACGGTGACGGCATGGTGGCACAGCGGTTAAGTTGATGCCTTACAGCGCCAGAGTCCCAGGTTCAATCCCGACTACAGATGCTGTCTGCACAGAGTTTTTACCTTCTCCCCGTGACCGCGTGGGTTTTCTCCGAGATGTTCAGTTTCCTCCCACACTCCAAAGACATACAGGGTTTGTAGGTAAATTGGCTTGGTATATGTTTTAAAAAATTGTCCCCAGTGTGTGTAGGATAGTGTTAATATGCGGGGATCGCTGGTCGGCACGGACACGGTGGGCAGAAGGGCCTGTTTCCGCACTGCATCTCTAAACTAAAAACTAAACAATAAGAGAATTTTTTAAATAGTTTTTGTTTTTTCTACCAACTGCATCACTTCATTTTTCTACTTCATTACATCACTTCATCTTATTCCATCTACCACATCTTTGCCCTTTCACAATGTTTAGATCAACTGCAAAAAGCTCTTGGGAAAGAAACATTTATGGCAGCTCAATGAGTTGCAAAAGGCAGACTTGTATGATTTGGGCATCACACAAACCAACCTCCCTTCTATTGACACCATTTATACCTCTCTACCTCGGCAAGGCCAGCAGCATAAACAAGGACGAATCACACCCTGGCCACTCCTGCTTCTCCCCTCTCCCATCAGACAAAAGTTATAGAAGTGTGAAAACACATGCCTCCAGATTCAGGGACAGATTCTTCCCAGCTGTTATCAGGTAACTGAATTATCCTATCACAACCAGAGAGCAGTGCTACCTCATTGGTGACCCATGGACTATCGGACTTTGCTGGCTTTACCTTGCACGAAACGTTATTCCCTTATCATGTATCTGTACACTGTAAATGGCTCAATTGTAATCAGGTTTTGTCTTTCTGCTGACTGGTTAGCATTCAACAAAAGCTTTTCACTGTCCCTCGGTACATGTGACAATAAACTAAAATAAAACACATCTCATAAAGACATGTTGAGGTTTGTCAGATGCAGTTTTGAAATTATTTGGCTGCTTAACTAGGTTGTGAACAAATTTCCCAGCTTTGGCTAAGTATCAGTTGGTCTACATTCAACAACCTGATCATCACTGATTTTGTACTCACCACATACTCTCTGTACCAGCCGGTTTGGCACTCTCACCATTTGCCGGGTGCAACAATTTTGTTCAACCTTGTTCTCTGACTCAAGACTTTTTAGGCATGCTCTGCACCTTTTCATACCTCGAGTTTCCCTCTCCCCATACTCTGTGTGAAGAAGGGTCTCGCCCAAAACGTCACTTATTCCTTATCTCTGCTGCCTGACCCGCTGAGTTACTCCAGAATTTTGTGTCTATCTTCAGTGTAAACTGGCATCTGAAGTTCCTTCCGACACATGGTCAGGAGCAGGTCTTGCATGCCTCTCAACACTTGTACTATTGTTGAACCTTGGAACTGTACCGTCCATTTCTGTGAACTCATTGGGTACCCAATTACATGGTCCTGAAATGTGAAGTATATGATTCCAGTCTAGCTTCAATGAACCTAAGCAAGTCCTTCATGACAAGGCTGGTTTGTCTCTTTTCTCTGCAATGATGAGCAAGTTGACATGTTGCTTGTTGTACATGATTTGTACCAATTATGGGAAACTTCTCTCTTCTGTAGCTCTGTACCTCTGCCTGTGATTTCTCCAAAGGCCAATTTCCCAATTCCCCCTCATACTGTAAACCAACTGATGCACTCATGTCACCTGACATGATAACTGGCTTTCTTACTAACTGTCTGGTCAGTGTTGCCTTGAAAATCGCTGATGGATATTCTGCACCCCTAGTGATGTGAACATCAAAGAGATCGACCATAATGATATGCAATGACTGATGATTCCATCCTTGAATCTCACCAAATTGCTTCCTTTGGAAACCTTAAAGCAAGATGACTTTAGTGTTCTGTGCTATGCTGTGTCAAATGCCAACCAATGTACATATAGGTTTACCTGCCACGTTTTGTCTTGCATCTCCTCTTTGCTATCTCCCAGTCTGAAGAAGGGTCCCGACCCAAAATGTCACCTATCCTTGTTCTCCAGAGATACTGCTTGACACACTGAGTTATTCCACTACATTGTCCTTTTGCACGTTTAGCAAGACTTTGACTTGCATTAACCACTGTGTTCATTATGGTCACCTTCTGTGCCTTTGGAACTTTGTCCATTTATCACTATCCAAATCTTGGCAGTTGGCTGTCACCTTACCAACAACTTCAATTACTTTTGAAGATCCTTGTAGACTATTCTGGGCAGGATACTCACGCAAACCTTCATCAGATCAATCTATGTGCAGTGTTGTTTGTCTTGCCAAAGCAAAAGTCAAATTGGAACAGTTTATGACAAACCATCAACAGCTCTAAACCACACATAAAGTACCATACACAATTTCCGCTAGTTGAGGCAGCTCTTCCTCAGAGTACCCACCGTAAAGTCAGAGTCAAACAGGGTGGAAACAGCCCCTTTGACCCAACATGTCCACACCTACCATGGAAAATCCACTGATGATTCCAATTCACATTAATCCTTAACTCATATCACTTTTGTTTAATGAGAGATCCAGCAGTAAAGTCTGCACCTCGCACTGACTTGGTTGAGGCAGACACTATCCCAACACTTATGAAACAGTTGGACAGATACATGTATAGGACAGGTTTGGAGGAATTTAGACCGAATGCGGACAGGTGGGACTGGTGTGGGCAAGATGGGCCAAAGGGCCTGTTTCCACACTGTATCACTATGACTATATATGACTCCCAGTTAGTACAGCATTCTCCTGCAAGCTCAGGATCGTAAATTATCTCTTCCAACCCACTTCATCCAATGACCAGCAACCTTTTTCTTCACCTGAGTCACCATTTTCAAAACTCATCAGATTGAAAAAATGCCAGCAAAATGTCAGCCACTGAGAACATGCAGTAATGATTTCATTTTTTGACACACACAAGAGTATTCTACTAATCCCGATCAATGTTTTATTATTGCATCTTTTCTTGGGCCGGTTTCAGTTCTCTGTTTTTCTTTCGTCTAATCTGCCCTGCAAATTGGGAATTGAATGTTCAAGTTGGAGGAAGATAACAATTAGATATCACCTTCCTTTAGGCAAGGATGTTCAAACGAAGGCTGCATTCCAGCTCGATGATACTCAGAGCAAAAGTTGCATTTTCACCTCCTCTCTGTTCTACTTGTATTGCATGACAAATAAGCTAGGATACCACTAACAGGTAAGCCAAAGCAAATGATTGCTCCTTGACCCCACACCCACTCCTTTCACCTCCCTCTATACCATCATTATTTAGCTTACAGCAGCACAGAGGCGTAGCTGGTAGAGCTATGGCCTCATAGCGCCAAGGACCTGGGGTGCTGTCTGTGCATAGTTTGCACGTTCTGCTTGAAACCACATGGGTTTCCTCCGGGTGCCCTAATTTTAGGAATGTTACAACATTTTGAGATTTTAAAAATCAAGCCTGTAATTTATCCCACCAGATAAAGCATAAAAAAACCCTTTAATTTGATACCTAATTCACTTTCATATCTTCAGTATTAAAAAAGTTATGGTCATTTTCATACTAGGAAATTTGCATCTTCTTCCCTATTGCTTTTCCATTAACACAAAAGCTGTGATCGAGGACAGTCAAAAGCCCATAACTTTCTTAAAAATTAAGAGAACTGAATGAAATGTTCAGTTATTATAGATTGAAGCATTCTGAAAGAAATATGGAACATCTTACTTGGATGACCTAAAATTAAAGCATATAATTAGTTAGTTACCTAATTGTAGCTAATTACAAAATTGACCGTTGTGACGGAAAGAGTAAAAAACAACTGCCTTGAAAATGCAAAAATGTGATATTCTGAAGATCAGAACTTTAATATTATTGTATTATACGCTGTGAGTCCGTAACAGACAGGTAAAGAAATTACAATTTCTAGCAAATGACCAAGTTTTTATGGAGAAGCTCTGCTGCTAGCTGATACACTGGCATATCATAATCAGTAGCATCATCATACTCCTCAGATTGTAGCCAATAAGCAACTCTGTACACCTTGTTTTTCCTCAACTTTACAATGTTGGCATTGTAAACTACAAGTTTTTGCTCTTCAAACCAGCATGACATGCCTTTCTGCCCACCACTTTTCCATTAAGAATGTCCTGTAGATCATCACATATGGAGTAGTCCATATTCGGATAATCTCTGCGAATGCTTTCAAAATCAGTCTCTTTTGCTGTGCATTTGGATTGACAATTTAGCATTTCTTCTTCTGAGACATCTGTTTAAAATGTAAAGAAAAAAAACACTGAACAGCATGAACAGAAACAAGTTATTATTTGCAGTTTTAGATAAAAAGGTAGAAATGATAAAGTTAAACGCTAAAACAAATAGTAAATACCCAACAAAAAAAAAACATATTCATCAGTTTCATCAAATCAATTAAATTTATCCAATCAATTAAATTAATCTAAATTCAATTACTTGATCGAAACATCTATCCATTTCATAAGAAAAGGCTAACATTTTTAAATAGCCTAAGTATCCAAATAACAAATAACAAACTGATCCCATTCACACAAGAATTCACAATATAATATGATTTTTAAATCTCACTTTGTCATGAATTTATATGCCAAATGGAAGGAATTTAATGTTTAGTTCCAATAAATTAATCCAGAAACATCCACTCACAAGATAGTCAAAATCATTTTTCTTTACACAGTATATCTGACTAAAACTGTACTGTGGATATTCAGTATGAAAATATTGATCATGAATAGACGATAACACAAATATAGATGATTTAGATGTTCTTATGACATGATTGTGCAGAAAAAAAAAAAGAATTTGATTATCTTGAGAGTGGATGTTTCTGGAATGTGATCAAATGGAATGTTCCTTTGCCAGAAATTTTAAGCCCAGATCAACAGGCAAGACACAGCCGATTCGCATGGGGCCTAAATAACATTTTTGCATCATAAGATTAGAATGAAGCCACACCAAAAAGCAAGATAATATGTTAAATAAACGGCTTACCTTTTGTTTTGTTCTGATATTGTGATCCGTGATGTTGAAGGCGTTAGAAGTTGCTTTTTACTTCAATCCAGCGATTAAATCGTCCAGCGATTAAAAATAATAATAAACCGGGAGCGGAAGCCTGAACGATTTTTCTACCTGAGGAACACTAATGCATTTCTCTGACAACCAATACAAACCTGCATTTTGTTTAAGAAGGAACTGCAGATGCTGGAAAATCGAAGGTAGACAAAAATGCTGGAGAAAATCAGCGGGTGAGGCAGCATCTATGGACCGAAAGAAATAGGCAACATTTCGGATCGAGACCCTTCTGCAAATTAATGTGAGGGTGGGGGGGGGGGGGGGGGGGGGGGGGGGGGAAGAAGAAAGGAAGAGGCGGACACAGTGGGCTTAGGGAGAGCTGGGAAGGGGAAGAGAAAGCCGGGACTACCTGAAATTGTAGAAGTCAATGTTCATACCGCTGGGGTGCAAACTGCCCAAGCGAAATATGAGGTGCTGCTCCTCCAATTTACGGTGGGCCTCACTCTGGCCATGGAGGAGACCCAGGACAGAAAGGTCGGATTCGGAATGGGAGGGGGAGTTGAAGTGCTGAGCCACCGGGAGATCAGGTTGGTTATTGCGAACCGAGCGGAGATGTGTTGGGCGAAGCGAGGTAAACAAAAATGCTGGAGAAACTCAACGGGTGAGGCGGTTTTAATCCCGCATTTTTATCCCCCCGCCCCAAAGCCTCCAGAGTCACACGCACAGGCAGTGGCAGATCTACAGCGCCGCTGATGGTAGATTTTGTAACAATGCTACTAATTTCCCCCACATCCCAAAGACGTGCATGTTTGCAGGTTAATTGGCCACCGTAAAATTGCCCTCAATGTGGATAAATAAGCAGGATAACATAGAACTAGTCTGGATGGGTGATGAATGGTCAGCATGGACTCGGTGGGGCAGAGACTGTTTCAATGCTTTATCTCCAAACTAAACTTAGATCCGACACCACCATGAAATCACTCTTTACCAAACTGCACAAATTATGTCAGTGATCAAAGTCTTGGGATTCTGTGCATTTAAAATGTAGAGAGTATTGGAACAAAATGATTTGTTCACCTAGGAGTATTATTGTGGAAACTGTCTGCTTCCTTGCTCCCCGTAAGCACTAAATGCACTCGCTGTGGCACAACAGAAGTGAGAAGGAAGACAGTTCTGGTCTGACAGCTGTCGGGATAGGAGAGCCTTTGGGACTGCCTTGATTTGGCCACCTGCTCTGATAGAGATGCAATCTGAAAGAGCAAAACAAGTGCTGAAGGAAATAACACCGAGGCATGAAGTCATCCATCAACAGATTAAAATGCATTAGTGTTGCCACTGAGATTCAACTTCACCTTTATACTCAATGCAATCTGTTCAAGGAACACAAGTGATGTTGTGCAATAAGCAAAGATCTGTGCACCAAGTTTCTGTGGAGTGGGAACAGGACATGCGGCACTGGGCAGCACAGTGGCGCAGCTGGTAGAGAGAGCCGCTGCGTCACAGCACCAGAGACCCAGGTTCAGTCCTAACCTCGGATGCTGTCTGTGTGGAGTTTGCACCTTTTGATCACGTGGGTCTTCTCCGGGTGCTCAGGCTTCCTCCCACGTCCCCAAGACGTGCAGGTTTGTCAGTTAATTGGCTTCGGTAAAAGATTGACACTCATGTGTAGGAAGTCGGTTAGGAAGGTGGATACCATAGAACTAGTGTGAACAGGTGATCGATGGTTGGTTTGCACTTGGTGGGCCAAAGTGCATATTTCCACGCTGTATCTTTCAAACATTAGCTGCATCGAATATGATGTTCATGTCCTGCCCTCCCCCCGCCCCCCACCCGAAAAAAATATATTGTTCACTGGATCAGGATGAAGATGGTAATTTTACAGTCAATTTGTAGTTGCAATGATGATGCTCATGAGCTTTCTTCTTGAAGATTTCCTGCCCAACGAAGCTGTCCAAAGGTGACACATCCTCGTTTTATCTCACATTTGAGATTAGTTGAGTTTCGAGATACAGCGTGGAAACAGGCCCTTCGGTCCACTGGGTCTGCGTCGACCAGTGATCTCCGCATATTAACACCATCCTACACACACCCGAGGGACAATTTTTACATTTACCAAGTCAATTTACCTACAAACCTGTACGTCTTTGGAGTGTGGGAGGAAACCGAAGATCTCAGAGAAAACCCACGCAGGTCACGGGGAGAACGTACAAACTCTGTGCAGACAGCACCTGTTGTCAGGATCGAACCTGGGTCTCCGGCGCTGCAAGCGCTGTAAGGCAACAATTGTGCCACATTTCAGAGAGATTTAGGTTGGTGGAGTTTCATTGGCCTTAAATTTTCCAGGAAATTAGTGTTCCAGACTAAAGGCCTTTCATTGGAATTAAGAAAATTTAAGAACTGTAATATGTTTTAAGATGTGGGGGGGGGGGGGGGGAATGAGAAAAAAAAGTGAGAGGACAGGGGAAAAGGAGAGAATAAAATGGAAGTACTTAAACTGGGGGAATTAAATGACAAAAAGCATAACAGAATCAGGTGGAAGAGACATAAAAAAGGCACTAATAACAAGGAAGTACACATCCTTGCACACCTCTATCTCACACAAATGGTTTAGAGTTTAGAGATACAGCACAGAAACAGACCCTTCGGCTTACCGGGTCCGCGCCGACCAGCGATCCCTGCATACTATCACTATCCTACACACAGAGTCAATTTACAATTTTTACTGGTCAGTTATCCTACAAACTTGTACGTCTCTGGAGTGTGAGAGGGGACTGGAGCACCCGGGGAATGCCCACACACTCACAGAGAGAACGTACAAACTCCGTGCAGACAGCACGAATGAACTCATGTCTCTGGTGCCGTAAGGCTGAAAACCCTACCGCTGCGCCACCGTGCCACCCATGGTTTTTTGAGTCCCTTGGATTGCACCTTGAATTGAGGTCCCCTGTTCTCCTCTGCCAATGTGGAGATTCTGTCTGAACTTGTTGAACTCCACTCACTTTCCAAAAGATCAAATGTGTCGCATTGGACAATGCTACGTATTAATCTTGGCACAGATACATCAACAAAATTTGATACATTGTTTCCCCTTATCCCCACCTCGCAACACAGACCTTGTTAAACATGAAAATAAAATTTTAACCAGGACATTAAAGGGACATAAAACATACAATTTCAAGTCAGCAAAAAAGAAGTGCTGGAGATCACAGCCGGTCAAGCAGCTTCAATGGGGGAGGGGGGGGGGGGGCGGGGGATATGGACAGATGACTTTTGAGGTCCGATCCCGTTTTCTGACTGATAGGGGTCTTAAGAAAGGACCCAAGTAAAATGGCACAAGTCTATTTTCTCACAGGAGATGCTGACCTGTTGAGTTCCTCCAACAGGATTGACTTTTGTTCCAAGTCTCTAGCATTTGCAGTCTCTTGCGTCACAAGTTTCAGACCACAGTATAAATTCTCTACTTATTGAATGTACATGAAATTAGTTCCACAAAATATGCAGAATGGAACTGCAGATGCAGGTTCACACCAAAGATAGACACAATATACTGGAATAACTCAGTGGGACGGGCAGCAGCTCTGGAGAGAAGGAATGGATGACATTTCGGGTCGAGAACGTTCTTCTGCGGAAGGATCTTGTCATCCACCCTGCCTATCCCACTGAGTTACTCCAGCATTTTGTGTCGAAATTAATTCTACGCATCAGGTACTTGCCTGCTACACCAGATGCTGGACCTTAATATCAAAGGGAATAGAGTCATAGAGTCACACAGCAAAGAAATGATCTCTATTCAAATTATCACTAGCATGATTTTCACCATTTTTATAAAGTGATTAAGTTGAATGTCTACAGCATAACATTAACATCAGCACATCCCATCCAAACCTCAGGCGCAGACTGATATCTTTGTTGGTTTAAAGCTGCCGGGAACAATGTTTAATGCTCTGGTTTTCATACTCTGATTGCACTTTCAACCTGGAGTATGCTTCCCTACCATGCTTAGGTGGTGCAATAGCCATTTTCTCATCATGGCTACAAAACAATTAATTACTAAATACATCAGGTCATAAGGTCTAGACCAAGGAGACGGCGAGTGATAACAGAAAGACACAAAATTGCTGGAGTAAATCAGCGGGTTAGGCGCCAGCAGGTCTGGAGAAAGGGAGTAGGTGATGTTTCAGTGGGCGAAAATCGCTTTTAAAACATGGGGGGGGGGGGGGGGGGGGGGAACACACAATGAGGCCTGACATCTAGGACAGTGGTCGGCAACCTACGGCCCAGGGGCCGGATCCGGCCCGTAACCCAAAATCATCCGGCCCGCATGCATATTTTTTTTCAATTCCTTTTCCACGACCTGGGAACTGCAGCCAGTCCCCGGGAAGCGAGCTGACCTGGGCACGACAACTAGACCTGCCAGCTGACCTGGGTGCTACAGCCAGTCCCGGGGAACGCAGGTGACTTGGGTGCTACAACCAGACATGGGGCAAGCGAGCCGACCTGGGACTGGTTGTAGTGCCCCAGACACAAAACATGTGGGGGATTGTCCCCCACCTCTCAAAACATGGTAGGGGGTGAACACATGCCCCCCCTCCCAGGATTTCCACCCATGCATCGAGACTCTTCTTCAGACTGAGAGTCAGGGGAGGGATAAACTAGTGCTATGAACTATTAGTGGGGGAGGGATGGCTTTCATAATCAAGGACAAAAATCACTTTAATGATGGATGACAGAGAGGTAATTAAACAAGGAACATCTCCCATAGTGCCAGAGACTTGGGTTTGATCCTGACTACAGAGTTTGTACATTCTACCCATGACCATGTGGATTTTTCTCCGGGTCCTCCCACACTCCAAAGACGTACAGGTTTGTAAATTAATCGGCTTCAGTAAAATTGTAAAATAGTCCTAGTGTGTAGGAAAGTGCTAGTGTAGGGGTAATCGCTGGTTGGTGTGGACTCGGTGGGCCGATTAACTTGTTTCCATGCAGTATCTCTAAAGTCTATAGTATAGAGCATGAAGTGATGAAAGAAATACGTTTGGTAGGGAAGGGGGAGGCTTTAAACATCAAGGACAAAAATCACTTTAATGATGAGAGGACATAGAGATAAGTAAACAAGGAACATCTCCTGTTCATGAACCGAGGAATAGGAACATTTGTTCAGGATAATTTTCTATAGCAACATGCTCTAGAAACAAAAAGAGGGCAGGCCAGATTAGATTAATTAGCGATAAAACGGCTTTAGTTTAAAAGCCTAAAATGTTTGAGTATTCGACAAACAGCAATCCTGACACTATCAAACTCAATGAAATGTTCAGAAGTGCAAAAGGAGCAAGATTCTGCAACCATTTAGGACCTGTTATTCTACCACAGGCAGCTTCTGTCTGTGTGCATTGAAACTGAGACAGCCCGCCGTGAGCCTGCCGTCTCAGATTGAGATACCCAACCTGCAAATGAGTGAAATCACAGTAGATCTGTAGGAGGCATTCATACTTAGCTCAGAAACAGATTATACTCAGAATGATCCAGAGCACTCGCTGCCAAGAAAAAGAAACACAGCGAGGCGACCAAAGAATTAAGGCACGACATAAGACTTTAAGAAAAGAAAAATAAGTGAAAAAAGGCAGATAGTAAATCAGATCCCTGGAAACTGGCAGAGAGAGGAATGGAGAGCAGCCAAGGATAATTGAACAGACAGTAACTGTACAGAACGGGAGCAAGAAAAGAAAGAGTATAAAAAACAACCTAAAATTTGCTCGCATTTACATCCGGGAAAACAGTGGTGGTGTTCAGGAACCATGTGACCCCACCCAGCCCAGAATCCCCAAAAAAAAAGGAATTGTGGCATCCTGGAATCGAAAATAAAGCAGAAATATTGAACGAATGCTTGGTAGCAGTTTTTTATAGCAGAGGAGAGGTTAGGAAAGCGACCATGTCAAGAGAATTCATAGTGTCTTGCTAAAATTGACTAAATAGGATAACAGCAACGAAGAATATAATGGTGCCGAAAGGCCAGTAAATTCCCAGGTGGCAATATAATTCCTAGGATTTTGTAGGAGCTATAATTTTGCTAAATTTTTGAGATACAAAAAAATAGTCCTTTGGATTAGTTTATTGAGGGGGGCGGAGAAGCTAAGGATTGTGATAGTGATTTTGATGCACGTTGTCCGACTTTCCAATCGGGGTCGCATGCCCCTAGGATTCCACAAGCAGCCTCACACAGAGGCCCATATGGCGAGGAGGACTTCACCGCCTATGAGTATCAATGGGAATCACCCTCGCCAGCCCCTTGTTTAGGGCTGGTAGAGACCTCCCTAGAGCAAGACTCGGGAGAGCCAGGGCAGGAGGAGTCTGACCCTGAAGTTGGTGTCACTGCTCTTGGGCACACACCAAGGCACATGAGCCATGCTCCAGGTGTCCCCAGATGTGGCTAGATATTTTACCAGTCGGGAGGGTACTGGTGAAGCCATGGAGAAAAATCTGGCTTCTAACATTAACTACATGGCCTCTCACCAGCTACAGGATTCCATTATGGAACAGACGACCACGCGTTACCAGACACCTGTTAACTGTGCGTCGCTCAAGGTGCCCACCGTGAACTCTGCTATCTGGACACAAATGAGCGTAATGATGCATGGACAAGAGCTTCGTTTCCAGCGAATCCTCAAATGAGTGGGGGCAGGGTTCACGGCTTTCGGGAAAATGCTGAAACAGGTCAAAGACCTGGAGGAAGAGGCCAAAACTATTGGCCTCATGAAAACTTATATACCTTCTGCCAGCATGCCACCTCGCAGGTCTTTCTCAACAAGACGGGCGTCAGATCCTGGGGCAGGCCCAAGCAGAGTGGTACCAGTTGGTCACCATCCTTATCCACCTGTGTACTCCAACTACAACCCCAGCATGGCAAGGAGAATGAGAAGCTCAAGGTCGACTATGGAGGTACGGGTAACTCATTCAGTCCAGGATAAATCCTCTGGGGAACAACCTCCGATTGGGGGTAGGTTACAGTTATTTTATGATGAATGGTGTTGCATAACATCTGATCTGTTTATACTGGACAACTGTCTCAGGGTCTCAAATAGAGTTTTTGTCAGGAATACATCCACCTGCACAAAATACGCTTGGTCGGGTATTGTTTTTTTCTGGACCAGAAACTCTGCAGGTAAATAAAGAATTGGGTTTTTGTTCCAAAAAGGGGTAATTGGGAGGACGATATACCATCCTC